>JARHVA010004152.1:255000-810000 GCA_037957365.1 Torreya grandis | reverse complement strand
CTAATTACTAATCATCATTATCATCATCATCTCCCAGTCAAAATGACATCAGCTTGAGGTCTTTTTAGACTATGTAGGCAACACTTGGCCACTTTTATAGTGCCCAAGGATAGCTCGACCACTACCTCTATCATCTATCCTCATCCCCCAGACTTTTGGTCACTTGATCACATCATTTATTCTCTCTTATCATCATCATCATATTGATCAACTTTAGCTTTGAGCTACACCCATCCTATCTTATCATCTTATCCTAGCCTATATCCCTCCCTTGCATGCATCCTTACTTAGGATACGTCTAAAACTTATGGCTTTCTATCCTATCATCATCATGTTATAATTGATTCCCATGCATGTGTCCTTACTTAGGATGTGTTTACAACTATGATGCCCATCACCTCTAGTACCTATGAATGTGTCCTTGCTAAGGGCATCATTATCAATTTGTAGCTCATTGCTCAACATAGAATCTTTCTTCTTCATCTTCTATCCCACATCTTGCATCCCATCCACTCATATTTCCATCATATCCCACCCTTCATTTCTTCTTTCGAGTGGCCATTCAACCCATTCTTCCCTACATGTCTCCTTGAGGGGGCATCATATCCCCTAACATCATCTACTAACATTCATCCATGACATGGTTGGTTTTTTTTTGAAAGACCATTACTCCTTCCACTTCAGCCAATTGCAATGCCCTTTCAAAGAGGGGCAAAATATATGCACCTAAAATCACTCACTCTATTATAATCGACTAATCTCCTTATTAATCGACACTAATTTTGCTAACCTCATTTTATCTCACTAATTTTATCCATTTTTTAATCCACTTATTCTATTTTTCCCCTTCTATAATCCTCCATCTATTAACCTTTATTTATCCCCACCTCATCATTAATTCCTATTAATCTTCTATTATCTTAATCCAATTTTCTTTATCCAATATATAAGAATTTAAAATTCCTATAATACCACCTACTAACCTATTCCCTAGGTATTCCTACATCCCTAGGAATCTTAATCCCACACTAACCCTCACCTAATCTTAGCTTATCCCTAAACTAATCCTAGAAGTCTCTAGAATTGGAGACTTCCCTCCAAATTATAGAATCCTCTATTTCTAGAGGATTCTCTATGGAATTTAATATTCCTTGATTAATTCATAGCCCTTGGATCTCCTCATCCAAGATCAAATGACAACCATTGATCTTCCCTCCCCCCATCTATAAAACTAACACTCTACCTCCATGGAGACCAAACTTGAGAATTCATACCAAATCCATGTCCAAATATCATTTGAATCCTTCATTCCAACATCCAATAATCAAGCATCACCATTTTAAATATGAGTCTAAGGTATGTTTGATCCAATCTCTTTATTTTGCATCTATTGAATCATGGTTTAAAGCATTTATGATTTAGGATTTAAGTGTAGGATTGCATAATTTGCTTATCCAATTTGCATTTAAGTTCTAATGGCTTTAGACTTTAACTAGTGGTTAAGATTTGAGTGTGGAATTTGTATTTTAAATCCATAAAGAGCTCACTAATTCCATGCATTGAAGGATCCTAATATAGTGTTTCAATGTGAAGGTACCATACTTGGGACAATAAATAATATACTTGACCTAGGGGTAGATTTCACACCATAGAGACAATTGTATACTTGAAAGAGAGCTTAGTATATTTAACACACTTCACATGACCTGTTAACATCAAAACTCTTTCTTAAACATGAAGGATAAAGGAAGTAAGGATGATATTATCACTTAGCTCCACTATAAATCACTCACACACTTAGACAAAATGTTCACAACTTAGAATTAGACTTGTATTCAATGTTCAAAAGCAAAATTTAATGTCATTTTAGTAGGTCTTTGCCATACCAACTATGGTCTTCCTTTACAATGGCTAAAATGGGTCATACTTATAGCAATTGGAAAGAGAGAGAGTAAAAACAAGTCTAAGAGACACAAAGACATGTGTCCAAAGGTGGAAACTAATTACAATTCATGTAGGTGAAGTGTCAGAGGAGTTAAAAATTTATTTGCATATGTGTTTGTTCCAAACAATCATCCTCCTCTAAAATTGGTATAGCATCTCTTCAAGCACCTTCCACGAAATTTCCTTCATCATTGGCCTTCATTAGGCATTCCAAATCCAACTAGGGGCAAGTGTCTCTTTTTCACTAATAAGAGAAAGTTACAAGGAATACTCTACCTTTCAAACTATTTGTATTCTCTTACATAAGAAGAATCATCATCTATCACTATGATAACTCCTTTTAGACCTTTCTTGACACTTGGCATTAGCATCTCCTCATTCTCCCTAACTGATGCATACCAGGGGTCTTAGGACACATGTTAGGACACCTCATATGCTCAACTCCATCTAAAACACCTTAAAATATCTCCAAATTTAAGTTTCCACTCTTTCCATTATGTGATCACCTTTCTCATTCTAGACTGGCTAAAGTGAAAAACCTAGTAGAGACAATTAAGATAATTTTTGAGCTTTGTAAATGACATGGGGAGTTGATTCAAGTCCCAATATATTCTCTCAATTGATTAATATCCTTTGATCATTTCCAAAACCTACAAAACACAAGAAAGTGTCAAAGGAACTAGTCCCCTACTCCATCCATATGGATTCCATATAATATGAATGCATGGATTTGATACTTATAGAGTTGTCAACAACTTTACTTTAGGTCTTAGGGTACTGATGGAGTCCATAGTCTTGTTGTAGGAGTCTGAAGCTAGACTAATGGAGTCCATAGTTTTGTTATAGGCCTAGTGGCTTTAGATCCTCTTTCATGGATTTATCACACATAGGATTGTTACAACACCTTATGATACTTCATTCATGTTTTATCATGCTTATCAAAGATTTCCCCAACTTGTGTTCATAGCCACTTCAACCCTAACCTTCAATTTCTACCATTTTCTCTCTCTTGTACAAGTTTTAAGCCCTATAAGTTGCCTATCTCTGAGACAAAATAGAGAGTATTGTCCCTTATTATTTATCACTTTTGAATACATGAGAGGCTTAATTAGGTAATTAATACCCCTTATACCAAATTTCAGCTCTTAACTCCCCCATTTACCCCTCCAACTAGTATGAAACTCAAAACTAACTTTTGAAGGTGATTGTCTATTAGTTAAGGATGAAATTGGCCTTTTTGACCTCATAAGTGGAGAAATTTGATATATTTGCCTTGTTTACTCTATCTCCTCATGTTCTTTGAGGTCCCTAAAATTATATTCAATACCTAGATATTCTCACTTGGCCTTGTGGAGGTACTTGACCCTCTAATTATCTTTATCCCACTTGCACTTGTGTGTGTTCTTGACACTTTGAAGGTTGGTTGTAGGTTGTTTTAGGGTGAGAATGGCATGAAATTTATCTTGATTGATGATTTTACAACCTATTTATGTATTTCAAGCCATTATATTTGACATTGTTATCTCTTTTAGCCTAAAAGTGCCTTAAGACTCCTCTAAGGTCCATCATCTCACTTCACTATTATCCCAATTGTAAGTGACTATCTTTCATTCATTTTAGACCTGTAGGTTTCTTTAGGTGAAGAATGGACTTGTTTGTGGATCTTGATGATGATTTAGAGGTAGTTTTTTGATCAAAAACCATAAAATTTCTTCACCTTATTCTTAGTTATACCTATTTCATACAACTTTGACCTTTTTGCCTGTAGGTGATTCTTCACAATCCTGTGTATGGACATAGAAGTATGCATTGGGGTTAAGATATTGAATTCACTATATCTCATGGTATTTGGAACTTGAAAGTATCATTTAAACCATTGTCATCATTCCAATTTTATGGCACATCCTAGAATACCATAATGAAGAGCAAGGTTAACATTTTGATCAATGTCTTGTAGATAATACTACCCTATTTCAGTGATTTTCTAGCCATCTTTGGACCTTGCAAAATCCAATTTCCACTCATCCTTTGCTTCTCAAAATTGGCATAGGCCTTGTACTATATGATGAGTATAGGATTAAATTTTCAAGGTGCCATAGGTCACTTAAGGGGAACTCTTAAATAGGTCATTCAAAACCGTATGGACCTCTATTTGGTCATTTTGGAGCAAAAGGGCCTGATCACAGTCCAACTTCCCATTTGATGTTTTGACACCTTTCTTAGTCAACTAGCATTATCAAGAGGTTTTATTTAGACCTTTTCCATGGAAAGGGATATCAAAAGGGATTGACCAACTATTGGAACACTTCCAAAAGGCATATCTATGGCATCAACTGTAGATGATCATTCCTTCTGCACAAGCAGAATTGAGCCCAATCTCCAAATATGCAAGTTTGTAGCACCTACATGCCTCCATCAAACATTTAAATATAAATTAATGGTCCTAAGAGGCTAAGGACCATATCAAACCCTCCAAATTTCACTTATGACATCAACATGCTTCTGAAAGTGGAGCTTCTTGACCATAACATACATGGAAATCATGAAATGACAAGAAACATGCAAGGAAGGCTTTCCAAACAACCTAAGAGCAATTGTAAACACTTAGATGCTTAACATACATTATGATCATCTAAAAAAATCTATCAAAACACCTTTTTCCAATGTGGGGGAAACATTTCCAAGGCAAGTGAAATGACTGCAAGTGCAAACTAGGCATTTTTCAAGCCTAGAAGAGGTTTTCTCAAACAATTGAACTATACAAAATAATAAACATGAAAATGTATTTAAAATCATATAGAAACACTTGAAACACATAAATCCATCAATATAAATCAATAAAATTTGAGACAAGCTCAAATAGTGACCCCCTCATGGTTGCATAAACATACAAAGCTACCTAGAATCAAACTGATTGTTCATAAATGAGAATGCACCAAATCTCAAGTTATTTTTATAAATTAAGTACACTCAGAGTATAATCCACCCTTAGAATCACTCTTCCCAATTCCACCTGTATGACCCATGCCAAGTGCTCGAAGTTGACCTTTCTTTTCTTGTCAAGGGAAAATGAAGGAAAAGAAGTTACATATGAAATTTTTTGCATTATCCTTGCAAACCAGTCATTAAAATATATTTTTGTAGGTGAAGAGTTACTTTACCCATGTTTTTAGCTGATGATAGACTTGAGAAATCCATACAAGTGCCTAAAAGCTCCTAAAATCAAGGAGAAACTACCATCCACTGAACATAACTACTTCTTGTTTAACATATAACTATTATTTACATGATCCTAATATATTACATGTTGAAACTCACCTTGGTATCAAATTTTCTTGATAAAATTTTGTACAAGTCATTAAATGGGTTAAAATATGACCAAAAGGCCCCTTTTTACACATGAGACATAACCTATGACCAATTTATGACTTGTAAACATATTAAAAAATGTCAACGACCACCTTAAGATATTTTCAACACAATTTGACCTTTTGACTACCTTTGACTAATGTTGACCAACATTTGACTTTAGTTGACTAGCCTAACACAAAGAGGGTAGACTCCAATAAGGACTAGGGAGAGGATAAGTATGATAATAGACCAACAGGACACCCTATAAGACGCATGTGGACCTTATTAAAAGTTCAAAATAGTAGGGGTTGACCAAAATTTTACTTGGGGTCAAATTTTGTCAATAGAGACATCTATATACATGTTAGGTAGACAAGGATCCTTTCAAGTACCATATTTCATCATTGCTTATAACAACACACTAAAAATAAACAAATTATACAATCTAAGTTATATGATAACCAACCAATGAATTGAACATGTTAGTTGCATTGAAGAGGTAATTTTCACTATTAACATCACCTCCTCATATGTTACTAATTTTTTTATTTGGATGCAATCTTATCACACTTCTGCCTCCACAAACGCTTTATATGAACATGCCTACACTAAATAATTATGATGGTAATGCATATTGTTATTATCATCAATTTATGGGTCATTCAATGAACAAATGTTACAAATTGAGACAAAAATACAAGATCTTAGTGATAAAAATAGTATTTAAATTGCTACACCTTCAGGAGAACCAAGATCACAAATGGATAATGATTAGAATTTTGAACATATCATGATCACTAAGAATTGGAAATATATCTATGAGTAACTCAAACATGCTAATAACAAAGAATATCATATAGCACATACTCAAATTACATATCCAATTTTAGATCCTGATATACATAAAGAGGCATCAAATAAATTATAGATGGTGTCAATGCAATGAGACATTTTACCACCAAATACAAGACATGAGCTGTTTTAGTAGGCAATGACACATATCATTATACATGAAGTATTCATGCTTAGTTGTTGGTTATCCTTATATATTGTACATACACCCTTGCATCCTCCTTTTCTTCTAGCCCTTGGCATTGTTTTCACTTGACTCTTGCCTTGTCATTTTTATCCCGATCCAAACAATCCAAGAAAAATATACTATATTGTTATATCTTTCATGGTATATTAATCCATATTTTATGGTAGTACCTACATGTACAATCTATACAAAAATAGATTCTATTTTTCATCATGCTCACTTCTGATACCCTAAGTCATAATCAACCATTGGTACTATATATACTTAGTGGAACTGACCCATTGCCTTTATTAGAGTCATCCCCATTTATGCGACAATAGAGCCATAATATTCATAGATTTAGATAACTATCATAAAAACATAATGTCCAAAACATGATCATCTCAAGACAAATATTTTATACCTAATATTTGTGCATGCATGAATAAATATTGACTTACATCTTATGAAATGAGGATGCACATTCATTCCTTTACATCCCCCTCCAACCCCCACATTTATTTAAACCATGAGTATAGTGGGGGCATATTGCTTGCTCTGGCTTCTTCCACATAGCCACATTATCACATCAAGTGCACACTATGATTTGACACATGTAAATTATTTGGATCCCTCTAGTTCTATTTTAGAAACCATTTCCACTTGGACTCACTTTTTAATTTCAAATATTCCAAAAATATGATAAAATCCAATAATTAAAAAATATAAAAACATTCAAGCATTCAAAAAATCTAAAATCTGGACATACGCATGACATGATTTATAGATTACACTATTTACATGTTATTTATCACATATTTGGTAGATGGAATATGATTTAACTACACACCTGCATTCAATGGTATATGAATTATATGTATGACATACATGTTACACATGGACATAGAGATGTTTGTATTCCCTCTATCGAATGGCCATGCCAATACTGGGGCACCTTGTTCCACAAGTTTCACTATTACACATTATATCTTTCTATGACATTTGTACCATGTTAAGCTACCTCTACTGCTTACACATGCTTTTATAATTACTCGTTCTTACATAATGATACATGATATGTTATTATACTATGATGTGTCATTGATGCATATGGATAGTGTATATTAATTCCTCATTTTATGCTCCATTGATGCTATTACTCTTTTATGTGATAAGCTACTTTGTGTTTGACTATTGTGTGTGGCTCTTAGTATTATTTGTTGCAACATCTTATGTCCTTTATATGTGGTTCTTAGCCTTATGTGTGACACTAACACTTTCACTTGGTGAACTTTCTGACATTGAATGGTGCCATGATCTATATCATGAACTATTACTGTGTAGTCTTATCCATTTACACTTCCACTCGTGCTTCACACACACACACACACACACACACACACACACACACACACACACACACGACACTTACATACCCTGTATTGCATATGTAACATACATGTCTTGATCAATACATACAATACAGGGTATGTAAGTGTCATACACACACACACACACACACACACACACACACACACACACACACACACACACACACACACACACACACACACACACACACACACACGACACTTACATACCTTGTATTGCATATGTAACATACATGTCTTGATCAATACATACACTAATATGATGGCATACTCTCCACATGATCAAATTATATTACATGATGATATCTTCATACATGACATGATACAATTAACTCTTATCTTAAGAGGAGTGACTTGTAGGATACATCCCTGATTTCAAAAGGGGGCATTACAGTGGGCTTATCATAGAGACATAAGCCTCCATAAGTTAAAAATCAAATCAAATTACAAATTTCAGATATTTCATATATTTAGAATGGTGTAGATATTAAATGGTTCACATACATAACAAATATTGACACACTGATATAGAGTACAAGGTCATATGCCATGCATATACAATCACTTTACATTCACTTAAGCATAAATTCATACACATTTGGTTGCATATAGACAATAATTTATAATAATGTGATTAAATATGTCCATGTACACATACATTTGAGATACATGTTCTCAAATTTAACATATAGATGCATAACATTTTATATCGGCTGGTTCAGATCTAAGGGGCATGATATTGATTCATGATGGGGAATCAAGAACAACAAATAGCTCTGATCCCACTTGTTAGGATCTTGCTCCTCAATAAGAGCACAATATGATTACCTTGTATAAGCAACTAAACATGTGGAATTAACCAGAAGCAATAAGTAACTAGAATTCACAAATGACACAGAATATTAGAGACAACACAAACTGTATTAATACTCATCCAGAAAAGAATACAATGAAGAGACACCACACTCTTCCACACCTTTCAGGCTTCCCACACCAAGTGTATAGTAATTCTTCTCAAGAGTTCAGTCTCCTACCAAAAATGGTCCCAACACACAACTCACACACAGAATTGGTGTTCACCTCCAACCAGTCAGTAATAACCCTGCCAGTACACAAGTACTCAAAGTACTTCAAGTAGATCTCCCATAAGCTTGCAACAACCTACAACTCAAATGATCTTACTTACACACATAGATCTCCTATGAGCTTGCAACAACCTGCAACTCAAATGATCTTACAATGGAAGGATCTTCCTTGCCTTCCTCTATTTGCTCATTTGTGGAACTAGAAGGAGCTACACTTGCTCAACTCTCACTAGCACTCTAGCTATCTAGCACACTTTACAATACATGCCAATAGGTCTATAAATAGATCCCACACCAAACAATAACTTAGACTTCTAATTTACAATAATTAGACTCATAACTCAAGACCAAAAATAGCCTTTTACATGTAAACAATCAGTTCAACAAACTAACTATTCGTGCAATGAACAGTTCTGGAACTGCACAGGCGATCGACGTCAGTCCCTGTCTGCCTGGAGTTAACTGATGTCAACCAACCACCTACCGATGTTGGTTGCCCTTTTGCACTGTAGATGATTGATGTTGGTTACACTGTCGACACCAGTATCCCTGAAACTCAACAACCTCCTCCATGTCTGCATAGTTAAAGCTTTTAACTCCATAACCTAACAATCTCCCACTTGGAGATAAACAGCTACAATTGTACCTATACCTGTACATCATCTAGTTTGTTCCCTTGGTTTTGTATCCCTCTTCAAGATCACTCTTGAAGACCAACCACCACAAATCCTGTGGTACACTTCTTGTCATCCAAATCACCTGCCACATCCACATCTACAAACCCATGTAGAAAATAACTTGACCCTGCATAGCATGTGCACTTGCTGCTAGTCCCTCTAAGAATCCACTGAACTGCCCTCCAGTGCTTCTTTCCCAGATTGGCTCCAAACTTATGACAGCTCCCACTGCTTAGGAAATCTTAGGTCTAGTACATACCATGCACTTAACCTCATTATGTGAATCAAGACACTGTTCATAGAACTGTCCAACCATCGATGTGCTAATTGGCTTCACACAATCATCTAGAGACAAAATCAACCTGTGACCTTCCATGTCCCTAGAACACACACATGCCAAAGAATCTTGCTGCTCCTAGATTCCTCTTGACACACCTCTGAACTAGCTTTACCTTTAGTTCAGCAAATCCTTGTATGTGTAACCCTGCAACAAGCACACAATACAATAATAGGATAATGTAGCTAATATTATCTAACCTGGTAAAGAGAAACACAATGGTCAAACCTCTATTGTCCTGCAGCTTACACAAGACCATATACCCTGGCCTTCTGTCTCACGTGTCCATTCTCACTCTTCTTTATCTTGAACATCCATTCATCTCTTAGTGCTTTCTTCCAGCTAGAAACTCCACCCAAAAACTCCCGTTTGGTTCTTTTCCAAGGAATCACATCCTTCATCCATGCCAAGCTCCCACTGTTTCCTAGATCTACCTGCTCTGCTTCTTTAATAACTTCCTAGTTCTTGACCATCAGTGAGCAACAAGTAGTGTAAAGAAGGGAAATGACAAATTTGAGGCTTACTTATCCTTTAAGTCCTCCATATGGGCACTTGAGACTCCTTAATAACTTGCTATCTTCCCAAAATCCGTCTCATTGATCGATGCCGATCACATCTCAGTCTGCATTCGACCGATGTTGGTTCCATGCGACTGCCTCATCACCAACGTCAGTTCTCCCTAACTGAAATCAATGTTTATCTATTTGGAGTTATCGATGTCAGGCTGCACATAACCGACGTCGGTCCCTGTCTGAATGCTGACGCCAATTTTTTAACCAACATCGGTCTCTGTGTTTTACTTGTGAGCGATGACCTCTACCCGCGAGCTCCTTTTGGATCAAACCCTTGTCCATATCAACCTTGCTCTACTCAAAATTCCTTAGCCCCTTACGCTGATCTCTGTTCATCACCTTCTCCTTGAAAACCAAGGCTTTCCTATTTTTGTCACTAACATCAGATTTCTCAAGAAATGTCACTTTCTTCTTCTGCATATAGAAATCTCACTCCATGCTTTTCAAATCTGAAAGCATACCCTTTGACTCAAGAACATGCATCCTGTTAGGGTGTGGAGCTAAAAGCTTCAATTGTTTGCAGACACGAAGAAGAGGATGCTGAAGAACCAAAAGCACTAGCATCGGCAGCATGACCGACATCGATCAGATGCAGTGCAGAAGGAAATCGGCGACGGTAGGGAGTCGACTGACGTCGACAGCACCAGACAGATAGGGACTGACGTCGGTCACCTGTGGTGGTCCAAAACTACTATTGACGAACAGTCAGTTAAGTGAAGTGAGTGTTTACATGTCAAATGACTAATTATAGTCATGAGCTGCGTGTCTAATTATTGTAGTTAGATTTCTATTTTTGTAACCATGGGATTCTATTTAAAGACCCATGAGGCTTGTATTGTAATTACCAAGAAGGCAAGTAAAAGCATTGAAGCAAGCAAGGTCAAGGAGATCTATAGGTGTAAGGTCAAGGAGATCAGCTAAAGCATTCAAGGAGGGATAATAACTCAGGCTATAGAGTTGTGTTGAGCAAGAGAGAGAGGGAAGAAGGTCTTGAGGTGTGGCCCTTTGAGGTGGAGGAAGAAGTGGCATCTTCCTTATTGTATTTTCTTCTAGTAATATCTAATACAAGAGTGTGTATTGTCTCTCAAATTCTTTGTTGTCTCAAGTTTCTAGTTACTTTATCATTCTGGTATAATTCTGTGTTTAATTGCTTGTAAGAAAGTAATCAATTGTGCTTCTGTTGGATAAGGGGTCACCTAACAGTTGGTATCAGAGCTACGATTTGCAGGGAGCAAGTTATTATTTTTTGATTACAGGTCATTCACAGGGTTTTCTGATTGAGTGGGAGTTCAGCAATGGCAAAAAAAAGTAAGCTATGAATGGAGAAGTTCAACGACAAGAATTATCAACACTGGAGGATGCAAATTGAGAATTATCTGTACCAGAAGGATCTGTACTTACCATTGGGTGGGGTTGCATGCAAGCCCACGGATATGAAAGATGAAGAATGGAGTGTTCTTGATCAGAAGGCTCTTGGTTCCATAAGATTGAGCCTTGCATCGTCTGTGATTTCTAGCTTATCACAGTGCAAGACAATGGAAGAGTTGATAAAGTCCTTGGCGAATTTATACGAAAAACCCTCGACTTCTAATAAGGTATATCTTATGAAGCAGCTATTTACTTTGCAAATGCAGGAAGGTGGATCGATACATACTCATCTCAATGATTTCCATAGTTTGGTAAACCAAATAGCTTTAGTCAATATTGTTTTTGATGATGAAGTAAAGGCTCTCTTGATTTTATGTTCTTTGCTTGAAAGTTGAGACAGTTTGGTTATGGCAGTAAGTAATTCTACATCTGCTTTTAAAATCTTAAAAGTTGATGATGTTGTGAGTGTGATCTTGAATGAGGAAATACGCAGGAGAAGCACAGGTGAATCATCAGGGAATGCTCTAAGTGCAGAAAGTAGGGGAAGGCAAAGGGAGAATATTGAGCAAGGGAAATCAAGGTCAGGAAGGAGATCTGAGTCCAAAGGTATTACCTGTTGGTTTTGTGGAAAGAAAGGACATACAAAGGAGTGTTGGTTGAGAGATAAAGAGAATCAACATGCAGGTATTGAAGAAGAAAAGGATGCAAATATTGTGGTACAGGATGCTCTCATACTTTCTTTGGATAGTCAGGTAGGATCATGGATTTTAGATTCTAGTTCATCTTTTCATGCATCCCCAAACAGAGATTTGTTTCATGAGTATGAACAGGGAGACTTTGGAGTGCTCTATTTAGGGGATGGTATGCCTTGTCAGATAGTTGGCAAAGGGAAAGTGCAGCTGAGATTGCAGATTGACAACACATGGGTGTTGAAGGAGGTCATGCATGTTCTAATTTTGAAGTAGAGTTTAATTTCTGTAGGAAGGTTGGGAGATGAGGGATGCACAATAACCCTCATAGCGGACTCTTGGAAGGTTACCAAGGGAGCACTTATTCTAGCAAGAGGTAAGAAAGTAGGTACTCTTTATCTATCTACTTGTATTACTGATTCTACTTCTGGTGTAGATTCAAAGATGTGGTCTAATAGGCTTGGTCACATGAATAAGATGGGAATGGACGTTCTTGATTCAAAAGGTATGTGTTCAAATTTGGAAAGCATAGATAGAGTTCATTGTAGAAAAAAGAAATTTGATGCTTTTGACAGGAACAAAGAAGCCTTGGTGTTTATGGAGGAGATGAAGGACAAAGATCAGTCACAGGGGCTGAATAAATCTGAGCAGGGCAGCATGGACAGAGGTTTGATCTAAGAAGAGCTCACAGATGAAAATTTCATCACTTATAGGAACACACAGATGTTGATGTTGGTCACATGGGACTGACGTTGGTCATCCAGATACCGACATCAGTCATGTGCAGACCAGCAGGGTTGGTAGGTCGGGTAGGACAAGTCCGACGTCGGTCATCAGAATCGATGTCGGCAAGGGGGGGACACTGGCGTCGGCTAGGGAAATGACATCGATAGTCAGGGTCAGTGCAGGGAACCGACATCGGTCAGGAGCAGACTGGGAGATGGCTAAGATCGGTCATTGGAACGGATGATGGGTGGACAGTCAGCTGTCAAGGAGTCTCAAACACCCATATGGAGGTCAGAAATGGTAAGTGAACCTCATATTCATTGTTCACCTTCTTTATATTGCTTATTGATAGTCAAGAACTAGGAAGATGGAAGAAGCAATGCAGGTAGAATCCAGAAATAGTGGGAGCTTGGCATGGATGAGGAGTGTGAGTCCTTAGAGAAGAACCAAACATGTATTTATTGGTAGAGTTGTCAGTTGGAAGGAAGCGCTAGATAGAGGGATGGATTCCCATATTAGAGAAGAGAGTGGATGGACACATGAGATAGAAGGCTATTGTATATGGTCTTGATCAGGCTGCGGACAATGGAGGTTTGACCATTGTATTTTATCTTTACTAGGTTGGATAATATTAGCTACATTATCTTGTTACTGTATTGTGTTACTTGTTGTAGGGTTTCATATACAGGGAGTTTTTTGAGCTAAGGGTAGAGTTGGTTCAGAAGTATGTCATGAAGAATTTGGGAGCAGCAAAATTCTTGTGACATAAGTGATAGGTATTGCATCACAGGTGTAGTGGTGGTTGGTCTTCAAGAGTGAATTTGAAGAGGGATACAGAGCCAAAGGAACAAAATAGATGGTGTACAGGTACAGGTATAGTAGCAGCTGTTTATCTCCAAGTGGGAGATTGTTAGGGTGTGGAGCTAAAAGCTTCAACTATTTACAGACACAGAGAAGAGGATGCTAAAGAACCAGAAGCACCAGCGTCGATAGCATGACCGACGTCGGTCAAATGCAGTGCAGAAGGAAACCAGTGACGGTAGGGAGTCAGCTGACATTGGCAGCACTAGATAGATAGGGACCGATGTCGATCGCCTGTGGTGGTCTAGAACTACTGTTGATGAATAGTCAGTTAAGTGAAGCGAGTGTTTGCATGTCAAATGACTAATTATAGTCACGAGCTGCGTGTCTAATTATTTTAGTTAGATTTCTATTTTTGTAACCATGGGATTCTATTTAAAGACCTATGAGGCTTGTATTGTAATTACCAAGAAGGCAAGTAAAAGCATTGAAGCAAGCAAGGTCAAAGAGATCTACAGGTGTAAGGTCAAGGAGATCAGCTGAAGCATTCAAGGAGGGATAATAACTTAGGCTATAGAGTTGTGTTGAGCAAGAGAGAGAGGGAAGAAGGTCTTGAGGTGTGGCAAGCCTTTGAGGTGGAGGAAGAAGTGGCATCTTCCTTATTGTATTTTCTTCTAGTAATATCTAATACAAGAGTGTGTATTGTCTCTCAAATTCTTTGCTGTCTCAAGTTTCTAGTTACTTTATCATTCTGGTATAATTCCATGTTTAATTGCTTGTAAGAAAGTAATCAATTGTGCTTCCGTTGGATAAGGGGTCACCTAACACATCCCCTTCTTATTCATGTGACCAAGCCTATTAAGCCACATCTTCAAATCTACAGCTGAAGTAGATAAACCAGAAGGAGAATCAGTAATACAAGTAGATAGATAAAGCGTACCTACTTTCTTACCTCTTGCTACAACAAGTGCACCCTTGGTAACCTTCCAAGAGTCTACTGTGAGAGTTACTGTGCAACCCTCATCACCCAACTTTCCAATAGAAATCAAATTCCACTTCAGGATGGGATATGCATGACCTCCTTCAACACCCATGTGTTCCCTGTCTGCAATTTCAGCTTCACTTTCCCTTTGCCAACCATCTGACAAGGCTTACCATCCGCTAAATAAATTTCTCCAAAGTCTCCCTAGACATATTCATGAAAAAATTTCCTATTTGGGGATGCATGCAAAGAGGCACCAGAATCTAAAACCCAAGATTCTACTTTATTTAAGGAACATACCAGAGCATCCTATGTAACAATACCTGCATCACCTGCTTCTTCATGTCCTTCATGCTGATCTTCATCCGACCTGCAATCTCTCTTTAAGTGCCCTTGCTTTCCACATTTCCAGCAGGTTATTCTGCCATACCTGGACTTGGATCTCCTGCCTATCTTGGACCTTGATCTCCCATGCTCAACTTCTCTCTTTGCCTTCCCCTGCTTTCCACACTCAAAGCATTTCCTGATGATTCACCTGTGCTTTTCCTACAAATTTCTTCATTCAAGATTACACTCACAACATCATCCACTCTTAAGATTTTTGAAGCAGACACAGTATTACTAACTGCCATTACCAAACTCTCCCAACTTTCAAGTAATGAGCATAAGATTAAGAGAGCCTTAATTCATCATCAAAAACAATATTGACTAAACTTAACTGGTTTACCAAACCATGGAAATCACTAAGATGACTATGAACAGATCCACCTTCCAACATTTGCAAATTAAATAATTACTTCATAAGAAATACCTTATTCGAAGCTGAGGGTTTTTCATATAAATTTTCCAAAGATTCTATCAACTCTACCATTGTCTTAGCCTGAGATAAGTTGGAAATCACAGATGATGCAAGGCTCAACCTTATAGATCCCAGAGCCTTCCGATCAAGAACCTCCCATTCTTCAACCTTCATATCCAGGGGCTTGCATGCAACCCCACCCAATGGTAAGTACAAATCTTTTTGATACAGATAATCTTCAATCTGCATCCTCCATAATTGATAGTTCTTGCCATTAAACTTCTCCATTTGTAGCTTACTTTCTTCTACCATTGCTATACTCCCACTCAAATAGAAACCCCTATGAGTAACCTGTAATCAACACACACTAACCAGATCTGAAACACCTGTTAGTAACCCAACCAAAATCTTTGATACCAGTTGATGGGGAATCAAGAACAACAAACAGCTCTGATCCCACTTGTTAGGATCTTGCTTTTTAATAAGAGCACAATATTATTACCTTGTATAAGCAACTAAACATGCAGAATTAACCAGAAGCAATAAGTAACTAGAATTTACAAATGACATAGAATATTAGAGACAACACAAACTGTATTAATACTCATCCAGAAAAGAATACAATGAAGAGACACCACACTCTTCCACGCCTTTCAGGCTTCCCACACCAAGTGTACAGTAATTCTTCTCAAGAGTTCACTCTCCTACCAAAAATAGTCTCAACACACAACTCACACACAAAATTGGTGTTCACCTCCAACCAGTCAGTAATAACCCTGCCAGTACACAAGTCCTCAAAGTACTTCAAGTAGATCTCTCATAAGCTTGCAACAACCTACAACTCAAATGATCTTACTTACACATGTAGATCTCCTATGAGCTTGCAACAACCTGCAACTCAAATGATCTTACAATGGAAAGATCTTCCTTGCCTTCCTCTATTTGCTCATCTGTGGAACTAGAAGGAGCTACACTTGCTCAACTCTCACTAGCACTCTGGCTATCTAGCACACTTTACAATACATGCCAATGGGTCTATAAATAGATCCCACACTAAACAATAACTTAGACTTCTAATTTACAATAATTAGACTCACAACTCAAGACCAAAAATAGCCTTTTACATGCAAATAATCAGTTCAACGAACTAATTATTCATGCAACAAACAGTTCTGAAACCGCACAGGCGATCGACATTGATCCCTGTCTGCCTAGAGTTGATCGACATCAGCCAACCACCTGGCGATGCCAGTTGCCCTTCTGCACTATAGATGATCGATGTCGGTTACACTACCGATGCTGGTATCCCTGGAACTCAGCAACCTCCTCCATGTCTACATAGTTGAAGCTTTTAGCTTCACAACCTAACAATTCATGCACATATACACAACAACATAGTATAATTGAATGGAAAATAGTTGTCATTCCACTTCAAACTTATCAAATATGTGGTCATGAACATTGTCCATTCTCTTTCAATCATGCATTCTATTCTACATTAAGTGAAGCTACATAATCAAAATCTATGTTCATGATGGGGACACAAACATTTTTCATTCCCTTCTAATCATGCATTTTGTTTTTACATGTAGTGAACGTGGGTGAACATTAAAATTGAATCTATAATCCATCTAAAATGGTTGATTCTTTTATTTGAGTGTACCTACCCTGATGGTTCTCTCATTTACTTGCATAGTTATTTCTTTGAGTGAACCTAGACTTTGGGTTAATACTTTACATACTTGTCCCCACATTCATGAGGGTTGTGGCATGTTGTCTTCCCAACTCAAGATCTTTCATGGTTACATAAATTTGGGATACATTCAACCCAAATCTCCATGTGCTTTAACAAGGAAGCACAAGTTTTTCCAATGCTTCAAGAAAATATTATGTCTAGAAATTTTCAAGAGAAACATGACTTTGACCAACACACAAGTGTAATATAACCCTTATTCTTTCAAAAACTTCAAAAAATTGGTTTTAGATTAAAAATTTCAATTTATGGACATTGACTACACATGATTTCAAGTTTTGTTGTTAAGTGACCTTCAAAATTAGAGATTCATACCAGATATTGAGTGTGTTATACACACTCAAGTACATTTTATACTTTAGCTCTAGAAATTTAATTACTAGAATAAAATAAGACCATTTTGAGATGGTAAAATCTGGTCTTTGTTACTTGACAATGACAAGCTTGACACACATTTAACATGCATGAATTGGGCACTCCAATAAGGTCATAATCTACCATTCTCTCATACTTGCATGATATCTTATGAGTCAACCCTTATGATTTACTCTTACTTATAAGAATGTCACTATTTATTTCAAACCTATTAAATATCTTATATAGACATCTTCAGACTCTCTATTCAATGTACTTGTACATAGGTATATTCCACTAGATTTAGTCAGTATCACCAACTGATACTGACATGATATTATTAGTACTGACCCACTCCCAATAATGGATATTTATAAAAATCAGACCCATCCTTAGGGCTAGCCCATTAGCCTAGTGTGTATGAGGCATGATAAGTATTCAATTCAATTCAATACACACACACATAAAGGTCTCATTCAAAAGGGACTTGACACTTATCTATTACACATATATACACTATTTCACATTGATATAATCTTCCATATTCTTTCCAAATTTCAAACTCATCACTAGGATTAGTCACAATCCAAGTTTGAAGCACTCTAAAGCCAAGTCAATGCAAGTATTATCAAGTATCAAAGTTGAATAATTGGTTGCATACATATAGTAAAGAAGCACAATTGCATGCTCACACTATGTGGGAGAAATATATGTGGCTTGAATTCCCTCCTTAAAGTATTGGATAGGTAGGCAATGTTTAATTTCCAAATGAGGGTGATTGGGGTTAGATCAACCCATTACACTTACCACATTTTTACAAGTTTTTACCCTCACAAGTAAACCTATGGTTTCAAGGCAAAAGAGACTAATTTATGGAGCTACATGTATCATCAGTGTTTATTATAAAAAACGTAAAATAATTAGAGACATGCATAGGTGATTATATATTCACTATGCCCTACTTCCATGCAAGTCAGTATTGACTATCAAGTCGATATCGACCAACTATATTAACCCAGATCAATGAAACCAACCTAAAATAGATGACTAATTAGTGATGGAATCGAATTAATCACATGTCTACTTTATATTACTTTTAACTTCTAGAATATAGTTATATTCAGAAAGTCAACCAAAAAAACTATCTTGATCTCCTTAGTACTTTCTATATTTAGGATAGCCAACTTGTCAAATTGAAATAATCAATTTCAATCTTTTATATTTAGATGTTTGTTTGAATGCCACACACACACACCCACACACATACATACATATATATATATATATATATATATATATATATATATATATATATATGAATTATATTTTAAATTTCCATCTTAATTATATTAATCTTACCCATTAATCCAAATTAGGGTAAAATATGTGTAACATGTCAGTAGGAATCCCAAAGGTGGACTAAAGTGATGTATAAAGAGAGCTAAGTTACATCACAAGAGAGTTATAAAAAATATACAAATAGTATTAACATGAAATATAAGCTCTACTAAATGTCTAATGAAGTGGAAGAAAGAGAATAACATACCTCTAGCGTCATACATTCAAATAAAATGGAGCATCAGTGTTTGAAATGTTGTTGAGTTTTTTTCCCCTTTAATGTGCATACGATTCTTTATTATTACACCATTGGGAATGTGAGATGTTGAGAAATGGAAAGGATCATAAAAATTACATCAAGGTGGAGGAAGGGTGAGGGTGGTCATTTTAATATCTTGCATTGAATGTGGAAATAAAATTTTACATGAAGGGATGAAGTCATATCATTCTTTGATGCTCACGTGTGAGCTTGCAAAAAATAGTTATGGAAGGCATCTTTTTTCCTTTCTCCATGCAGACACCTAAAATTTACATTATTTTAGGGTATTTATGTATTTATCGATTTTTGTTTTAAAGTCCTCTTCTTTATTCTTATTCCTTTTATCTCTTTTCCATCTCTCTTTCTTCATGATTATGTTGGTTCTTAAGAAATAAATACAATACAACTTTTGGGACTAGAAACATAACGTAATGTGTATAGTTTTGGAGGTCATGGGTATTTTTGTCAATTAGGTTCCCTTGGAGTTTATGTTATTGTATTTTCTACATTTTTTCCCATTTGATTTCAATTTATGCACCAAAAACTCCTAATTTGATTTTTTTATTATAAATACACATGTGCCTTAATGCATTTAAGCATAAGGATACATCTAGAGAAAATCCAAAATAACATATAGCATTTATTTTCATAATGATCTATGAGTATTTGTAGGGATTATAGAAAATTCAAGTAAGCATTTATAGAGAATTAATTGTAGCACTAATGTTCATAGTAGCATTATGTTACATCACATTGATTTGTCTGGATGAAACATTGTTGCATTTATTTGGTATTTTTTTTAATAATCTACATCATTAAGTGACCTAATAAATAGTCGATGCTTAAAAATCATACTAACCCTAAATATAAACCCCCCAAAAAATCATTTTCCTTGTCATTTTAAGGTTCAACTTGTTAAGTTGTGGAGCTAAAAGCTTCACTGATGCAAATGGAGGAGGTTGCTAAGTGTTGCAGTAACTGACATTAGTATGATCAACCGACATTGGTCATCTTCAGTGTACGCTGTAACTGACATCGGTTAGGGGTCAACTGACATCAGTCAAATAGGAACCGACATCGGCAACCTTTGTGTGTGTGCGCGTTTGCATGCGCTTCCAGAACTAGTCTAATTTTAGATGGATAGTTAGTTTGCATGTAAAAGACTAATTTTAGTCTTGAGTCTACATTTCTAATTATTGTAATTAAGAAGTCTAATTATTGTTTATATGGGATCTATTTAAGAGACCCATGGGGCTATATTGTAATCAAGGACAAGGAAAAAATCCTTCCAATTGTAAGATCAATTGATCTGCAGGTAGCAAGATCAAGGGAGATCTACATGGTAAGTAAGGTTAATTGATCTGTAGGTGTGTGTGTGCAAGGTCAAAGGAGATCTGTGGGGTAGCAAGGTCAAAGGAGATCTGCAACACAACAAGGAGCAAGATTAGGGAGATCTACTTGGAGTACTTTGAGTACTGGCAGTATTGTTACTGACTGGTGGAGGGAACAATTCTATGTTTGAGTTGTGGTTGTAATTGATTGTGTGAGAGAGAGAACTCTTGAGAGAGAATTACTGGTACGCCCAAGAGGTGTGTGAAGAGTGTGATTTCTTCATTGTATTTCCTTCTGGAAGAGTGTTAATATAAGATCGTATTGTCTCTCATATTCTGTGTTGTTTCTGAATTCTAGTTACATATTACTTCTGGTTAAATTTTGTGTTTAGTTACTTATACAAAGGTAATCAATTGTGCTCATAAGGAGGAGGATCCTAACAAGTGGTATCAGAGCTGTTTGTGTGTTCTGGATCCTGACAAGTGGTATCAAAGCTTGGTTCAGAGCAGGTTAGTGTTTGTTGATTACAGGTCACTCTCAGGGGTTTCTAATTGAGTGGGAGTAAAGCAATGGTAGAAGAAAGTAAGCTAAGAATGGAGAAATTCAATGGCAAGAATTATCAATTACTGTATTGTGGAAAGAAAAGGCAGGTAAAGAAATATTGTTGGTTGGTAGAAGATCAGCATGAAGGAAATAAAGAAGCAAATGATGTAGGGATTATTGCACGAGTTGCTCTTATATGTTCCTTGGATAAAGTAGAATATTGAGTTTTAGATTCTGTTGCCTCTTTCCATGTAACCCCAAATAGAGTATTTTTCCATGATTATGTCTATGGAGACTTTGGAAAGATTTATTTAGGGGTTGGTGAGCCTTGTCAAATGGTTGGCAAAGGGAAAGTGCAGCTGAAATTGCAGACGGGCAACACATGGGTGTCGAAGGAGGTCATGCATGTCCCAGTCCTGAAGCAGAGTCTAATTTCTACAGGAAAGTTGGGTGATGAGGGTTGCATAATAACTCTCACAATAGAATCTTGGAAAGTTTCTAAGGGTGCACTTGAATTAGCATGTGGTAAGAAAGTAGGTACTCTTTATCTATCTACTTGTATTACTAATTCTCCTTCTGGTTTATCTACTTCAGATGTAGATGCAAAGATGTGGCTCTGTAGGCTTGGTCACATGAGTGAGAAGGGAATGCATGTTCTTAAGAGGAAATCTGATGTCTTTGACAAAATTAAGAATTGGAAAGCCTTGGTTTTCATGGAGAAGATGATGGACAGAGATCAGCTTAAGAGGCTGAATAATTTTGAGTAGGGCAGTGTTGGTTTGGACAAGGTTATGATCCAAAATGAGCTCGTGGGTAAAAATCATCACTCACAAGAAAACACAGTTACCGATGTCGATCAGGTGAGAACCGACATCGATCAGGTAGGTACCGACATTGGTCATGTGCAGATTAGAGTCAGTGGTGTTGGGCAAGTGGAAACTGACATCAGTCAGGGAACTGACATCAGTGATCAGGTGGAATAGACATTGGTCAAGTGCAGACTAGGGTCGGCTAGAGGTGACCAAGATCGATCACTGTCAAAATGGATTTTGGTTAGACAACAAGCTATTAAGGAGTCTCAAACACCCATGAGGAGGACTGAAAGGGTAAGTAAGCCTCAAATTCATTATTACCCTTCTTTACACTACTTATTGCTCACTGATGGTCAAAAACTAGGAAGTTTTGAAGAGGCAAAGCAGGTAAAATCTAGGAAACAGTGGGAACATGGCATGAATTCTTTGGAAGAGAACCAAATGGAAGATTTGGTAGAGTTTCCAATCGAGATGAAAGCATTGAAAGATGAATGGATTCCCAGGTTAAAGAAAGGAGAGAATGGACACATGAGATAGAAGGCTAGGTTATATGGTCTTGAGCAGGCTGCAGGATAATGGTGTTTAAGGTTTGATAGGTGTATGATAAAACATGGCTTTAGTCAATGTCAATGTGACCATTGTGTTTACTTTACCAAGTTGGATAATATTAGCTACATTATCCTATTACTATATGTAGTGTATATGCTTGTTGCAGGGTCACACATGCAGGAGATTGTTGAGCTAAAGGTAAAGTTAGTTCAAAGGTTTGCCATGAAGGATTTGGGAGTAGAAATTTTTTTTGGCATGAGTATTTCTAGAGATAGGGAAAGTCACAGGTTGATTTTGTCTCCAGAGGATTATGTGAATAAGGTAGTTGAGAGGCTCAATATGCAGGATGCAGAACCGGTTAGCACACTTATGGATGGACAGTTCACAGAATAGTGTCCTAAATCACATGATGAGGTTGAGTACATGAGTACTAGACCTGAGATTACCCAAGCAGTGGGAGTTGTCAGCAAGTTTGTGGCCAATTCAAGAAAGGAGCATTGGAAAGTAGTTCAGTGGATTCTTAAGTATCTGAGAGGGACCAATAGCAGGTATACATGCTATGCAGGGTCAAGCACTTCTCTACATGGGTATGTAGATTCAGATCTAGCAGGTTACTTGGATGATAGGAGAAGCACCACAGGATTTGTGGTGGTTGGTTTTCAAGACTGAACTTGAAGAGGGATACAAGCTAGGAAACAAAATTAGATGATGTACAGGTATAGGTATAGGTGCTGCTATTTATCTCCAAGTGGGAGATTATTAAGTTGTGGAGCTAAAAGCTTCACTCATGAAAATGGAGGAGGTTGCTGAGTGTTGCAGTAACCGACGTCAGTCTAATCAACCAACTTTAGTCATCTTCAGTGTACATATTAACCAACATCAGTTAGGGGTCTACCGACATCGATCAGACAGGAACTGACGTTGGCAACCTGTGTGTGTGTGTGCGTTTGCATGCACTTCTAGAACTAGTCTAATTTTAGACAGACATTTAGTTTACATGTAAAAGACTAATTTTAGTCTTGAGTCTACATTTCTAATTATTGTAATTAGGAATTCTAATTATTGTTTGTATGGGATCTATTAAAGAGACCCATGGGGTTGTATTGTAATCAAGGACAAGGAAGAGATCCTTCCAATTGTAAGATCAGTTGATCTACAGGTAGCAAGATCAGGGGAGATCTACATGGTAAGTAAGGTCAATTGATCTGTAGGTGTGTGTGTGCAAGGTCAAAGGAGATCTGTGGGGTAGCAAGGTCAAAGGAGATCTGCAACACAATAAGGAGCAAGATCAGGGAGATCTACTTGGAGTACTTTGAGTACTTGGTGTACTGGCAATATTGTTACTGACTGGTGGAGGGAACAACTCTGTGTTTGAGTTGTGGTTGTAATTGATTGTGAGAGAGAGAGAACTCTTGAGGGAGAATTATTGGTATGCCCAAGAGGTGTGTGAAGAGTGTGATTTCTTCATTGTATTTCCTTCTGGAAGAGTGTTAATACAATATTGTATTGTCTCTCATATTCTGTGCTATTTCTGAATTCTAGTTACATATTACTTTTGGTTAAATTCCGTGTTTAGTTGCTTATACAAAGGTAATCAATTGTGCTCATAAGGAGTAGGATCCTAACAAGTGGTATCAGAGCTATTTGTGTGTTCTAGATCCTAACACAACTACCTAATTAGGGGTTGGAGAAGAAGTATAATTTCCTAGTGATTGATGCAAAGTTTTAGGAAATCGAGTGATGTTTTTAAAGCCTTGAATTTGATGAACAAAGTCATAAAAAGTGTTTATGTCTTATTTTCATTTCCTATAATCATATTATCTACAGTTATTGTAAACATACATGAATCTTCATAATATTGGGGAGGTTCTCTGTTTGTTTCAAATAAATTGGTTGGCTTTGTCTTGTTATTTTAGTTTGTGTTACACTATCAAATTAATCTTAAGTATGGGGTGTATGATGGCAACTCTAAGGACAACCCTATAAATTAGATAGAGAATTATTAAAATAGTGAACCAAAATACATTCAAATGTAGAATAATGCAACTTATACTCAATGAGAAAGAATAGTGTATGGTATATAGGCATACAATGTTCAACAAGGTTGTGGAGGCATCGAATTTTAGTACAAGGATTATGATTGAGATTTTTTTTTGTTGTTTTATGCATATGGATCATTGGATCTAATTGGAGTCTTATTGGCACTTTTGTGTGTGTTTTAGTCTTCCCCTTTCTTCTCTATATGATCTCATGTTCTTTAGTTCTTTTTTTTTCTTCTCTTTTTTATGTTTTCTTTGTGCCTGCAAGTTTCGTGTTTTCTTTCTCTCTTCACCCCTTGCATTTTTTCCTGTTGGGAAGATATCAAAAGTTTGTTAATTATGTCCTAAATCTAATTGGTGCCATGTTGATTGTGTCCCTTTTTTTTGTGGGCTGTCTTCCCTCCTTCACCTATTTTCAATGTTTTGATATGTGATTTTTGATTCTTTGTTTTTTGCTTGGTTGATTTCTACACATATAGGTACCAAATTCAAAATTCAAGAAGTACATACAAAGCCTCCTAAAGGCATTTCAATAACAAGCATCAAGAGGAATCAAGTGTACCAAATGCTATATTTCTATCTTAAGGACTATTAAAAGAAGTGCAAGGGCTTTTAGCTACATCTTGTATCTTGAAAGAAGGATTAGGTGAATAGTCAATATCCTGAAACATATGCTAATGAAATTTGAACATTTATGGTTTTTCATATTCTATGTTGATTAATCTCCCTTCAACCCCCCCTTTTTTCATGGACGTTTATTATTTTATAATTTGTATGATTTAATTTTTTATAGCTTATTATTAGTATTTTGTAATTCAATTTGTTAAAACTTATTATTTATAATTTTATTGTTCAATTTATTTTTAATTTTTTAGTCAAAATTGTGTGATTTTATCATTAATGATTTTTGTTTTATATTGCTATTTTTTCCTTTATAATTTCACCATCTTTTATTATTAACTAATTTTTAATTATTTCCGTATTTTTATTCTCAACTTATTTTTAATTTCTTTCTTCTTTGGTACTACTTTCATAAATTTTTATATTCATTTTTTGCAAATTAATAATTAACGAATATTTATGGATTTATAATCAATTAAATTTGAATTTGTAATTATAACGTTGGGAATTTCAACTTTACATTTAAAAATAAAAAAATAATAAAAATCACCTTTGACAATTAATTTATATTAGAAATGTTGATTTTATAATTGCTTTATCTTTTTACATTTATCTTTCTTAATTTATAAAAAATATAGTTTTTACATTGACTCATTATGAAATCACATGACATCACTAATCCTCATTGCTAAATATATAAAATAAGAGCTTAAGTCTGCAAAAATAACTAATTCATTCTCATACCTTGATGATGGTTCATAGAGTATGAATTGAAACGTTGATCTAAAAATTAATACATAATTTAATCCATAAATTCTCTAGAAAATCAATGGACTATAAAAATACTCTCTTGTTAAATAATGAATTATATAAACATGTCAATCTAGAATAAAAATAATAATATCATATCAAACAAAATGTAAATCCACAATCAAATGAAGATGGGAACAACTGGAATGTCCCAAATGTGATATAATATGCTTCCAACTGGGATAAATATATCAATGAGAATACACACAAGTAGCATACCCCCATAGATGCATGGTAGATATCGTGACAACACAGGTACTAAGAAAGTATAATATTATGCATGATAGACATCATGGATACAATCATAGTATAGAATATGCATGATAAACATCATGGATATAATCAATGAATAACATAATGGACGACATAAGGATGAGACACATAAAACATGACAACAAGAGGATCATTTATGGAAAATAATGCATAAAAAATAAAACACATGCACACATAAGCAATCATTCACACACAAAAAATGATTTAATCATGTAATAATTACAATGAATATCCATATAATATATAAGATCTAGGTACTAGCATTAGATGTTGTTACCAAGGTAATCTAACTCAATTTGATAAAATACAAGCAAGAAAAGATATCACTATGAAAAACCCCCTAGATAAGATATGTCATCTATGAAAAATACCCTTCAAGATTTGGGTAAATAGTGTGTAGTCTAGTATCTGTCAAAGTGGGCTGCAATGAGGATTAACTAGATAGGGTTGAATGCACAAAGATGAATATGTATGGAGTAGTGAAACTTGAAGAATAATCTAAAGGAAGAAGCTAGTCTTCATAATAATAAAATTGTATTAATGAGCATTAAGCATTAACCAAAAATTTCATAGGAAGATACATTATATAGTGAGAAATTAGGTCACTCAAAAAGGTAATTAACTCAGCTCACAATTAGAAAATGACTTAAAGTACATTTCCTCTGATAACCTATTATTAACTTAAGTAAGCTAATTAAGACCCTGTAGATAAAACCTAGTGGGATAAAATTTTACACCAACACCCCC
This sequence comes from Torreya grandis, assembly GCA_037957365.1. NCBI lineage: Eukaryota > Viridiplantae > Streptophyta > Pinopsida > Cupressales > Taxaceae > Torreya > Torreya grandis. Next base: position 782,830 of record JARHVA010004152.1, on the reverse strand, counting down.
CCTTAAGCATAGATTAGGTGGGTAGAAGAATTGGGTCCCAACATAAAGGCCTAATTAGGTACTCAAATACAGAGAGATGATCCCCAAAAGAGGAAGAAGATGGATTTACCCAAAAGCCAAGAAGAGCCCACAAATGAAGATACTTGCTCTTAGTAAAAGGTTTGGTGAATATATTAATAATTTATTCCATTGTTTGGATATAGTGGAGATCAATGAATTGCTCTTGGATGAGCTCCTGAATGAAATACATATGAATCTTGATATGCTTGGTCTATTGATGGAGGATCAGATTCCTATAGATCTAGATTGTGCTTTGGTTATTGTAAAAGATGACTATTGGTCATTGAAACTAAATTCCAAAATCGATAAGAATCCATTTAAGCCAAATAACCTTAGTGGAAATATTAATAGATCCTCTGTATTCTACCTCTATAGAAGATAAACCAATAGTATTTTACTTTTTAATAGACAAACAAATCAGACCTAAATTAAGGGAGAAATTGTAGTTAGAAGTAGACTTGTGATTCTAAATGTTGCCAACTCAATTTAGAACCTATATATCTAATCAAGTCAATGTCAATGCTCACTTCATAGTGAATTCTAAAATGATGAGTATCTTGAATGTAGTAGATAATCTGCTTAGTTTCCTTATAGTGCAACTCATGTGGTTTCTACATGAATCTTTAAACCATGCCCACCATATATGAAATGTCAGTTATAGTGTGTTTGTAAGGTTGATAAGACTGGCAATAAGTTTTTGATATGAGGTAGCATCAACCAATGAAGATGGAAAATCAACCTTGAGATTCACATCAAATAGAAAATGAGTCAGAGCTAGTGAAAAAGAGTTAGATTTGGCTTGTAGTCAGCCTTGCTAAACTATGCAAGCAAATCAAGAGCATACTTGGATTGTAATAGTGATCCTAGAGTCTGATTGAGTAATTTCAATCCAGAATAAGTAATGCCACAATCCTAAGTCAATCATTGAGAACCTATTAGATAAAGTTATTTTTACTATTGTGATGGTGGATGGAGAACTCCCTATGATCAGTAGGTCATCCATGAAGAGAACCAGAATCAACAGTGAATCATCTTGCCATAAAATGTAGACATTTAGATCTAAATGGTATTTATTGAACCCAACTAAAAGAATAAAGGAGTCCATATTGGTATACCAAGATTGAAGAACCTATTTGAGGCTATATATAGATTTATAAAGTTTTCAAGAATCTTCCATAAATACTTGTGGTTGCTCCATGTATATTTACTCTTGGAGGTCACCATGAAGAAATGCACTCTTCACATCTATCTGATGAACATCCCAATAATGTGATATGGTAATGGTAAGAGTGAGTTATATTGAGTTCATTTTAGAAACTAGAGTGAATGTCTTAGTGTAGTCAATGATAGGCACTTGAAAAAACCCTGTGCTACCAAATGTGCTTTAAACTTTTCTAGTCACCCATTTACTACAATTTATGTTCAGTAGATCCACCTACATCAAACAAGTTTTCTTCCCTTAGGAAGTGGGATTAATCCCAAGAATTTTTCCTTTACAAGGAACTATACTCCTCTTCTAGAGTAGTATCCCACTCAGGAATGTCTAATGCCTCTAGAAATTATTGTGGATTGGAAGCAGATGCAATGAAAGTAGGTGGGGCATCTTAGAATTATGACCCATTATCCAATAGTTTATAGTGTATGTCTAGATTAAAGAGGAATAGTGATCAGAGTATTAGGATTAGATTCTTCATCCTTTGAAGATATTATATGAGAAGGGAAATCCCAATCACTATTCTCATTGTTAGAACTAGAAAAATAATGTGGATCATCAGGAGGTTGATCGGGTAGATCTAAATCATCAGAACTATCATCAAATCCAAATGCATATAAAGAAGGGTAAGAGGTGTCAAGTGTGGAGTCTAAAGGACCCTCTAAAAAATGAACACTCCTCTTAATGAACAACTCATGAATGGTAGGATGGATAAGCCTATATCCCTTAACACCCTAAGGATATCCAATGAAGATACAAGACTAACTCTGAGGTTTCAATGCTTTATGTTTATTCTTCATAATGTGAGCCATAATAGATGAACCAAACACTTAAAAATGCTCAACTATGGGTTTTTGATTGCTCCAAGCTTTAAAATGAGTGACTCCCTTCAATTCTTTGTGAGGAACTCAATTTTGGATATAACAATAATAATTGATGGCCTCGACCCAATATTGAGGTGAAAGAGACTTGGAGTGAAACATATAGTTGGCCATTTCCTCCAAGGACCTACTATTGTGATCTACAACACAATTCTACTAAGGACTATATGGAACCATACATTGTAGTTCAATCCCCTATGATGTATATAATTGCTCAAAATAGTTCATACTCACCACCATTGTTGGTGCACAAAATATTGATGGATTTACCTGACTGTTTATCTATAAGCACTTTAAAGTCCTAAAAATGATCAAATACATTTGATTTATGCTTAAGAAAAAATACCCAAGTGTACCTAAAATAGTCATTGCTGAAAGTACACATGCACTTTATCCTATTAAATGAAGGTTTTGGGAGTGGACCAATAATGTCATTGTGAACAATCTCTAACATCTATTTAGCTCTCCATGATTTTCCCTTATCATACTTCACCTCTAGATGCTTACTAAGAATGCAACCCTAGCAAAATCTATTAGAAAAATTAACTCATGGCCACCCTGAAACCATGTCTTGATGATTAAGTTTCTCTAGGTAGCAATAGTTGAGATGGTTGAATCACTCATGTAATAATTTACTCACCTCATCTGAATGAGTGAGTAATGAAATATAAGGTTGATCAAGATCAAAATGTAAGAAAGTATACAACCTGGATTGGTGATTTACTTTCCTAAATGAAATAGTGGAGTCACTATTGACTTCTCTAATAACCACAAAATTGGGTGTGAACTCAAATATCTTACTTGAACCAATGTGAGTGATTTGGTATATAGATAGGAGATTGGTGGATAAAGAGGGAACACATAGAATGTCATGAAATTTACCATCATTCAATTCAACATATCTAATCTTACTAACTTATGTGAGAGTATCATCACCCAATAAAATGGAAGGCATAAAAGAAGGCTACAAGGATGAGAACATGTCCTATGATGAATCCATCTAGTGTGAGGCACCAGGACCAATAACCCATGTGGAAGGTTGGGATGCAATTGTAACAAGTGCTTTGCCCTTATCTTTGCCCTTTTTACTATCTTTTGCCTTAGAAGATGTTTGTGTTGATGAAATCTAAGTGGAAGAATTAAAGACACTGATATTATGCTTCTCAAGCTTTTTTGTCAGTTGGTCAATCTATTTCTTCATGTATTTAGACTTATCATGCCCACATTTCTTGCAATAGCAACATGTGAGTCACTCTTTTTTGGATGTCCCATCTAAAGAGGAGGACTCTTTTGATGCTTTAGCTTAGCATCAAAATTCTCACCCTTTTTGTTCTTTGGGTCTTTCTTATTATGTTTCTTTTCCTTATTGCTAGAAGCCTTCTATTTGTCATGACTCACAAATAAGGCATGATATTTTGAGGACTTTAATGTAATCATTTGAATGAGCTTATCTTGATCCTGAGTGAAGTCAACAATAAAGTCATCCAAGGATGAAATTGTCCATGTAGTTCTAAGAGCATGCTTGGTAGTGTGGAAGGTAAAAATGAATACTTAATAGTCAGATAAATCACAATTTAGCTAGGATGGAAAGAATAAATTGATCATCCTTTTTTGTCAATGCCACATAGTTTTAACTATAATTTGAGTGATTTAAACTTGGTGAAGAAGTCTTGAATCATATCAAAGTAACTTGGGATCAAAATAATGAGCTCATTCTCCATGTGACTTTGATATGATTCAAGACTTCTTCACCAAGTTCATATCACTCAGATTATAGTTGAAACTATGTGGCATTGACAAAAAAGGATGATCTCAAACTAATGAGCTCATTCTTCAACTCATGACCTTTCATTTCATTATACTTTCCAAAGAGTTTATCGAATAAGGTCCATAATTGATTTGGGTTTATTACATATTTGATATGAAAAATTAAGTTGGGAGACATAGATAGGTACAATAGACCATAGGCTTCATCACTTCAGTTACACCACTTCACCTTCTCTATGTCAGGTGTTAGTTCTATTTCTATACTTATCATGATTCTATGCAAGACTTTACTCCTTAAGAGGATTTTCACTTTAACTTCCCACTTGTGATATTTGAAAGGTGTCAGAAGCAAAATGAACTGAGATCTATGGCGTAGAAAGGAAATATGTGTTAAATTATGTGTGTTGTAGACTAGTAATGTAACACCCCCTAAATTAGTAGAGATTCAAATTAATAAGGCATTAAAATAATACAAATGTGAAGATTTCAAAAAACACATGATTTCAAAAAAAATGACACCTCAAAAGGACCAACAGGCTAAAAGTTATGCTTGATTAAAGTTTGATATAGCAAGGTGATTTTCCACTATACAAAATTTGAAACAATGTTTGAGTGTTCAAAACTAGGAATCAAAATTTAAACCCCTTTCATGTGACCACACCATATTACTATGGGGATAAGGGGTAAGATGAGGGATATCCCATTTTATGATGTCACTTTACACTATGATGTGACTTAGGGAGTGATGTCACTCCCAAAATGTTCCATTTTTACCAATGAATAGTGTCACAAACTACTAGCTTGAATTCAATGTCCTTTACACCATCATAGACGATCATAATAGCATGGTAGAAATTCAAGGGTGATTGAGTAGGTAACAAAGTCCATGAAAGTTGTTAGCACTACCAATAGGTTCTATAGGGGTTGCTGGCACCACCATCAAGTTCCATGAGGTGTGCTCACACCACCATCAGGGTTTGTAGGGGGTGATTGCACCACCATTGGGTTTTACAGGGAGTGCTTGTACCACCATTAGGTTTTGAGAGGGGTATTGGAACCATATTGAGGTTTCATGGGTTGTGTAAGCACACATATTTAGGTCTATTGATTATGTTTGCATGCTGGGCAAGTCTGCCAATTATGCTTGCACCCTAGTCAGGGTTTACTAATTATGCTTGTATGCTAGTTAGGGTCCACCAGTTATGATTTCACACTAGTTGAGGTCTATCAAGGGTATATCACACTAGTTAGGGGCTATTAGTTATGCAATATATTGGTAGAGGTCTATCAGAGGTGTAACACATTGGTCAGGTTCTCTTGAAGGTGCTTGTAGGGGTCTCGAGACCCGATGGGTATGATCGTAGGGATCATGGGTTTTGCATATAAATAAGGGTATCAATACTCGATAGGTGTGCTCATAGGGGTTGTATATTTCATAGGGTTTCAAACAAGGGTCTCAAGATCTGTAGGTGCTACAGGGATAAAATATTTCCAAGTTTAGAAAAAACCTAGATCTATAAATTTGGAAAAATCTCTTTAAAAACTAAGAGAAACCCACTTAGTTTCTTGAAAAACCTTAAAAACCTATAAATGGTATTTCTCAAAAGTCACAAAATTTATATTTTTTACAAATTCTAAGAAAATGCTTCCAAACCCTTTGAAAATGGCCAAAAAATACCTGCCATAGAATAAAGTTATATAAACATTTGAATCTAAGGTTTTGGCACCTTCTAAATCTAATGACACTATCTATTTTTCAGTTTGAGACCCTAGATATGCATATTTGCATGGATTTTTGAGAAACCCCACCAAACACTAAAACATTTAAATTAGTGAAAAAATCACACAAGCTAGAATGCAAGATTCACAATAAAATTGATGGCAATCATCTACCATCATAGCTTTTATACCATGTCAGAGTGGGCCGTAAGGAGGATCAACTAGATAGGGTTGAAATGCACAAAGATGAATTTGTATGGAATAGTGAAACCTGAAGAACAATCCAAATGAATAATCTAGTCTTCACAATAAGAAAATTATATTAATGAGCATTAATCATTAGCCAAAAAGTGCATAAAAAGACACATTATATAGTGAAGAGAGGTCATCCAAAAAGGTAATTAACTCAACTCCTAATTAGAAAATGACTTAAAGTACATTTACCTTAATGACTTATTATTAACCTAAGCAAGCTAAATAAGACCTTACAGATAAAACTTAATGGGACAAAAGTCTACACCAGTAGTATCATGTAACTTTTGAACCTGCATAGCACCCACTCAATAAATACCATGAAAACATGTAAATCATGGATATGAAAACCTCTAGCAAAGGTGAATATGTAACCATGTAAAAGTAATGGGTAAGTGCACAAAGTCAGGGAACAAAAAGGGGCCTACTCATGGACATATTTTTTTTCTAAAAATTGAGAAATCTAAACTTTTGTAGATAATTTGAGATGGCTACGCTTAAAATTTGAGGATGGTGTAAGAACATGAATTGTATAATTTTGAGTCCAGTTTCCAAAACACTATTTTTTTAAAATGATTAAGTATAACTAGATCAAACATCTAAAATTTGAATAGGATCTCTTTTTTTAAAGCAAAACATAGAAAATAGTAGGTCGTGCAATCTCTCATTTTTTAGCATAGTTTAATATTTTTTAAAACTATATGATGAAACTTTAGATAAGATCATCTAGTTTGTAACTTATGTTTTTTTCTATTTTTTCAATGACTATGTGTGTGTGTATGCCTATATATATAATTAATTTTACAAGTAAATAGATCCTAAAAATTAAAAAAAAATGGGTAGCTGATCGTGTGGCCGACCAACTACCTCAAAAAAAATGAAAACTAGTTTATTTTTGAATGTGTGTAGAATTAGGCTTAGTTTGTAACCATATATATATTTTTGTATTTATATAAATGAAAAAAAGATACACAAACATATATAGGCATGTATATGTGCGGTATGTAGTAGTCTAAAAAAGTTATAATTCAAAATCAACATAGATTGAAACCTTAAAATAATAAAAAAATGATAAAAATCATATATTTGTAAAGAGGAGAGCATGATCGTCATTTTGGTAATAATTTAATGAATTTTCTTGTTGAAATTTGTAGTGTATTTAGTGATGGAAGTTGAGTTTTGTTGTTTTTAAATCAAAACTCTTAGATTTGGCTGTGTTGATGGTCCAAGCCTTTGGTTTCAGAATCCAAGCCATTTTTGAGCCAAAAAGCTTGGTATTTGAATTAAAACAAATTATAGCATGTACACATTATAACACGTACATGCTATAAAGTATAATGATGACATAACATCAAAAAAATAAATTTAGTCTACTCATACATGTTTATACTTATCTATGTATCATTATATACATATATTTATACTTATTTAGTTCATGTTTATACTTAATTAATTCACATTTATATGTGTTTTGATGTAGAACATGTATAAAGAAAACATTTTTGACCTTATTGCTTAACTCAACTCCCTTTGACAATGGTTTTTGAATTCACTCTTCATGCAATGGTTTACAAATTTCACTTTGTTTCTTAACCTTTCAAATGATTTGATCATGATTTCAAAGAGAATTCATTACCCTCATTGTCCTTGTTATCAAATTACTAACACTTCCAACTCTTTTATTAAGTTCAATTCCCTTTTCTACACAACCTTGCACTTAGTCGAGACCCTCCTTATAGCCATGTTTTTGGGATTTTTCTATGATTATAGTCTTGTACAGACCAATATAAAAATACCAATGGCCTCTATATATAACCTTTTCTCTATTCTATCTCCTCAACAAGTCTTAGTTCTTAACTCAACTTTTAAACTACTTTTGAATCTCTCTTAATGCCTTTATTTAGGCCTTTTTAGGTCTTTTAGGTCTTGTTTAGACTTAGGTTGAGAATACCATAATATAAAATATGGGTTAAACATATAAACTAAAAATTTAGTTGAAAAACATTTAAATTCACCTACTCATCAAATTTCATTAGAATTGGCTAGTGGAAACTCTGTAAATCCAAGTTTTTGTGATAAAACCTAGACAGGGTTTTGAGAGATTGTAACCAATCTGAGAGCAAAAAAATGTATATAATTTTTCTTATAAAAGGTATAAAATATTATAAATTGATTTTTAAGGTCTGTCTAAACCTATTACAACCACTACAACCTTTATATTCACCAACCCAAATCACCGAGATGTTTTCACCTCAATCTATGTTTCATTGTGAAAATAAAATGACCATTACAGGTCTGTATCCAGGGTTTTAAAACTCTTATTAAGTTTCCTAACTACTCCAAGGTTTACACATATTTATATGGAATAAATCCCACTTACCATTATCCTCTATATCCCTTGAAATTCAATTTTCTTGATCATTTATTATAATGAGCTACACATGCAGTCCCCTCTCTTAATCTCTATCATAGAAAATAAGACATAACACACAAAGTTGACTATGAAACCAAAAGTTCTATAGTATCTTGAAAATTCAACTACAAAAAAAGTCACATATCCTATGTATATTTTATAAACACTATATGATTTGGACCAAAGATTAATCTTTGATATTAATTAACACACATAGTCTATTAGATATGATTGAACCAGTGAATAGGGGACTGTTTATATAGTCAACATAATTTTAGACAACTTTCCTATTATTAATTACAAACTATACTCCAAAATAATTAAATAGACTCTCCAAGTTCCTATATAACTATCAAAAACTTTCCCTTTAATCATCTAATTAGAAAGTTATATTTTTCACACTAATTCAAACACACAAAGCATATATTGAAACCTGTATCTTGTTCCTCTCAGAACAGAAGTTTTATTTTCACTACTATTTATCTCTTATATATTATCATCCAATCCAACATAAAAAAAACTATCAATTTCATTCTTTTCTCAATCACATCATATGCAAGCACCAACAAACAATTCAGTCATCAAGATTTGCAAATACCTTCAATAGAGGCCTAAAATTTCATTCATACAACAGGGTTTTACCAATCTCTCTAAATTTCTTCTTTCCAATATTTTAAAATACATTATCCATTCATCTCTACTTCTAATGGATCATTATGAAAACATCAAAATTGACTCTACCACCTTTTCTAATAAGCACAACTAATTCTTGGATTGTTTCCCATTTTGAAGCTATTTACCTTGCATTGCTTTTTCTCATGTTTTATCAATATATGCACTTTATGAACATGATTATAGAATAGATAAGACATTTATGACCTTTACATAGTATTAATAACTCTTAGACACCTATTGGACATGGTACTACCCCTTGACACCTTTAAACAATGCATGGAAGCCTTTCACAAGGCTTAAGAAAATTTAAAGTTTCAAATAGTGTCATTTTGGAGCGAAACTCTATATTTGAAATTATATGCAACTTGTACTAATCTATATTACTCCTAAGACCACATTAATACCTAATACACCTATGAAACATCTAAAAGACAAATCCAAGCCAAAATTGAATCCATTTTGGGGTCCATAAGGATGCCCCTATAACATACTACCAAGTTGAAGATTTTTTTTCATAAGAATCAACTTGGTGTATGCTCTCTTTTAGTTGATTTATACCTCCTGATTGAAGGTTACTACTTCTACTTGCATCTCATAGAGGTTAACATGTTATTGGGCCCCATAACTAGGCCTTCTTTGCTTCATCTTCATACCTGCACATAAAACAACAATGTTAAACAAAACATATCTGTTGCCTTCTTATTGTCATACACCTATATACCAATCTTCATTTTCTTATAATTGATCCATATTATCTTTATCTACATATTCAACCACTACTACAAGCTTTCACTCTTCTTCCTTCACCAATGTTCCTTGTGCTTCCCATTCCACTTCATGCACAACTTGTGTTTGTCCTTTGCATACCTCATTCTTGCATACATGCTTAGTTTATTACTTTATATCTCCAACATTTTGACTATCCTCAGTCTCTTGCATCTTCTTTGGCTTAATACTCATATTTACTATTCCATATCTTTGATTTCCTTGATCTATCACTTGTACATGGTCACCTTGTGCATGGGCCTACTGCATATTTCCCATCTCATCAACATATTTTTATTGTTCAACACTCTTTTGCAAACATTTATGTTCATTTTCCATCACTCCTTGGGATGCTTGTTCTTTACTTGTAATTTCATCACAAATCATCATGTTAGACACAAAAATTGGAGCCTCCATAGCTCCCTTATGAGCTACCTCTTTCTTAGATAATTTATCCTCCATCTTATTTACTTGTTTGGTGTTCATTCCAAACCATCTCCTTTCCATCTCAGCTGCTATGTCAAACTCTATTTTACTGTCCTCTCTTTCATGGACTTGGCTGCCATACTTGTATTCTTGTGTTATCTCACTCTTCACTTTCTTTTCTTCTTTTGGTACCTTGACCAATCATAAACCTTCCATAGTTTTACTCCAACACTACATTATCATCATGAGCCTTTCATCCTTTCTTCCCTCTGCACCTTTCAATGGGATAAGTGTATACATTTGCCCATGTTGCCTTATAGTGTATGTTTTTGTTGTCCCATCATGTATAGCATGCTTATAATACTAACATGGTCTACCTAACAATAAATGACACACATCTATAGGCAAAATATCACACAAAACTTGGTATTTATACCTTCCTATCTGAAACTCAACCCAACTCTGTTCACTTACCAAGATTCTATGTTCTTTTTGAACCCATGAAATTGTGTATGGCTCTAAATGTGGCATCCTTTTCAACCTCAAAATTTTCACCATGTCTAATGAAAAAATATTGTTAGTACTACCACCATCAATAACCAAATTGCATACCTTACCATGGGCCTTACATCTATTTTTGAATAGGTTTCTCCTTTGGATTAGTTCCTTGCTTTGTTTCTACTACATTAATACTTTCCTCATGATAAATGACTCATTATTATCATGTCCTCTCTCCTCACTCATATCTCTCACACTTTTCTATTGCATAGTACTACTCACATTCCTTAGACACTCTATTACCCTATGTCTTTCTCTTTGGCAATTCTAACATTGCCCTTAAAATCTTTGTCTTGGTCCTTATATCAATGGAACTTCATATATTCTCAATCTATAATCTATAAATGGTCTAATGTTCCTTGTATGGCACTTACCCATGCCATCTTCTTGAATTGCTACTACACGTTCATGTGGTCTCTCTTGTACCACTTCTTTATTCTCTCTCTTCCGTTATTGCTTGCAAAGATTCACCTTGTTACCTATCTTCTCTTTTTTATATTTCTTCTCTCTTCTTGAGAACATATTCTATAGAATCCATTCTCATCATCAATGGAGAAATCAGCTGTTACTTGGTCCATCAAACTCTTGACCAACTCATCATCCCTGCTAGCTCTCTCCATGGATCACTGTCTTTGATCACTTGTCCTGCAATGTACTTCAAAATACATTTTTATTCCTTTAAACAATCCATAAAATATTTCCCTAATATTTTATACCAAAATGATGTAGATCATGTATAAATAAAACATTTTTGACCTTGTTGCTTAACTCAACTCCCTTTGACAATGGTTTTTGAATTCACTCTTCATGTAATGGTTTACAAATTTCACTTTGTTTATTAACCTTTAAAATGCTTTGGTCCTGATTATAAATAGGTTTAATTACTCTAATTATCATTATTGTAAACTCACTAACACTTCCTACTCTTTTTATTAAGTCAATTCCCTTTTCTACACAACCTTGCACTCAGTTTACACCCTTCTTATAGCCCTATTTTTGGGATTTTTCTATGATTATAGTCCTATACATACCAATATAAAAATACCAATGGCCTCTACATATACCATTTTCTCTATTCTATCTCCTCAATAAGTCTTAGTCCTTAACTCAAATTTTGGACTATTTTTGAATCTCTCTTAATGCCTTTATTTAGGCCTTTTTAGGTCTTTTAGATCTTGTTTAGACTTAGGCTAAGAATACCATACTATACCATATGGGTTCAACATAAAAACTAAAAATTAAATTTACCAACATTGAAATGCACCTACTAATCAAATTTCATTGGAATTGGCTAGTGGAGACTCTATAAATCCAAGTTTTTGTGATAAAACCCTAGACAGGGTTTTGGAAGACTATAACTAAACCGAGAGCAAACAAATGTGTATAAATTTTTTTATATGAGGTATAAAAGATTATAAATTGATTTTTAAGGTCCATATAGACCTATTAAAACCACTACAACCTTTAGATTCACCAACCCAAACCATTGAGTCATGTTTTCACCTCAATCTATGTTTCACTGTGCAAATAAAATGACCATTATAGGTCTGTATTCAGGATTTTTAAAATCTTATTAAGTTTCTTGACTACTCTAAGGTTTAAATTTTTTTATAGGGACTTGATACCACCTAACAGCATCCTTTATATCCTTTTTATTCCAATTTGGCTGATCATTTCTTACAATGAGCTACGCATGCAGTCTTTTCTCTCAATCTCTGTCATAGAAAACAAGACATAACACACAAAGTTGATTGTGAAACCAAAAGATCTATAGTATATTGAACCTTCAACTACAAAAAAATTCATATATCCTATGTATATGTTATAAACACTATACAAGTTAGACCAAGTATTAATCTTTGATAATAATTAACATAGACAGTCTATTAGATATGACTGATTTAGTGAATAGGGGACTTTTTATATAGTCAATAGAATTTTAGACAACTTTAATATTATTAATTAAAAACTATAATATCAAACTCATTTAATATATCATAAAATTACCTATATAAATATCAACAACTTTCCCTTTAATCATCTGATTGGAAAGTTACAATTTGCATAGCAATTCAAACGCACTAAGCATACATTGAAACTTGTATCTTGTTCCTCTCAGAACACAAGTTTTCTTTTCACTACTCTTTATCTATTAGAGGTTATAATGAAATACAACATAAAAAAATATCAATATCATTATTTTCTCAATCACATCATATGCATTCACCAACAAACAATGTAGTCATCAAGATTTGCAAAGACCTTCAATAGAGGTCTAAAATTTCATTCATACAATAGGGTTCTACCAATCTCTCTAACTTTATTATTTCCAATATTTTAAAATATATTATCCATTAATATATAATTATAATGGATCATTTTGAAAACATCACAACTGACTCTACCACCTTTTCCAAGAAGCATAACTAATTCTTGGATTGTTTCCCACATTGAAGCTATTTACCTTACATTGTTTTTTCTCATGTTTTATCAATATATGCAATTTATGAACATGATTATAGAATAGAGAAGAAATTTAGGACATTTATATAGTATTAATAAATCTTAGACACCTCTTGGACATGGTCCTACCCCTTGCCACCTTCAAACAATGCATGGGAGCCTTTCACAAGGCTTAAGAAAATTTAAAATTTCAAAGTGTCATTTTGGAGGGAAACTCCATATTTCAAATTGTATGCAACTTGTACTAATCTAGATCACTCCTAAGACCACATTAGGAGCTAATACACCTATGAGACATCTAAAAGACAACTTCAAGCCAAAACTAAATCCATTTTGGGGTCCATAAGGATGCCCCTACATCATGTTTATTCTTATTTTTTTCACATTTATAATTTTTATATTTTTATTTTAAAGTGGAGTGTGTCATTTTTGGTGTAGGTTTTTCCCATTTACAGATTTATCTACATGGTTGTTAGTCAAATTGTTTATAGTTGTTAATGTCATTAGAAAAAAATACACTTAATGTATTTTCTAATAGTGAGTTAAGTTATTACCTCTATGGTGACCTAATTTTTCACTATATAATGTACCTCATTTGTACTTTTTGGATAATTGATGAATGAAACTTTTGATGTAACTTTTGTTGTGACAATTTTGATCTCACCCACTCCTAGGATTTCTATGTAATCTTAGATGTACAACTATCTTGGAGCAAGCCAACATGGTATCAAAGCTCTAATCTGATGATCATTTTGTCATTTCTAAAATCCTTAATGAGATCTTTCTTACATACATTCTTGCTAGCTATCTTGATTTTTGGTGTTTTCAAAGGTATGGTGGGATTTCATGAAAATTCATGAAAAATATACATTTGGAGTCTTAAATCAAAAAATACATAACACCATTAGATCCAGAGTTTGTCAAAACCTTAAGATCAATTGTAAACACAAATTAGATTTATGAAAGTCAATTTTAGACATTTTAGAGGGTTTTAGGGCTTTTATATTGATTTCACACAAATCTGTATAGTCATGGTCTCCAATGGAAAATTATTTTCTAGGATTTTATAGTTTTTTAGAGATATTTAATGGGTCTTTGGTGGATTTTCTATAAGTATTCTAGATCTGGAGATTATGAACTTTTCAAAAATTTCACACTTGTGTTTAACTCTAAAATGAAATGGTGTGTGTTGGGCTATTTCAATTTAAGATTAGGGTTAGGAATATAGAAATGAAATAGCTCAAGGGTGATAATTATATCTATAGTAGGTCAATTAAATGCTAAACTTAGATATAAACATACATTGAATTTATTATGTTGAGATAGTCTAAAGATGAAAAGTACAACTATGTTAGATATAAAAATGATAAAGAATAAAAGTACTTAGTGGGAAGATAGTTCTGGAATAGTTTTTAGATTTTATATTTGGTGCTTTTGGCTATCTAAACAATCACATTATCCTTAAATGGTTACATCAATTCTAGTGTCTGAGTTTGGTGATAGTGACCTATACATAATATTTAGTGAAACTAGATGCAACCACTTGGATGATTCTTGGTTTAACTTTGCCTTTGATCTATTGCATTTAGATATGGATCATGGATATTCCCTCCTTGTGAAATGGAAAAACCCTAGTTTTCCATCTGCAATGTGACCTTGGGGAAAAATACGTTAGTGGGCACACAGTGTCGAGTTGACCCTAATGACCCCACTATCAAGGGGCACTGCCTATATAGTCAATACTTTGAAGAGGGCCTCATACTAATGTATTTTTACCATACATGTTGGCTTGTGTGTGAATCATGCAATGTGTGTAAAGTAAGTATGATGGTGACCTAACTTGTAACTTGGTAAATTAGGCTCTTGGGCTACTCCTTTAGTACCTCAAATGTGTAGATGTGTAGTCCTTATGATTGATATGTAAATAAGAATATATATGGAAGATTTTGATAAATTGAATTATCTTTGAGTGATCTTTGGTATTTTTATAGATTTTATAGATGAGGAATGAATGGGGGTTGATATTGTATTTATACCAATCCCATCAAGAGATAACTCATATTAAAACACTTTTGCTAGCCATTGGTATATGTTTCATTTACAAATTAGATGAATTTAGGGCACTAGATACTTTCATCAGGGTAAAATAATAATGTCAATGCTAATATCTATCCTAGATGTTAATGTTTTAGGAGTAGTAAAACATGTACAAGATTAAAGCTTGTAGAGATGTAAGATAAATACATTTTAAGCATTTTGGGTAAGATAGAATCTATGTGTCATCAATATAAGATTGATCAGACTAAGAGATAGGCCAAGGGGCATAATATAGAGCATATGTGAGGCTTAAAAAATTAACAAGAGTGTATAAATAAGAGGAATAACTAAGGTTTGAGTTTTCCAAGTATACAATACTAAGGTGTTACATAATCATAAAACATTATCTGAATTCCCCCCTTTAATCTAGTAATGAAATCGCTAGTTTAAAGGAAAGGAATAAGTACTTGAGTGTGTATGCACACCTTTTCTTTGCTTTAGTTGAATTTAAGTGTTTTTCTAGGTAATAACCTGCAACCAAGAGCATGTCATAGTGTAAAATTAGTGTATATAATCTTGGTTAAAAGTACTTGAAATAGATTGAAATGAAAGAGCAAGGTTTAAGAGTACACCTATGTGTCGATGTAACCACCTTGCCTATGGGCAAGTTATTTTGTAAAAGATGTATCATTGTAAGGATATAAAACTAAGATTAGGATAAATATAGATAAATCTCTAAATTAAATATATTCAAGGGGAAAGAGAGAAAGAGAGAGAGATTGGAAAGCACATGCCCCCAACTTTAGAACAAAAGTGAGTTAGCTCAACCATGCAACCCAATGATACTTATAACTTGGTGAGGCTGGATGATCAAGTCCAACCTAAAAATTTGGCAAGGTTGAGTGATTTGATCACCTCAATCCTACCAAAAGGTGAACCAACTACTATAGTAGATTAGCTCAATATGGTCCATAAATGTTCACAGGGTATCAATATGTGTAACGGTTTTGGAATCTGAAATTGACTTGGATTTTAT
Source organism: Torreya grandis (assembly GCA_037957365.1). Taxonomy (NCBI): domain Eukaryota; kingdom Viridiplantae; phylum Streptophyta; class Pinopsida; order Cupressales; family Taxaceae; genus Torreya; species Torreya grandis. The sequence continues at coordinate 766,565 of JARHVA010004152.1, read as the reverse complement.
AATATTAGGCACATATTATATAACATATGCACCTTAGATATGTCTCATGTTGAAACTATGTATAAAAATGGTACCAATGTATATGATTCTGTAAAAACTATGAATCTAAATCATATAACTATGTGCTTTGGCCAATTTAGATAATTGTGTAAGTGTGGAAGACATGCTTCCAAAACATGCCCCCATTGTAATATGGAGATGTTGAATATTGAGGTGTAGAGAACAAGATTCCAAATCATGCCCCTAGTGAATGTAAGAACTGATATAAGTACCATATTACTTGAGTGTGGAGAACATGCTTCCAAAACATGCCCCACTAAATCTATAAAATTATGAATGTGTGGAAGCCATGTCCATATGACATGACCCCACTAAATCTAAAAATTGATATAAGTACCATATACTAAATAAGTGTGGAGAACATGCTTCCAAAGCATGCCTCCACTATAATATAGAAACTATGAATGTGTGGAAGCCATGTCCATATGACATACCCCCATTGAATCCAAAAATTGTGCCAAGTGTGGAGAACATGTCTCTATGACGTGCCCCCACTAATATGCCCCTTTTAAGGTGAGGGAAAGATAATAAATGGGAGTGACCTCACCTCAAAAGGGTAAGACAATTGTAAAATTTGTGAATATAACCATGTAGCATATAGAAAGAACATGTCTAAGAAAATGTATCTTTGAATCACATAGAACTAATGTGATCACATGTAGGCCTAAGATGCATGATAAATAACATGTCAATGTCTAGATAGTAACAATACAATATTAATAAGCAAATAAACACACACATAAGAGCACTAAATATCAAGTCAAAAGGTAATGATTCAAGGAGACTACAAACAAACTATAAACAAGGGTCATGTTCAAATGCTTCACAATCTAAAGGACATTGCTTTGTCAAATGTCCAAGAAAGTAATATTGACATAGTCAAATGTCCATACCACAAATAATGACATGATGTAAATGCCAAAGAAAGCATACATAGGCATGAGGGCCATAAACAAAGGAGCATATTCAAATGTTTGAATAAGTAAGACAATACACTCAAAGAAGTACATAAAGTAAAGCATAAGCAACCAACATAAACATGTCATAGTGGCCCATAGATGTAATGTGTTAAAAAATTATATCAAGTGGATAACATCCAATACCCTATGTAAGATATAATCATGGATAATATGCATGTGTAAGTACATATGTAATCTCAAACATGATAGTTTAGAATGATCATCAAATCATATAACTAGTGTATCAAGATCAAAGAAGTGGATGCCCCCAATGTCCATATGACATGAGTAGAGGGAAAGCCCAACATCTAAAATAAGAGTGTATCATGTGTCTATGTATACCTATATCAAACTTGATGTAGAAGTGTGACATATATGTGTATGTAGAAGTAACTAAGTATGTGGTCCATCAATATGGAAGTAACATATGGATGCCATTGAGTCAATAGAATATGTAAGTACCAAAATTGTTTTTGGTTTTTTGAATGTTTTTGATTTTTTGGGTATTTTTAGAAGTTTTTGGAGTTAAGAAAGATCATTCTATGATACTATCCAATTGATGGTCATTGGTATCTACCCAATGTAAAATTGGTGTAATACCACATGTATGTGACCAAGGAGTATATATAGGTGTAATATATATCTCCATGGTATTGATGGTGCTCTACGTATGTAAAATATGACTCTGTGGTCATGAAGCAATAATATGAGTAACTAAAGTAGGGGTTTTTAGAACCCATCATTAAGGGCTTGTTTGTTTATTTAGAATAGTAGTAATAGGAATATGTGTAGGTGTTCTAAATATCTTAACATGGTTTGTAGGACATGATTGAGATTCCATAGAATCCACTGTATGTCTCTGATGTAATGGTCTCTCAAGTACTAACTACCTTGTAAAGGGGATTGCTTGTTGCTTACCCTTTTATAGTGGATTATCCTTAGTATGCTTGATAGCTAGTTTCTTAAGTATAATTTTCTTTTGTTCAAGAGGATGTTCATATGGAATTATGGAAACTATAATTACCTGATTGACATGAATGTTTTTGACATACCCATGTAATATAGACATTATTGCTCTAAGAGTGTGTATCCAAGGTCTTCCTAATAACATATTAAAGATGCATGTGGAAGGGATAGATTAAAAGGTAGTAACCATATGTATAAGACCAAACTATAAACACAAGTCAATCTCAACAAGAACCTTCTGGGAGGTTCGATTGAATATTGTAACTGATTTTGTAGATGGGTGTAAATCATGATGAGTATAACCCAAGTGCATAAATAATGTCATGGTGCAAACATTAGTGCTTGCACCATTATCAATGATAAAACTACATATGGGGTGTTTATCAAGGTATGCTCAAATGAATAGGGAATGAAGATCAGAGTCATCATCTTTAATTTCACCATCATTAAAGGAAATAGAAGGTCTATGAACCATAAGAGGTATATATTACGTGTAAGTACTAATAATCCCATCTGGTGGGTATGTATAATGTGATGGAGGAGGATGTGCATTATATGGCATTTGGACTTTTGATTCTTTTTTAGAATGGTCATGCAAAAGATTGTTAAATATTTTTTATTTATAGTGATCATGGGGTTATGAACTTGATTCCTTTGAAGGATCCTTGAATGTAAGCTTTTGGTCATCGATAAGATCTTTATATCTTATACTTCAAGGTAAAACATTTACTCATAGAATGTCTTGGTCATTGATAATAATCAAAATAAACATTCACATCATATCCTTTAGGTAGAGGTCAACTCCTATCAACCTAAATATGATGAGGGAGAGATATAAGTTGGCACTCTAGTAACCATAGGAGTAATAAAGTTGGGGATTTAGGTAAACATGTAAATTATCTCCTTGGTGCATTAGATAAGATAAGTCGATTAGGATCATATGAAACTATGTTAACTATGGTGGTTATTTCCTTTTTAGATTTGGGAGGTTTTACCTTATAACTTGGTTTAATTGAAAATTTTGTACTAGATATAGATGTAGCTGGTGTGTTTGTTACATACTTGAGTTTATTCAATGATATAAGCTTCATTTCACGGTCCCATACAACATGACATAAGTCATATAAACATTTAAACTTATAAAATACAATGAACTCATGTAAAGGAACAAACAAAATTTACTTGAATATATCTTTTAATTCTTTGTCTACCATATTATTGGTCATTTTGGCTAGCATTGTCTTATATCTCAAGACATATTGATTGATAGGTTCATTGGTTTCTTGTTTAATTTTGGAAATTTGGGCATAGGAATTTTTTTTATAAATGTTAATGGAAAAGTGTGCTAAAAATTGGTCTGCAAGAAGTTTGAATGCATTTACAGATTGGAGAGCTAGATCATATAAACTACCTCAAAGCATAGTCCTTGAGACTTCTTGGGAATAATTTTATCAAAAAATTATCATTGGAAGCATAGTCAAGGTATGCTGCATAAAAGGTTTGAAGATGCTATTCAAGATCACCCTTGCCATCATAAAATGTGCACTTAGGTGCAATAAATCAGTTGGTAAAGGGTGAAAAGACATTTCAAGTGCAAGAGTGTTATGCAATACATCTTGTGAATCTATAGCGTGAGGGGATTTTAAAGTTTTTTGTTCAATGTTTGTAATCTTGTGTTCTAAGGTTTTTATAGCTTGAAGGAATGATTAAACTATAGGCCCAATGGTAGTTAGATTAACAAGTTGAGTAGTCACCAAAGGGGATGAAAACATGTTTTTAGTAGCAATAGGCATTGAAAGTAGTATTTGTGTTGAAACAATGGGTAAGTCCATAATAGGTGTATCAATAGTAGTTTCAGTGAACAAAGGTTTAAACATATAATCCATGCCCCCATTAGTTGTTGATGGATTGATAAGTGTGGGTTGAGTTATAATACCTTCTAGGGATTCACCACTAGGTGAGGAAACCTTGGTTTTATCTTATTTATTTAATCTCTTATAACATACAAAAATGCATCTATTAAGCCCTTGTTATTATTGAGATGAGTAATCAATGCTTTTTTGTTTCCCATTTGGAATCGGTTTTTTTCACTAACATTTCCCATTTCTTCACAAATGAAAAGTTTAAAACTTACAATAAAGTACAATAATCAAAAAACCCTAAGTGACCTAGGGTTTGATATTCGAAGATCGGGTTCACCAAATATTTAACCCTAAAATGAAATGGTGTATGTTGGGGTATTTCACTTCAAGCTTAAGGTTAATAATATAGAAATGAAATGGCACAAGGGTGATAATTATTTCTATATTAGGACAATTAAATGCTAAACTCAAATATATACATACATTAAATTTATTATGCTAAGATAGTCTAAATATGGAAAGTATAATTAGGCTAGACATATAAATGACAAATAATAATACTTAGCTTGTTTTGATGCTATTATAGTTATGTATCTATAATAGATTGAAAGTAGGTAGGAAGATAGTTCTAGAATAGTTGTTAGATTTTGGATATGGTGCCTTTGGCTATCTGGAAAGTTACATCAACCTTGGATGGTTATATCAACCCTATTGTTTGATTCTAATGATAATGTCCTATATAAAATATAAGGTGAAATTGGATGAAATCACCTAGATGCTTCTAGGTTTGGCTTCGCCTTTGCTCTAGTGCATTCAAATCTAGGTCATGGATAATCACTCCTTATGAAATGGACAAACCCTATATTTCCATCTTCAATGTGACCTTTGGTAAAAGTGGGTTAGTGAGCACATAGTGTTGAGCTAACCCAAATGACCTCGATATCAAAGGGCACTACCTACATAGCCAATACTTTAAAGAGGGCCTCAAATTGATGTAGTTATCCCTTACATGTTGGATTGTGTGTGAATCATGCAATATGTGTAAATCAAGTAGAACAGTGACCTAACTTGTAACTTGGTAAATTAGATTCTTGGGATACTCCTTTAATACTTCAAACCTGTAGATGTGTAGTCCCTATGATTGGTATGGAAATATGAATAAAAAGGGAAGATTTTGATTAATTGATTGCTCTTTGAGTTCTCTTTGGTGCTTTTTTAGGTTTTATAGGTGAAGAATGAGTGAGGGTTGATATTTTATTTATACTAATCCTATCGGGAGATAACTCACAGTAAAGAATTTATGCCAACCATTAGAATACATTTCATTTATAAATTGGATGACTTTAAGGAAGTATACACTTGCATCAGGGTAGGACAATAACATCAACACTACTATTTGTCTAGGATGTTAGTGTCTAGGGAGTAGAAAAATAGGTATAGGATCAAAACTTGTAGAGGTGTAAGATAAGTGCATTTTAAACATTTTGGGCAAGATGGAATGTTTGTGTCATCAATATAAGACTAGTCAGACTAAGAGATAAACAAAGGGGCACAAGATAGATCAGATGTAATGCTTTTAGAATTAAGGAGAGTGTAGAACAAAGAGGAACAACCAAGCTTTGAATTTACCAAGTCTACAAGACTAAGGTGCTACACAATAAAAAAATATCATCTACAACTTGCATGCACAAATCAGAGTTCCAAGATTTTATTTCCCCTATTAGAATTTTAGGGTGCTGATGTAATCTATAAATATAATGGTAGAATTTTAGAGTGATCATGTAGTCCATAAATTCAATGGTAGAATTGTTGGCAATAGGTATAGCTAAAAACTCTAATGATAGAACTTCCAACTACTCATGTAGTCCAAAACCCTCACCACTGAACTTTGGATTGCCAGTGTATCCCTCAATCTCAATGTCAAAACTTTTGACTTCCAATGTGGTCCTCAACCTCAACATTAGAACTTTTGACTACTAGTGCAACCCTCAACCCCAATGTCATAAATTCTAATTGTTGGTGTAGTCTGAAACCCTGATAACTACTAGAGCCAACTACATCCCTGACATAAAACTCCACTATTAGAACTTTTGGTATCCCTAACACTTGTAAGAGACCTTAAAAATTCTTACAAAGGTCTAGAGGATGTTAAATTTAATGTTATAGTGTGACATTATTCATTTGAAAAATAGAGGCATTTTCTGTGTGATGTCACTCACACATCAATCACATCAATCAAAAGGGGGAGATGCAACACTCACAAAAGGTCTTATTCCCTTAGTCATATGACGTGGTCACATGGTGGGGGGGGAGATTAAATATTGATTACTAATAGTGGGGGATTAACTTAGTGCCTAACCAATTATCCAATCAACCAAAAATTTTCAAATTTATATTAGGTGAATATTTTTTATGTGAGCTCAAATCTTAAAATGACTATAAATTTTGATCGGTAACTACTTTTTGAATGTTGTCTTCTTCAAAATGCTTATTTTTCATGCTCTATGCATTGATGATATTTTTCAGCCCTCTAAAACTAATTATTATTCATAAATAATACCTATTTGATGCATTATCAATAGATCTTAATGTCCCTCCAATTATTTCAAACATACACACAATTTACTCAAGACACATTCTCATATGTGCTAGACATCTATACGAGTGTGGTTATATTTATAATATTATGGGGGTCAATGCTAATAATTTTGAGGGGGTATTGTGTGGTGATATGAATTATTTAGTGTCTCTTCTACACATTTTCATTTTTTACAATGTGTTGATTCATGTACTTATGTACTCATTTGGATGCATTCTCGGCTATGTCTAACATCCTCTTCATGAGCGTGCAATGTTATTGTAACTAGGGGGTCATTACAATTGTTTTGTGTAGTTTTTTACATCTTTGGTGTTTTATCTTAGTCATGTCAACTTTAATTGAGAGATACATCTAGAGGAAAGTTGATTTTACATAAGTGGTTCTTCTTGAAAAGAGTAATTATGCTTCTCATTGTGCTTACATGGATCACATATTCAAAAAAAAGTAAAATAATCATATTTCAATCCTACATGGATATATTCTCACTCTCAATAATTTTGGTAAGTACATTAAGTGGGTTAACACTTGTGACAAGGTTCATAATACCCTATTATTATGCATTTCATGGGATATACATCACCATGTGTCCCAACACTATTTGGAACATCTTTTAGTCTCTTTTTAGAGATCCTACTAAGATTTATATCACTCCTCCTCCTCCTCCTATTCATATTATCTCTTTAGATACTATTGTACTCTTTCTTCCTACTCCTATTTCCTATGATGACATATCTATGGTGGACAATGATCTTCCTTCTATCAAGCCACCACTACAAGATGATATTCTTCCAGACATTATCTATCCCATTGAAAATTCTAATTTTGTTCTTGTGCATGATATTGTTATTATAAAGAAATTAAATATTGGTACTTTAAAGGACTCTATTATTTATAGTGAGAGTATACCTTATGAGAGCATCAATGACTCTTCTCTTCCTATGGATGTTTAGTCTATGGATCTGTGTGTTTTGTGAGTAGTCTCTTCTTCAGCTTTAAAGGTTGTTAAGCAGTACTCTCCACTTCACATAGACATTTCTTTACTGAATTCTCTATGCCATTCTTCTTCATCAAAATCACCTTTACTTGATGACACTTTTGAGCATGAGCATATATTTAAGATTTATGACTCTTTTTATAACACATATAACTATAATAGTGATGGGGACATACCTCTACCATATCCTTGTCACCTTCAAAATATTGAGGTGTTTCCAAACAAGTTTTCGCTTTTCACATTCAAAAGGAAATGAGAAACTAAGATAAGATGGTCAAGGGCTTGTACGTACCCAGATGAAGTCTTGCGCACCAAATTCAGATGACTGAAAGAACTCCTCTTTGGTTGTGGAGGATGACACCTGTAAGAGAAAGAGACTAAAACACAGAAGCTGTTAGATGGCTAGAAAGTAGACTGCCAAGTGAAAGCTTGGTCCTAGAAGTGCAAAGACTTCTTGGAGGATGACAATCCACTGATAAAAAGTAGAATAAAGTCAGAAATAGAAATGATAAAGACAAAAATAAAAGAAATGAAAGCGAATGCATACCTATATGCAGTAGTCTGCCTTCCACAGTTGCCGACGTCGGTGGTTCTTTCGGTGTCGGTAGTCAAGGTCACCGATGTCAGTTAGTCTGTCGATGTCGATAGGGGAAATAGTCCTGGTAGCCAGCATTGATCAAGGCAATGGCTTTTGATAAGGTCTGAATGAGTTGCAGGTCAGTCAGGTTGATCAGAATGGTCTTGGGAGGGTCTGTAGGACTCTGATAGCTTATACTGAGTTGATTGGATAGAGAGTATTATCTGGAGAGGGACTAAATAGGTGACAAAGGCAAAAAAGGGGGATAAGGGTGAGAGAAGGCTTTTCAGCCTCTCTGGGAAGAACAAGGAAGGTTGTGGCAAGGATGGTTGGAATGGATAGTAGACATAATGCTAATATATTTGAAATGACACTGAAATAAAAACAATACAAATACTTAGCTGTGGCACGAGTTGGCAGGGGTGCAGGAGCTATGTTTCCATTGTGGCTGGTGATGGAGATGTCATGCAATCTTCAAACTTGTATGGAATGACTGGTGCTGGTCCTCCAAGCCTAGAAAATGCTATCAAAATGCTGATACCTGCAAGAAAATGAGAAGCAAGAATGTTAGGAAGCAAAAGCAAGAGAATTCTATTTTGCGGGAAGAGGATTCGAGATTCGTGATTAGCCGACTCATGATTAGCCTGAGTGAGAGGTTAGAACTCGGTTTAAGTAAACTAATGTCGGTGATCCCACCGGCGTCAGCTAACATTTGATCGACGTCAGTGGGTGGAGAATGAGTAAAAGGTCTATCAAGCCCGTTTTCCATCCACCAAGTGCATAATCCGTTAGAGAATTGTCGAAGGTTGGGCTAAATATGCACGAGAGTTGGTTAGGTAGTTGGAAAGGAGTAAGAATAGGTCTTGGGTGAGTCACTTAGTCTTAAGGTGAGTCATAGGGTGGGAAATGGTCCAAGGTGAGGTGTCAGATGAGGTGTTATAGGTGATGTGTCAAAGGGGGGGTTATTAATTCAAAATACATTATTATTTTAAATTAGTAAGTGTGTGGGTTAGGAATGGACCAAGGGGGAGGATGACCAAGGGTTAGACATGATTTCAGTGTCTACATTTGCCCCTTTTTGACTTGTTAGTTGTTCTGATGAACTGTAAGACAAAAATAAGAGTTGATTGCCCTAGGTATAGGATGAGATTGTTTTCGTCCTGTTGGTTATTCTGGCGAACTGCAAGACAAAAAAAATGAATGTAGATTGCCCCAATTATGGGATGAGGTATTCCCACTCAAAGTGGGAGTCGAGAGAAGGAAACCTAAAATTGGGTGCCGATTTGATAGACAGTGGATGGATATGGTGAAGTTTGAGTGTGAACGCTGCAAAAGTTGAGATTACGTGCATACCACTTCATGAGATGGTCAGGTCAAATTGTTGTAGGTCAAGGTTGAGGAGTGCCAAAATTGAAATAATCAGGCCCTAAATTTTAGTCGTAGCTAATTAGGTTATTCGATCCAAGCTGTAGCTCCAATAGTTGTCATGTTCCAAGTATCTCGGGCTCAAGAAGTGCTCTTGGAAAACACAAAAAATGTCACAAGTAGTGGAGATCAACTTGCTTGCGATCCTTGTGAGGGTCAAAATATGGGTTGCAGACAATTTTGATAACCATTCGTGAGGTAGCATACATGCAAAAACAACCAAGGCAATGTTGTCTTGGAAGTGGTTGTAGTCGAAGGAGATAGTCACGATCTCCATGGTCAATGGTCGAGGTGGATGGTCCATTAGATGGATGGACGAAGGAATGGCCGAGCTAACCTCAGAAGACCCCATGTCAACTGAGTGCTGCCTATATAGCCCCTATCGTTAGGGCCTCAAGCCAATGTAGTTCTCTCAAGAGGGAGGAAAAGGGTCGAAGTGGTTGATGTGTTTGGTTTGGTCATGATAACGATGTAGCACTTCCCATATGTCTGAGGGTACATGCTTGAAATGATTAGATTAAGTAATGAATGTATGCTAAAAATGAAATGGGTCTATTTATGCTTCAGCAAATAATGGTTTATGCTTGACATAAATTGTGTGGTCAATAGTTTCCATGTGTATTGGTGTCCATAGAAACTAGTGTGAATAAGTTATGATAATGTGAGTGGTTTGAAAAAGGTTAGGTTGGGTTGGATGGCAAATGATTTGGTTGAATGTGACCAAAGGTAAGGAGGAAGTGAAAGGCATTTTTGCCCTTTCATTGACAAGGACCATAATGATAACATAAGTAGGGGGTTTTAGAAACAAAAGCCCCGTTCATGCATTACGTCGTTGACCATTGGTTGTGTTAGAGAGGTAATCGAATCACTTTGATATTTAAAATGAGCTTGAAATCCCTTGAGTAGGTGATGTGATATGTGAGGAGAGGGTAACCCCTTTAGTAGGGATAACTTTGCCCCTTGTTATAGGAGACCCTGAGATGACTACAAGCCAAGTCCATGACCCTAGGACAACTACAAGCCAAGTCCATGACCCAAGGTTTTTTTTTTTTTTTTTGAGTAGATTGATCAATGCGGGAAGTCTACATAGAGATGTCATTTTGTTTTGTGGTCATTTGTGAAGCTGATCGATGTGAGAAGCTTCTGAGAATGTGCTATTTGTAGCAAAATTTAGTCATAGCCATTCTTCGAGGGAGTGGTCTATATTTTTGCTTTATATATATATATATATATATATATATATATATATATATATATATATATATATATATATGAGGGCTTTGAATAGCTATCCTTCGAGGGAGCAATCTATTAGCTACAACAATGATAGTACAACTATCCTTCGAGGGAGCAGTTTGCCTTTAGAGTTTATGACCTTTGATATTTTGACATCAATTTATTTTTTTGATAGAATTTTGAGTCATGGACAAGACTATAGAAGTTCAAGGGCTCCCTTTTATTAGGACAAAGCATTCATACTTTATAAGAGGGTTACATAGGGCTTGCTTTAGGGAAACAGGGTTGAAAGAAATGAGGATTAAGAGGACAAGGGTTGCTCAAGGGATGAGCTCAAGTTAAATGTCAAGTGAGTGAGTACTCGACTAATAGTAGAATGGTCACAGATGCAAGGCATTAAGGGGCTCAAGTTCTGGTCAGCCTTCAAGAGAAGACAGATGATAAGTCCCTGATCCATACTTGTGCATGATGATGTAAGGTCCAAGCCAGTTAGGAGCAAATTTGCCTCGTTTACTCCATTCCATATTGGTCACGTGTTGGTTCTCTTTGAGGATGAGGTCGTTGATGTTGAAATCTCGTTCTCTCAGATTTTTGTTATAGGCTCATTTGATGCAATTTTGATAGAGATGGAGATGGTTGAGGGCAACAAGATGATGTTCGTCGAGTAACTCAAGTTGAGCTAATCGATCTTGACAAAAGTCATCATTAGAAAGAATGTCATGTAGAGAGATGCGAAGAGATAGGATCTGTACTTTAAGAGGTAGGATAGCCTCTGTATCATACACTAGAGAGAAAGGGGTAGCACCCGTAGAGGTTTGGATGCTAGTGCGGTAGGCCCACAAAGTGAAGGGAATGTGAATATGCCAATCCATTCCAGTGTCGTTGACCACCTTCATGAGAATTTTAGTTAAGATTTTGTTGGAAGCCTCGGCCTACCCATTTACTTGTGGGTAGTAAGGCGAAGAAAAGCTGAGTTTGATGCCAAAGGAGTCACAAAGTTTTTGGACAATTTTGTTTTTGAATGACTTGCCGTTATCGGTGATGATTTTGTGAGGTACACTGAAATGACAGATGATGTGGGTGTTGATGAAGTCAACAATTTTGTCAAATTTTGTGGAGATGAGAGGAATAGCTTCTACCCATTTAGTGAAATACTCGGTGGTGGTGATGATGGACTAATGATGAAGAGACGAATGAGGGTTAATCTCATCGATGAGATCTAAGTCCCATTGTGAAAAAGGCCAAAAATTTTGAGCGACTTATAGGGTGTGGCTAGGGAGATGAAGCAAGTTAGCATGCTATTGACACTTGATGCAACGTTGAACATAGTCGCTATAGTCTTGATGAAGAGTGGGTCAATAATAGCCCAGGTGAATGATGTGCTTGGCAACCGAGTTACCACTAAAGTGTCTGCCAAAAATTCTATCGTGGACCTGTTTAATAGCATGAGATGCTTTAGTGAAGGTTAGACAGTGAAGAAGAAGGCCGTCAAAACCTCTTTTATAGAGAAGACCCCCTAGCATGGTATAGCGAGCGGTGCATTTGATGAAAGCCCGCCGTGCATTGCTAGAGAGGTTGGGAGGAATGATAGAATGAGCCAAGTAGTCCACAAGTTGTTTATACCACACATCCTATAGACTAGAGTCTATGGTGTTGATGAGGTTGATGTCAGTGGAAATGTATGAAGGCAATGGCACATGATGTACCATGACATAAATTCTTGATGAAGATTATGAAAAGGGAATATGTGAGGCGAGGGAAGCCATGGTGTCAGCAAACTTATTCATAGATCGAGGAACAGTCTGCAAGAGGTAATGGTCAAAAGATGCTAGAAGGGTGTCAACACAGTGCTTGTACCTTTGCAAAATTTCATTTTTACAAAGATATGAACCGTTGATTTGATTGATGATAAGTTATGAGTCGTCGAAGATGTTGATGGTCTTGATGCTTAAAGAAAGGGCAGTTTGAAGTCCCAAAATTAAGGCTTCGTATTCAGCCATATTATTGGTACATTCAAAGTCGAGTTTGAAAGATAGGGGCATGGGCTCACCCTCGTGTGGGATGAGGATGACCCCCACACCCCCATCGATTTGACATTTGGAGCCATCGAATAACATCGTCATTTGGTAGAATATGTCATCAGTTGAGAGAGTGGTGATAGATTCATCAGGAAACTCACACTGAGAAGGTTGATTATCGGGAAGAGGGGCATCTGCCAATTGGTCAGTGATTGTTTGCCCCTTTATGTATTTTTGTTGGATGAATTCCAAGTTGAACTCAGCAAGAAGCATGAGCCAACGAGCCATACGTTGGTTTTGGTATGGCTTGGAATGCATGTATTTAAGAGGGTCAGTGTGAGTGATGACAAAGGTTTTGTGATTGAGAAGATAGTGACAGAGCTTGGTGGCGGTAAAGGATAACACCAAATAGAGTTTCTTGGTATGAGTATTTCGAGTTTCATAGTCAATAAGTCTGTGGCTTATATAGTAAACTGCTTGCTCACAGTGTTGCTCGTCTCGGTGCGCGATCATGGCACGTAACGAATGGTTGGTTGCTGAGATGTAGAGGTAGAAGGGTTGGTCATCTTTAGGTGGAATGAGGACTGGTGGAGAGACCAAATAGCATTTGAGGGCTTCAAAAGCCTCTTGGCAGTCTTTATCCCATTTAAAGGAGACGTCCTTCTTGAAGAGATGATGAAAGGGTTGGCAGCGATCAGAAAGCTGCGAGATGAAGTAGCAGATGGACTGGAGCTTCCCTTGTAGACTGTGAAGCTGCTTGAGATTGGTCGGAGGTGGCATCTTGAGGATAGCATGGATTTTAGCAGGATCTATCTCAATGCCACGGAGAGAAATGATGAACCCCAGGAGCTTCCCTGAGAGGACCCCAAAGATGCATTTCTTGGGGTTAAGGCAGACATTGTACTGAAGAAGGTGAGAGAAAATGATCTTGAGGATAGTCAAATGGTCATGACGAAGCTTAGACTTGCCAAGTAGGTCATCCACATAGTCCTCCATGATTTTATGGAGGAGATCGTGAAAAATGTAAGTCATGGGACGTTGATATGTGGTGCCTATGTTTTTTAGACCAAAAGGCATGACCCGATAGCAAAAAGTCCCCCATGGGGTAATGAAGGTAGTCTTGTGCTGATCTTCTGGTGTAATCAGGATTTGGTTATATCCTGAAAAATCATCCATGAGTGATAGCATCTCATGGCTAGCCGTGAGATCAACAAGTTGGTCAATGTTGGGAAGAGGAAAGTCATCTTTGGGACAGGATGGGTTGAGGTCGCGATAGTCTGTGCAGATTCAGATCCCCCTAGTTGCTTTAGTGATAGGGACAATGTTAGATACCCACTATGGATAATCAATGGGTTGGATGAAAGAGACAGAGAGAAGATGTTGAAGCTCCTCTTTGACAAGGAGTGCAATGCGAGGATGCATTTTACGAAGCTTTTTCCTAACAGGCTTAGTCTCTGGGTTTGTGACGATGTTATGAGTGGCAATGTTAGGGTTGATGCTAGGCATGTCACCGTAGGTCCAGGCAAAGGCCTTGCTATTGTCTGAAAGAAATGTGGTATAGTCGATCTGCTCTTGGGTGTCCAAAGATTGACCAATTTTTAAGACATGAGGAACATCAGAAGATGGAAGGTTAATGTCAATGGTCAATTAATTTAACATAACCTACATTTCAGAAGGGAGGGAACGCTGAATGAAAGAGTCATCGGCACCCATGTAGGTGAGAATGGCATCATCGTCTACACAGTAGACAGTGTTGATGGTTGCTAATTCATTGTCTATCATGTTGGGATAAATGAGAGGGAGAGACCTGGAGACCCTATTGAGTTGATAGGTTAGGGGTTCCAAGCGGATGGTGTTTATGCAAAAAAAAAACTAGGAGGGATGGAAACCACTGACTCTGTAGGTGAAGATGGGGGAATAGGTGAGCTTGGCAGAGATTGGTTGATGGTGGGTTTGGGGCAAAGGTTTGCAGAAGCCTCGGTAGGTTCTTGGAAACCCAGACCATATCATTTCTTGGCATTGTCATCATTGGGTGGTTCGATGGGCTGATGGGAGCCTTGTTCATAGCACCTGAAGCCAAAACCCTTCCATGCACACTTATAAAGGTAAGTGTGAGCAAAGGCAAGGTTGCCAAGAAAAGAGAAGTTTGATGTGAATGGTTGAGGTGAGGAGAGAGGATTTCCATCAGTAGGAGCTCGATCCAGCCCCCCATAGATGAGATTGGTTCGAAGGCTAGGAGGACCATAAGGAATGACCATTCCAATCTGATGGTCATAGCTTGGAATTTGATGAAGCTATCCATACTCTTGTAGAGTCTAGAACATGTCTAGGGAAAGTAAGCGATATTCCCCAAGTGAAAGTCATTGGAAGACATCTTCCATGGGGTCCTTGGTTGTCACTTGAGAAGGTGATGTGAGGGCAACTACCATTTGTGTACTGGTTGAAGCTTCTGCGAATGGAGGCGGTGTTTGGGTTGGTGTCTTGAGAGGAATGAGAACGTCATTTGGTCGATAGGTCATGTTACAAGTCTTGAAAGGGGATGGGTCGGCAGGAATGACATGGACTTGTCTGTCATGTTCAAATTTAACACAATGGTGAAGTGTAGAAGGGATGCAAGCCATGGCACAGATCTAGGGTCATCCTAATAACATGTTATATTAGAATTCTCCCTTGATGATGTAGAAGAGCTCTGGGATTGTGTGTGGGCCAATGTGAATATGAAGGACAACGGTGCCAATAGTGTTAGCGGTGGTGTCATTAAAGGATCGAAGGATTGCGTCAGTTTTTGATACACAATTCTTGGGGAGGGCCAATTGATCAAAGGCGTGGGTAGAAATGATATTAATGCTAGTGACCCCATCAATCATAACTCACTTAATGTGGGTTTGATCAATGTAGGATATGATGAAAAGAGTAGCGTCCTGATCTTTTGAGGTAGAGGTAGGAATTTCAAAATCACTGAAAGTGATAGAGGCGATGGGGGATAAAGAATGGACCAGGGCAGCTAGTGGTTGGGGGTCTTCGGGTTGGACCTCTGCTGCCTGTAAGGCTCTAATTAGAGCTTGATGATGCTAGGGTGAACTTTGGATGAGGTCATACAAGGTCATCTTCATAGGCATTTGGTGAAGCTATTTTAACATAGAGTCATGGATTGCCCCTGAAGAAGAGGGTTGGGATGCAACCAGGATGGAAATCTTGGGCTTTGGTGGTTGAGGTGGCTGGACAAAAGGGTAGGTCCAAGGAATAACAACTTTTCCTTTTGCCTTATCCTTTTGTGACCTAGTGGTTATGTGGATGGCATTAATTTTGAAGAGAGGAGGCAAAAGAGGTGAAGGGACCATAGTCTATTGATGAGATGTCGATGACGATGAAGGGGTTTGAGAAATATGAGAAGGTGTTGGAGGTCTGTCGACAGTGTCCTCAAGAAGAAGAGTGTCTTTCTCCATGTATTGGCAAATGACCACTTTGAGGGCACAACAATCCTCGGTATCATGTCCTGGCATACGATGATATAGGCAAATCTTAGTATCATCGAACCAAGAAGGTTTTGACTCAAGGGGTTGGAATGGCTTGATAGGCAGAAGGGTTATGCTAGAGGTCTACAAAAATCAGTGCAATATCAAAGCATATGATCCCAGTAAAGGGTCCGTGCTTGTTGATGTGTGAGATGCTGGTGACTTTTGCTTGGGGGGTGTTGAAGGAGGCTTTCGTACCACCTTTTCTGTTAGTGGTGCGGCCTCATGTGAAGATGACACTTTCTTCGTGAGAGATGCCGAATTTTTTAGAGAAGGTAGGCTTGTGGTAGGCAAAGGAAGTAGTGGAGGTAACTTGTTTTGGTTAGGGGTCGGAGTAGGGAGCACTCATATTAGGGTAGAAGGATGAGGGCCCAAAATGGAGGGCAATGGTGACGGTGGAGGAGGGATTCGCTGCCATGGCTTAACAGTCTTCTTTGGTTTGGTTTGAGGACTGCTATTGGGCAAGGCAAGGTTCAAGTCTACCTTCACTTGCGGGTGAGTGAGGTTATTGACGGGGTGAACACCGAGTGACTTGATGGGTTTTGATATGGTGGATGAGGGTTTATGTTCTAATGTGAATGGTTGAGGTTTTAAAGGTTTGGAAATGGAAGTCTGGTCATTATTGGAAACTTTTGGAGATTTTGTCATAAGAGGGTTGTTGACAAGAGATGAGACAGGCTGGGTAGGATGAGGAGCTTTGAGTTGCTCCCATAATGCTTGATGTTCCACTTTCTTCCATTGGAGAAGTCTTAGTTTCTCTACTAATCGAGAGAATGGTTGGGAAGATGTAGGATGAGGCTTTGGTCCTTCAAAAGATGTGGATGGTTACGGGGCCAAAAATGTGTTAGGTGTGGTAGTCTCGGACCCAAGGTGTGGGGGAGTTATAATTGGATTGTCGTTAGTCAAAGAGGATGGAGAGACATGTTCTTCTCTTGGTGGAGAATGAACTGGAGAATGTGGCTCCTCAAGAGGGTAGAGGGCAGGGATGATTGTGCCTTCTACATGCGATTGAGGAGTAGGAAGGGTAGGGTCCTCCATTGGTAGGAGGAATGATGAAGGTGAGGCTGGTGGTGCTGGTATGGCCAAGGCATCCTCCAATATAAGGGAAGTTGATGGAAAACTAACAAGAAAAGAGGATTCATCCATGTGTGATGGACTGATTGGCAGACTAACCTCTTAAGACTGTGAGAGAGGTTGGTCAGATATAAGAGGTGAGACCATGTTGACTGTACGTATATTATGTTCTTGGGAGTCATTAATCATGGTCTGCACATTGTTTTGGCTAGGAGGATGATTGGGAAAGGGTTGTTTAAAGATATCTATGCTTTGATTGGGTGGCACATTTGGGTTGTCTAAGACAAGGTCACCTTTATCAAGCATGTCTTAAATGATGTTTTTGAGAGTCTTACAGTTGCTCATGTCATGGCCTTTGACACGGTGGTAATTACAGAAGTCGTTCTCCCTATACCACGCAGGGATAGCGTGTGAGGGATCGAATTGAGGAGGTAGTCAGATTTGGGGGAGATTGAGGACTCCCTGTTTGACAAGTTTATCCAACACAGATGCGTATGATTCTCCTAGTGGAGTATACTGACGCTACACATATCTTTGCTGGAATTGTTTGGTGATGTAGTCTGATGTGGAAGGTTGAGATTGGTTATTTGTTGAAGAAGATGATCTAACAACTACAGCATTTGCTGATGCCTTAGATTTGGAATTAGAAGAAGAAGGTTTAGAGGAAGAGTCATTGGACTTAGAGTTGGGGTTTTTACTCCGCAACTTGACTTTGTTTTCCTCGATGGCACGTAGTTCAAGCTTTCTAGCCATCATGAAAGCTTCATCAAAGGTGCGGAATGTCTGGACCCGCAAGGTAGAAAAGATGTGCTTGGCACATGCTCTTGAAAAGAGCTCAATGAGCTCAAGTTGAGGTATGGAAAAGGAGATTTGATTGATCAGGCCTTTCCAGTGAGCAACAAAATCGGCTATGGATTCGTCATCAAACTACTGAATAGAATACAGATCTGTGATTGAGACCCTTTTGGTGATATTGATCGAGAAGTGTTCGAGGAAGAGTTGGGCTAGCTGGGTGAATGTGAAAAGAGAGTGACTGGTGAGAGAGCTGTACCAGTCGAGAGCAGCACCAGCAAGTGACATAGGGAATGTGCGTAACAACAACGCATCATCATGCGCTATGAGATAACAAGCATGTCTGAATGCTCGCAGATGTTGTTGTGGGTCTTCCTTACTCTAGAAATGAGAAAATTTAGGAAGTTCCCACTGACTGGGATACAACTAGATTGGGACTGAGGGATGAATGGGTTCATTGCAAATTTGCTCATACGAGAGAGCATTTTGTGAACTAGAAATAAAGGTCTCGAGACTAGACATTTTGTCTATCAGCATTTTGATTATATCAACTAACAGATTGATGGGTGGAGCACCCCCTAGGTTGTAGGGCATTTGAAAGGTATTGAAAGGAGCATATGACGTGGTTGGTTGCACTTGTGTAGGCGCAACATATGGATAGCTAATTATCGGGGTGGATGTTGAAGCTAAGGGCACTTGTGCTATGGGGTTAGAGGGCACAAATTGGATAAGGGCCGTCAAAGGTGGTTGAGGGGTGGCCACACTTGTTAAAGGGTAGGTAGTTACTCTTGTGTTGATAGGTGCAAGAGTAGGGGGGATAGAGACCACTAGGTTTTGGAAGGGTGTAGAATTTGGTTGAGTAGTTTGAGGTTGAGGGGGTGCCGAAACCCCCATGGAGGTAGGTCTAAAAGGAGAGGCTAAGTTTTGAAGATAGGACATGATCGGGTTATTAGTCGAGGTGTTGGCTTGATTGTCTATGGGCTGGATGACAGAGGTGATGGATATGGCCGCCGTCTCAACTAAGGAGGTTGGCATCCCATAAATTCGGTTGCCTGAAGAGTCTTGCATTTGGCTTCTCACGAGATAATGTTGAAGGGCCTTGACATTGAGGTCAAGGAACCTTTCAAAGTCTTGGTCCCCCTCAAGGATAGTGGGAGGTTGAGTCGGGGTTGGTTGGGTAGGAGTTCATTTGGTTTCTAAATGATACTCCATTAGAGGACTGGTTATGGACGGTGAAGGCAGAAGCGGTTGTTGCCTCGCGTGGTCAAGAAGAGCCTTGGTTTGACTGTGTGTCAAAACCATTCAAGGCAAGAAAGGGTCAGGTTTTAGAAATTGTGTTTTTCAGTCTTAGAAAACCAGAATGGGTGTTAGATAGCAAGAAAGTCAGATTTTAAGCTTGCTGTTTGATAAGAGGATTTTGGACAGTGACCGACGTTGGCTAAAAAAACTGATGCTGGTGAAACAGGTTGCCGATGTCGGTCAGATAACCGATGTCGGCAAAGAAAGGTTGCCCACGTCGGTGGTAAAACTGATGTCGGTTATTGTGTTTTCCAGAAACTCAAAAAATTTGAGAGTTTTTGGGAAAAAAAAAGAAAACATCCTCACTAGCTCAAAAAAATAGATAGAAATAGAAAAGAAGATGAAGACAAGCAGATCCTAAACGTTAAATCCTAAGAATAAATTTTTAGAATCTTGTTGGCTTATGACTTAGAGTGTGTTGGGGAGGTTGGCTTGTAGAATGGGTCCTAGAAGAGGTAGTCTAAAGATGGTTTTAGGTTAGTTTCGGTGCTCAAGAGTCTGTGTTAGGTTTCGTATGTGGCCTAGTGCTAGGAGCTTGCTCCCCTCACTTCACGAACTTAGAGCTGAGCTAGGCTGCTTAGCCAGTATATACTTCCCCTAGAGATTATCCTCTACCAGAGAACAAAGTGGGCTTTCCCCTTGGTAGTGAAGTCTAAGTGGGATTACCGGGATGGGTAAGGTATCTGCTGGGTGATGAAATCCCAGTCGAGCCTTGTCTCAGGTAAGTTTTGATGTTTGATTTGTGCAAGTGATTTGGTTGTGTAACATAAGTGGACTACAATTAATTCATGATGCGGTTTTTAATTACTAGATGTGGACTAAGTATGCAGTTAAGAAGAAATGAAATGCAATGTATTTTAAGCCCAAATAGAAATGTGAGTTCGTATGAAGACAAGTGAGAAGAGGTTGAAGAGTATGACTTTTGACTAGTCTAAGATGTAAGAAAAGAAAGAACAAGAATGATTCTTTTTAATTTTTGTTGATAGTGTCTTTTAGAAGAGATAGAAGAAAGAGATGTAAGGAGAAACCTAATGCACCCTATATGAAAAGAAAGAAAAGAACCCAAGGAAGACCCTAGGGTCCCACCGGGCATGCCAAAATGTTTCCAAACAAGTGTTCGATTTTCACATTCAAAAGGAAATGAGAAACTAAGATAAGATGGTCAAGGGCTTGTACGTACCAAGATGAAGTCTTGCGCACCAAATTTAGATGACTAAAGGAACTCCTTGTTTGGTTGTGGAGGATGACACCTGTAGGAGAAAGAGACTAAAACACAGAAGTTGTTAGATGGCTAGAAAGTGGACTACCAAGTGAAAGCTTGGTCCTAGAAGTGCAAAGACTTCTTGGAGGATGACAATCCATTGATAAAAAGTAGAATAAAGTTAGAAATAGAAATGATAAAGACAAAAATAAAAGAAATGAAAGCAAATGTGTACCTGTATGCAGTAGTTTGCCTTCCACAGTCACCGATGTCGGTGGTTCTTCCAGCGTCGGTAGTCAAGGTCGCCGACGTCGGTTAGTCTGTCGACGTCGGTAGGGGCAATAGTCTTGGTAGGTGGCATCAGTCAGGGCAATGGATTTTGACAGGCTCTAAATGAGTTGCAGGTCAGTTAGGTCGATCAAAATGGTCTTGGGAGGGTCTGTAGGACTCTGATAGCTTGTGTTGAGTTGATTAGATAGAGAGTATTATCTGGAGAGGGACTAAATAGGTGACAGAGGCAAAAAGGGGGATAAGGGTGAGAGAAGGCTTTTCAGCCTCTCTGAGAAGAACATGGAAGGTTGTGTCAAGGATGGTTGGAATGGATAGTAGACAGAATGCTAATATATTTGAAATGACACTGAAATAAAAATAGTACAAATACTTAGCTGTGGCACGAGTTGGCAGGGGTGCAGGAGCTGTGTTTCTATTGTGGCTGGTGATGGAGATGTCATGCAATCTTCAAACTTGCATGGAATGACTGGTGCTGGTCTTCTAAGCTTGGAAAATGCTGTCAAAATGCTGATACCTGTGAGAAAATGAGAAGCAAGAATGCTAGGAAGCAAGAGTAAGAGAATTCTATTTTGTGGGAAGAGGATTCGAGATTCGTGATTAGCCGACTCATGATTAGCCCGAGCGAGAGGTTAGAACTCAGTTTAAGTAAACCGATGTTGGCTATCCCACCAGCATCGACTGACATTTGATCGATGTCGGTGGGTGGAGAAAAAGTAAAAGGGCTATTAAGCCCGCTCTCCATCCGCCAAGTGCATAATCCATTGGAGAATTGTCGAAGGTTGGGCTAAATATGCACGAGAGTTGGTTAGGCAATTGGAAAGGAGTAAGAATAGGTCTTGGGTGAGTCACTTAGTCTTAAGGTGAGTCATAGGGTGGGAAATGGTCCAAGGCGAGGTGTCAGACGAGGTGTTATAGGTGATGTGTCAAAGGGGGTTTATTAATTCAAAATAAGTTATTATTTTAAATTAGTAAGTGTGTGGCTTAGGAATGGGTTAGGAATGGACCAAGGGGGAGGATGACCAAGGGTTAGACATGATTTCGGTGTCTACATGAGGAGTTAATTCTTTATCCACCTACCTTTAGTCCAATTATGAAATTATAGTGTGCATGTATATTAATCCAAGACTCATTAGACAATGGCAGTCTATTTTATAGGTATAAAGCATTTTAGAGTTCATCTTAGTCTCTACTTCCATTGCACTATCATTGCATATAGTAGTTTTCCCTCTTACTATGATGAGGAGCATAATTCCTTGTATAAGAATCACACTTTTGTTGGATATCCATTAGGCACTTAGTAGTAAGATTCACTATTATAGGGTGATCCACTCTTAAATACACCTACTTCTGATAGGTTCACTTTAGTGGCATTACTTTCAGTTCTTATTCGTGATCTTGTCAGACATATGCCACACTTTTATTTTAGACCATATTTAGATTTATTTGTACTGCTGCCTTCATATTCCACTATGGAATGGATTAAATTTTACTACACCATTCATGTTATTATTTTGGAAAAGGGAATAGTCATTGTTTGATGCAGATGGAACTTCTTCAGCATTTAGGTATAGAATCTTGTCATAACATTCATCATTATATGAGCTCTACTATAGGCAACTTTAATAAATTCTATGGGAACTTCTTAGTTATCCTCTCTATGTGCCTTGTTTGTTGTCACTTATGAACACAATTTCAATTATGCCAGATGTTCTTAGAGCATGCATAATTTATCACTTTTCTTTCTTTTAGGGGAGGAGTTTTGTCTTATGGGTTTTCTCCTTTTCTCCACTTTATGGGAGTTGCATTGTGTTTGGGTACCTCATTAGGCCTAGTTGTTCAAACCCAATTCTTTTACCCATCTAAGCTATGCTTTAGGGGAGGTGTTGGTGTAGGATTTTTACCACTTATAGTTTTACCTACATGGTTGTTAATAAGATTGTTTAGGGTTATTAAGGTCATTAGGGGAAAATACAATTAATGTATTTTCTAATAGTTAGTTGAGTTATTGCCTCTTTGGTAACCTAATTTATCACTATAATGTACCTCCTTTGCAATTTTTAGCTAATTGATGAATTAGGCTTTTGATGCAACTTTGTTGTTGCATTTTTTCTCTATCCCACTCCTAAGATTTTCATGCAATCTTGGACATTTAAATATCTTGGAGTAATCCAACTATATAAAAAGGACATCATGGATAACATGATGTAATTCTGGTGAGTTTGTGACTATAATCATAATTTTGATTATATACAACATGATTTAGGGTTCAACTAGGACCAGTTTCATTATAAAATGAATGAACAAGTCAATTATTTTAAAGGTGGAGGAAATTATAATCAATTTAAACCCCTTGAACACAACTTCATGTATAGGATGTGATTCAAGGCTAAAATAACATAAATTGAGTGAATTGGTGCAATCAATGATATAATTTGAGCAAAATTTAGCCTTGTGAACATAATTTGATTATAAAGTATTTATTTTGGGCATAAATAAGACAAATAGTCCAATGGTTGAATTTGAAGGCAATTGGAGCTAATTCGATCCTATTCAACCTATGTTCATGACTATAAAATGTGATTTAGGGTTTGATTAACTCTAATTTCATTAGAGAATGAAGTAAATAATAATTTGGTTCAATGACATATGTAAGTTTGACATGTATAGGATGTGGTTTTGGGCTCAATAAACTCGAATGTTATTATATAATGAATAAAATAGTTGATTGGTTCAATTGTGGAGGTAATTAGGGTGAATATGAGGCCTTTAAACCTAATTATGACTATACAACATGATTTGAGGCTAATTGGCTTTGATTTAATCATAAATTGAGCTAATTAGTCAAATGATGTAATCAGCGACATGATTTTTAAAAAATTGAGCCATATGAACTTATTTTCAATTGTATATGATGTGATTTGGAATGAAATTGACCTTAATGTCATCATATAATGAACCAAATCATTGATTCTTTCAATCAAATAGGAATTTGAGGCCAATTTGAGCTTATTCATCCGAATTACAAGAGCATGATGTGATTTGGGGCTAAGTCAACTCTAATTCTTTCATGACTTGATCCAATTAGTCAATTGGTGTAATTAGAGATGTGATTTAGGCCAAATTGAGCCTAGTGAACCTAATTTATGGATCAATCAACCCTAATTTTATCACAAATGCAAACACGAATGTAATTGGGCCCAATCTGAACATGTTAAACCTAACTAAAAGTCTAGGATGTGATTTAAGGGGTTAAATTAGCTCATGTTTCCGAACATATTGAGCCTAAACCCTAAACCCTAAACCTTAATTTAAACTAAACCCTAATTTTATCATAAATACAAACCTTGAACCCTAAATCCTAATTTATAAAAAAATGCATTTACATGAAGGTAATTGGAGTCAATGTGATCCTGTTGAACCTAATTATGAGTCTAAGATGTGATTTGGGGCTAATTAGCTCATAGTTCCTGACATATTAAGCCAATTAGTTGATTATTACAGCCTTAAACCCTAAACCCTAAACCCTAATTTGATCACAAATGTAAAAATAAAGGTAATTGGGGCCAATATGAACTAGTTTAACCTAATTACAAGTTTAAGATGCGATTATGGGCTAATTAGTCCATATTTCCTAACATATTGAGCCAATTAGTTGATTGTTGGAATTAATGATACAAGTTGGATGAAATTGAACCTTGTGAACATAATTTTACCTATATAGGATGTAATTTGGGGGTTGATCAATCCTAATATCATAACAAAATAAATTAAAGAGTCCACCAATCATGAAGGAAATTGGGGCCAATTTGAGCCCCTTTAACCTGACTACAAGAGCAAGATGTGATTTGGGCAATATTGAGCCATATAAACCTAATTTATGGGTCAATTAATTATATAGGATGAAACATATGGCTTAATTGACCCTAATTTTATTATAAAACATGAAAGTAATTGGGGCCAATCTGAACCCCTTGAACATAACTACGAGTCTATGATGTGATTCAAGGGGCTAAATTAGCTCATGTTTCCCAATATATTTACCCAATTGGTCCATTATTATAATGAATGATGCAAGTTGGATGAAATTGAACCCTGTGAGCTTAATTTTGACTATATGAAAGTAATTTGGGGATCAATTAACCCCAATATCATAACAAAATAAAGCATAAAATCTACAAATTCAATCAAGAAGGAAATTCAGGCCAGTTCGAGCCCCTTTAACCTAGCTAGATAAGAACATGGCATGGTTTGGGGCTAAACTAGTCATGAATTGATCTAATTAGTCTATTGGTATAATTAGAGACGTGATTTGGGCCCAAATTAGTCATGAATTAATCTAATTAGTCAAATAATGCAATTTAACATGTGATTTGGGCCAAATTGAGCCCCATAAACCTAAATTATGGCCCAATCAATTGTATGGGATGTAGCATATGGGTAAATAGACCCAAGAATTATATCACAAATGAAAATATGGAGGTAATTTTATATGATTACTTGACATAACAATATTGCATAGTTTGGATTACATCACATAATCATATAACATAATAATATAACATAGGTTTACATACTATAATATAATCATATATCATAATAATATGATATGTGATCACACACACACACACACACACACACACACACACACACACACACACACACACACACACACACACACACACACACACACACACACACACACACACACACATATTATAACACATGCATGATATAATGCATAGTGTTATTGCATCAATACATAAAAAGTCTTTGTCCAACATTTATTTTTAGGATATTTCAAGAATTATGACCCTGTAAACATTCTCTACATCATTATACATTTTCCATGACAAAGACAAGAGGAATAAAATTATTCTTTGGGTCTACAACCATAAAAAAAAATCAAATTATTCTTTGGGTCACCACCATAAAAAGGAATCAAATTATTCTGTAGGTCTCCACCATCAAAATGAATCAAATTGTTCTTTATCTAGTCATGGGTGATGAAGCTCATTAAAATAAGAGGAAGAAGTTAAAGCACAAAACACTATATCAATTATAAGAGTTGATAAAAAAACAAAAAGGTATGAATGCAAATCTCACTCGAGACAAGGTATATCCACTATCCCTAATGAGCCAAATGTCATAGATAATTATGAAATTAATAATAATAAAATGAATAATGATAATGAATATTTACCTAGTAGTCCAAATTATGTTGCAAGTCCACGTTTAAAGTATATTTTTTTTGATTTTATTGATGATGAATCTACGCATGATGATTTACCTCTATCAATGAAGTCAATTTCATGGAAACTCATAATGATGAAAGTAACAATGAAGAAAATTTCATCCCATAACTAAATAATGAAACTAACAATGAAGAAACTATTAGTCAATATAATGATTTTGAAACACCCTCTCAATAAATTCCACCATTAACAACACCTCTAAGGATTGTGCATAGAAAAGGCCAGTACTTAATTGAAGTTGATGAAAACATTTTGAAACCAATGTATAAAAAAATGTCTGAGTGCCATTCAAGAAGACTAGCTGAAATGTTTGGGATGGTTTATTTGACAAATTAGATTTTGATAGTTAAAAATGTTAATGATTTGTTTCATTGATGAAATTGATTAAGATGAGATCTATAATGTACACCTTAGGACTAAGACCATCTAACATGGATGATGAAAATAATAAAATAATTGAAAATATACATGATGCATATCATACTATAGGCCTAAAATCATGCAACATAGATTGTAATGCTGCTTGACATATAATTATAACTTGTGTAGTAAGTGGTCAAATAGGAAAAAATAATTTATTCCAAAAAGTAGTCAAGCACTAGACATAAATATAAAAACATTAATGAAATCAACTGGAAGATGTCAATGAAGTGTGGCATAAAAGATCCACCCAAATTAGTTAGGGAATTTATTTCAATCATTTTTTATGAAAGACCAAATGGAAAGTTCTTTTATAACAAAGCATGTTTGGATGAAAATTGCATCATTTGTGGTGGATTGCGAAAATTAAAATAATGTATCCATGAGGAGAGTACAAGTGCAATTGGACATGAATTTGAGTATATACAAATTTGTGACTTATCAAGTAAAAAATGGTAAAGAATCTAAAAGGTGTGAGATTGTTACAAAATAGATACCTATTTCATAATTTATGGTCAAATTCAGGGAGTAAATTGTTTATGAGTATGTAAGGTACATACACATGGATAAATGGTTGGATAAACATTTCAAGTTAAGAAAAGACACATTACCACTTCGTTATATTATTTCAATAGTTGAATTTGATAAAATTACACATTCAAACCACAAATAGAAATTCAATCATAGTATTACAACTTAATACATATTTCCATATTCGTGCATATAAAATTCATGTATGCACTTCATAGTATAGAGCAAGATCAAAAATATTAAGGGAGTATCATTTCTATGTCAGGGATGACTGATCACATTATATAAAGTATGTGCAAGGTTAGTTTGAGATGTTCTATGGACAATTGACTAAGAGGAACATTAATTTCAATCAACATTATATTTATTTAGATAATTACACACCATAATTTAAGAATGCATAGATGTTTTACTAGTTAAGCAGGATGCACATTACCATTAGTGTAGAATATATTTAGAGTTCACTGAGGCTAGACATGGAAAAAGGGAGCATGAAAATGTTGGAGCATGTGTAAAAAGAGATGTTATAGAGAGGAGTTAAAATTTAAATATGGTGTTGTTTTGACTAATGAAAAACCATTATTGAATAGTGTAATGAGAAAATGTGTCATGATGCCCAAGAAAATTCTACTGTTCATAGACATTTTTGGTTCATGGAAGAACACTTGGAAAAGTATGAAGATTAAATGATTGTAATGGGATCAAGTGAGCTCCACTCATTTCATAGCTCAAATGCCAGTTCTTGGACTATTCATACAAGACACTTGACATGTTTCTATTCTGCATGCATGAGCTCTATTAGGAATGAGTGTGAGTCACAAGAGTGGGTGGATGAATGGAGCTATAAACCTCTAATTTTAATTGACACATATTAGGTTCCACCAACATTATAACTTACAAAAATGAAATCACCACATAATTTCAACCATGTATAAGATAGTGCAACTAGGTAAAAGATTAATCATTATGTATTATTTATTCTCATTATCTATCTTGATAGTGTCATTAAAACTTATTTTTTAATGATATAGGGCATGTTTTTGGATTTATTATAGAAAAGGAAAATGAAGAGGGAACAAATAACTACTTATGTTAGTGTGTAGATGAAAATAAAAAATTGACTTCCCTAGTCATAGAAGGGAGAAAATATTGATTATCCCACTGGGTCTGTGGTAGTCAATAGAAATTGGCTTTGATGATATCCTATAATAAAATTAGATGTATGGTTGTTTGAAGACTTTGAAATGCATAGGAAGATATTGCACTATTCAAATTTGGTTCTTGAAATAAATATTCAATTGCTAAAATATCATGAAAGGATATTAAACATGAATATATGGAAAGTTCGTGAATCAAACCATCAATTATTAATACTATCAAGATTAGAGCATATCCTAGTGGTTTATTGGATTGAAATTAGAAGGTATGTTGACTTGTCAAATGTAGATGTAATCAATTTTATCAAAAGGTTTTTAATTTTGTAGGTAGTACATATAAATTTCATTTTTAATTACTTATTAATAATTATTTTATAGGTTAGTGGTGCCAAATGAGCTTTCACCTTCACATGCTTGTAATTATTAGTAAATAATTTCATATTCTTGAAGCTAAGAGAAGTTTAACAAAAGTACATAGTTATTACATATTTAAGGCACCGTTAAGGCCAGAATGGGAAGTGGGTTTCTCAACTAAAAATGATGAGAGGCCAAGAACCTAAACCTTGATGTTATATTCCACCTCAAACATGTTTGTAGTGCTAGTTTCCTTCCATGAAGCACCAGATGTAGAGTTCTATAACTATCACTTCAACTTTGACCACATTTATTGTCAACATTTCTAAACTCCCAAATATTTGTGAAAACATGAATTTGGATGGATTTATATGTCATGGTCATGGGAAAATGTGTCATTTACCTATATAGACATGATAAAAGTGATATATTTACACTTGGAGGTCCCAAATGTGTAAATGCCAGTTGAAGCTCAAGAACTTGTCTCTTTATTATAAAAAAGTTACATTTTAATACCCATTACTACAACTTGTGCCACTGATTTTCTTAAAGGATAAATTAACATGTTAAATGGTGAAATTATAGAGCTTTAACATGAACATGAGGGTTCTTATGGTTCATATAGATGACTTATGATTTTTTTTACACACATATGAAGTTAGGCTAAAAAATACATTTTTCTTATACTGGGAAGGGCATTCTTGAGGATAAAATAGGGGGTAGGTCTCTCAAATGGGAATGATAGAAGGAAAAGAACATATTAATAAATGTTAACTACCACCTCAAACATGTTGGTAGTTCATTTTTCCATCCATGAGGCACTAAAAGTGGAGTTATCCAACTGTCACTTCAACTTTGACAACATTTGTTATCAGTGTTTCTGTGCTCTTTAACAATAGTGAAAACATGATTATGGGTGTATTTTGATGTCAAGGTCATGGGATCACATGTAATTTTTATATATAGACATTCTCTAAGTGATATATTTTCATCTAGAGGTTTCAGAGGCATAAATGCCAGTTGGAGCTCAAAAATTATCTCTTAACTACAAAAAGTTATATTTTAGGACTTGTTACTATAACTTGTGCCATGGATTGTTATTGAAGGTTTAATTGACATGATATGGGGTGAAATTATAGTTATTTTAAATGCACACAAATATTATTATATTTCATCAAAACAACTTATAATTTATATTTTTCACACATTTAAAGTTAGGCTAAAAAACTACATTTTTCTTATATTAAGAAGGGTGTTATTTAAGCCAAAATATGTGGTGGGTCTCTTAATAAGACATGATCAGAGGAAATTAAATTAGTCATATAAATTATCCACCACCCTAGATGTTTTTTTGTGTCATTTTATAGACACGAAGCATCAAAAGTAGAGTTCCCCAACTATCGCTTCAACTCTAACAACATTTGTTGTTAGTGTTTTTACACATCTGAACAATAGTGAAAACATGATTCTAAGTGAATTTGGATGTCAAATTAATGGGATAACATGTAATTTTACTATATATATGTTCTCAAAGGGATTTATTTACACTTGGAGGTCTTGGAGGCATAAATGCCAGTTGGAGCTCAAGAACTTATCTCTTCACTACAAAAAGTCACATTTTAGGACCCGTTACTACAACTTTGCCATGGATTGGTATTGAAGGTTACATTGAAATTATTTATGATTAAATTATATGGATTATAAATGCATAAATTTTTTCCTTTGATTCATAAAAATAAAAAACATTTTTTGTTTTATGTACATCCGAAGTTAGGCTAAAAACTATATTTTTCTTGTATTGGGAGGTGTTCTTGAGGCCAAAATGGGTGGTGAGTCTCTCAACTGGGTGTGATAAAAGGATAAAAACCTGGTAATATACATTTTATAATACCACATACATGTTTTAATCACAATTTTACAGCCATGAAGCACTATAAGTGGAGTTTTCCAACTGTCACTTTAACTTTGACAACATTTGTTCTCAGTGTTTCCGTGCTCCTGACAATAGTGAAAACATGATTCCAAGTGGATTTGGATGTTGAGGTCATGTGAAAATGTGTAATTGTATATATAAACATGATTTAAGTGATGTATTTGAATTTTGAGGTCCCAAAGGTATAAATTCTAGTTGGATCTCAAGAACTTGTCCCTTCACTGTAAAAAGTTGAATTTTAAGACTCGTTGCTTCAACTTGTGCCACTTATTGGTATTGAAGGTTACATAAACATAATTTGATGTGAAATTATATGGATTTTACACAAATTTTAGGTTTATTTATATTCATATAAATGACTTATAGTTTTTATTTTATGCATGTTTGAAGTTAGGTTAAAAAATTGCATTTTTTTATACTAGGAAGGGCATTCTTGAGGCTAAATTGGGTGATGGGTATTTCAAATAGGTATGATAAGAGGACAATAATATATATATATATATATATATATATATATATATATATATATATATATATATATATATATGTTATCCACCACCAAATACATGTTTTAAGTTATAATTTATATCCACAAATCATTGCAAGTGAATTTATATAACTGTCACTTTGACTTTGACAACATGGGTGAATGCAAGTTGACTCTAAGAAGAGGACAACCTTTCAATAAAGGTGGAAGCATCAAAAAAGAATGAAAGGAATATCTAAAGAGAGAAAATACAAAAGGATGAGGTATAAAATAACCACTTCATTAAAATTTCACAAGTAAAATGTATAAAATAACCACTTCATTAAAGAAGGTATTGAAGAGATGAGTATTCCATTGTTTGTTTCAATTATACTTATAATAAAAATATGGTATGTGTATAAATTAAATGAATAAAAAACATGAATATAAAGTCCTAAATAATATTAAACTAGTGTATCAAGGGTATACACATTAGAGTAGTGATACATGCTATAACCTAAATAGTGTAGCCCAATCATGAGAGGCACTTCACAATAATATATGACTTTATCTCAAACATTATACTATTTTTTCCCATATAGTTTTAATTACAACATAGATTCAAAGATTGTAATTGAGTTATAATAAATTACACAAAGGAAACATTAAATATTATCATGTCTAAATATGGCCGTACAACCATCAAATTTAGTTTTACAATAATATTATGAGCCAAATTGTATGTGGAAATATGATCACCATAAAATGTGAACACACACACATACACATGCATGTATGTATCCATAAAACTAATAAGGGCATACAAAATAAGAACATAATATAATGTCAGATGAATTCCATATAAGCATTCAATGCCAATAATTCATACATTTTGATATAGGCATATAAAAATATATATCATCTAACAACATAATAAAATGTCAGGTGAATGTCATATATGCATATAATGCCAAAAATACGTACATTACCATATAGGCATACAAACAAGTATATCATATAAGACATCCTACTCATTAAATAATCTCTCTCTCTCTCTCTCTCTCTCTCTCTCTTTGCTTTATTTAAAGAAGACTCTCCTTAGGATGCCATATTTATAGATAAATATCCCTAAGATGCCTTGGATTTTGTATACACATAACATTTTCAAACTTTTATTGATTACTGACACTTTTTATCTTGAAAGAACCTGTTGAGTCTCAATCTCTCTCAGTGCATACCTTAAGGGGTGCACCAGGAAAGTGGTGGGTAGACTATCAATGCTTCATAAGATGTTTTTCCTTTTGCCACTTGTCATCCACACTCTAGTCTCCTAAAAACCTTGAACCCTAAGCTTATTATTCTCTTTCCTATCCATTCCAATCATTGTCATGCTTTATTCCTTCATTTTTTGCCTTATTACCCTTTTGACCAGTTTAATACATTAGGTCGACCTGGTTGACCTAGTGTGTTTTGGGGACACTTTAGCTCTTTTAGTTTGTTAGTATCCCAACTAACTTAGCACAGACCTAGTGAGTTAGCTTGAAAATGTGCTAGGTCGACCCGATCGATCTAGTACACTTGACATGTCTAAAAGTTTTTAGGTAAGATACTACTAAATATATAAGGGTTGTTTAATACCATCTCATAAGAGTTAAAAGAAAGCAAATAATTAAGTGAATAAGTGCAAACAAACATCTACTTATTAACCATTTTACTTGAGGAATAAAGATTTAGGGTTTAATACTTTCTTTAAATCTCCAATATTGTCTTGTGGAGAAGTCTTTTGGATGCTTAGGTAGGTCATGTAGCCTAGAGCTAATTTATATTAGTTATTCTTATAACCACAATAATCTCTTGTGAAGCACCTTGGCCAAGGGAGAGATTGAGGCTCAGTAGGTTCATCTTCAAAAGTAAGTATTCCTAACTTTATTTTTACTTTGTAAGAGTATATAGATAATCTAGTGTTTATTATTCTCTTCTATGTATTAGGATTCAATATACATTGATGTGAGGATATGTCTCCCATGCACGTTTGGTTTAGTTGTTTATTTATTTTATTCTAACCCCCACTTTGTACCACAAGATTTGGTGCGCACTAGATTAGTTTACTTTTCTTGTTATTAGAATAATTTATTTTCTTGTTTATTGGTATAAGTGAAATATCAAATCATAAGACTCTTTCAGGGTTGGTGTATGATTGTGTTAGACTGTAGGATTTAGAACCCTTCCTAGCATGATATGTTGTGACAAGTGATATAAGTTATCCGTTAATTGGGTCTAGCAAATCCCCATATTGGTCATGCTCCCACTTAAAAAGTGTATACCTAATCGGAAGAGTAGGTGTGCTTTATCTTATCTGATCTAGGATTAATTCATGTACATCATGTAATTTTGATTGCATACATTCTTGTGAACCCAACGTAAATCAAATACCTATAGGATTTGTTTATTTTTACTTCATTTATTTCTTTATTTCTATCATATATTTTGACTTACTGGTTTGATTTTGTCGACCTAGTTATTTTCTCTATGCACAAGAATAGACAACTAGATTGATTGGCTTAATGTAGTACATTTTTCAACACCTTTTAGACTTCTAGTTTAGCCTATTAGGTCAACCAAGTTGACCTAGAACATTTTCAACCACTTTAAAGTAGGTTTTTGTACAACCTAATCAATCAAATAGAGCTAGTATAGGTTTTCAACACCTTTTAACCTTCTAGTTTAGCCTACTAGGTCGACTAGGTTGACTTAGCACATTTTCAACCACTTTGCAATAGGTTCCTCTATAGCCTAATCGATCAGCTCGACCTAGTGTAGGTTTCAATTTTTGAGACTTCCAAATTAGCCTACTAGGTTGACTAGCTCAACCTAGTGCATTTTGAGACATCTAGTTCAACCTACTAGGTTGAATAAGTTGAACTAGTGCATTTTCAATAGGTTTTTATATTGCTTGGTTGACCAGCTTGACGTAATTCTATAGATTGGATCAGATTTCTCTAAGGTTCTTGATCATCAATCTTCTCTATTTTCACATCTAAACCACTCATGCAAATTTTTATTCTTTTGTATCTTTCTTTTCTATACTTTCCTTTCAAGTTTGTAGTATTTAAAACTACCCCTACACAACCAACTAGATTGACCTAATTGACCTAGTTCTATGTGATGTCTGAAACAACTAGGTCAACTTGGTCAACCTAGTAGGTTTTCCAGACCCTATCTTCAACAATACTATACCTTATTTCAAAGTTAGAATTCACCTTGTATGTTAATCACATATTTCCTTTCAATTATTTGTATGCTTAGAATAGTTCATATAGTCTAATTAGGAGGTTTTTAATTAACCGCTTAGTTTCACTATTTCTATTTTATGCACACACAAATAAATCACATAACATCAACAAGCCTTTTAACATTTGACTACCTAGGCCAGCCTACTTGGATTTCATAATGAAAGGGGAAACTGACTTAATGCTCTAGTCAAGTATAAAACATGGTTAATGGTATATTATAGGTAAGCACTCGACACCCTTATCACTATAGTGTGTGAATTGAGGGGGTAGGCCCCAATACCAAGCCTGTATCATTGCCACTATAGTCCCTTTCATCTTATACTCTCTTTAAACCATCCATAAATTTATATCTAGTACCTTGATTATAACCAATTCCTTATCATTTAAAATTATTCTTAATAATCTAATTAATATTCTATGTTAACTAATTAGCTAGCTTTACTTTCCAAGTTGTCTAATTGCTCTTTGTTCAATTATGTTGTAAGAACTTGCATTAGCCAGTGTTGGTGTAAGGTTTTGCTTTGTGTGCATCAATTATATTGGCCAACATCAATTCAATTGACCATTTATTTACTTTCAGCATTTAATTTCTTAGATGAACTACAAACTACCTTGTTTTATTTCATAAACTTTGTTATCAGCTCTTTCTTTTACTTCCTATTCATTATACTAGGTCGACCTTGTCGACATAACACATTTTTCAGCCCCTATATACTACACTAGGTCAACTTGGTTGACCTAGCACTATTTATAAGTTTTTTTCCTTTTTATATTAGTCTCTATTCTCTATAGTGGGACAATCCTATGGACCCTATATAGTTTCATTGTCCCTATTTTTGCACTAGGTCAACTAGGTTGACCTAGTTTTGTGTCAGTCACTTTTTGATTATTTGCTTTCTCATCTTGCCTCTTTCGCTTTCATCATGAATTTTCTATTTGGTGATAAAACTGAAGTTTAATCAATAGATATGATGGAATTTGCCAATCATAATAGGGTCTCTCATAGATAAAGTAGGGTTCCTTTAGAGAATGCTAGTAATGTTCATATTACAACCCATATAATGAACTATGGGAATCATCATACCTCTTTACAACAAAACCCTCCTCTTTTCTTAGAGGATAAAATTGAGCTAGAGTATACTCCTGAAATGCTTTTCTTTATCATGAAATTCCTCAACATAGGGGGAAAGATACTTCTACCATTTATAACCTTATAATTAGCCATCAAGTTGAATAACCTCATTCTCTTACTTCCACTTTCTCAACTATATTTTTGGGTACTAATTTCTTTATTTCTCAACCTCTTACTTCAATCTTGACTCTTTATGCTATGATAGCTTCTTCTTTAACTTCTTCTACCTCCATGCCTAGTATCTTAACTAACAGCGTAGGTTCTGCATCTAGTGGGCCTCTCATAAGACCTACTATCCTTAATCCTTCCACTAGTTCATTTTTTGATACCTAAGGAACTCATGCTTATAGTGATTCTTCCTCTCAACCATTTACTATTCCATCTTTTGCTTCACAAGAAAATTTTACCACTAGTTCCTTAAATTCTCATAGCTCTTATCAAGCTCATATTAACACTAATAGTGGTACTTAAGCCACTAATACCAACACAAACACTAATACTACTTCTTTTAATAACACTAATCAACCTCATCAACTATTATTGCAAAATCTCAATCAAATGAACACATTCCAAACTCATAATATGAATCAAATGATGTAGATGCAAAACCACCTTCTTAATCTCCAACAATCCTCAACCAATGACCTAGGGCACACATAACCAAAGTATTCCTCCTCCCCTTCCTTGATATTCTCAAGGCAATCTTATTCCTCAACCTCCTTTAGTTAATAAAGTCATCAAGCATTTACACAATGAACCTCTTATCACTCAAATTTATAACATTGACATTGGAGGTATAACACCTACAATTTCTTATAATGGATCAATTGATCCTACCCTTCATCTTAAGGCATTTGAAAATATTTATAAAGATTGGGTCAAATTAAACACCTTTGCTGCTACTAAACTCCTTGCCAAAACCCTCACATGTGATGCCTTGGATTGGTATAATCAACTTATATCTCACTTTATTACTAGTTTGGAGGATTTAGTGAATGCTTTAGTATAAGAATTCCAAACTAGTGATCTTCTTATAAAAACTTTGGCCCATTTGATCAATTATAAATGAAATGAAAACAAAACCACCCAAGACTTTGTTAAATGATGGAGGACTTTGTTAAATAAGCGTGAACATAATATGGCTAATGATAATCTCTTTCATCTCTTTACTCGTGCCCTTTATCTTCAATTTTAAGTCTGTACCCTCTCTCCACATACCTTAGAGGATGCCATTCACCAAGACAAATGATAAGATTTCCTTATGCATCAATTCAATCCACCCCAACCTTCCATGGGTCCTTGTCTATTACTTAAAAATAAAAACTATAATATTACTTATGATCATGTTACCAATTCATATGATACCATTCATAATGTTCAAGATATTGTTCCTAACCCTTCTTTAGAACTAGCTTCTTCTCAATAATATACTAATCCTCATTTCTCTTCACCAAATAACATTAATGTTTATAAACCTCTTTCCTTAGTTGAATTGCTTATGCATCTACCTAGGCCTCTTCCTTGAGAGATTGACCCTACTTGTCCTATGAAAACCTGGTATGATCCTAGCAAGTTTTGTTGGTTTCATGTTAGTTGGGGTCACTCTCATGAGACCTATAGACAACTTCATAATTTAGCTTTGGATTTTCTTCTTGGCCCTAATTTTGATCATGATTCTATTACTCTTAAGCATCAAAAATCTTATGAAATTGATTTCAAGGACTATAAATCTCATGATAAAACTCAAGCCTTGAATCAAGCAAATGATCATTTAGCTATCTATAAGGATCCTTTACCTAATAATCAACCTATTCAAGAAAACCAAGATAAGCCCACTCCTTTCACCAACAATGTAGAAAGTCTTATTAAACTAACTTCTAAATAGAATGTGGTTAGCATGACTAATATACGAAGGGTGGTAGTTTTCATTGATTCTCAACCTATTTACACCTCGACTCCTTGTAAGACATCATGTGTTATCCAAAATTCTTCTAAAAATCATTTTAATGTGTGGGGGAAAGAAGATCTTATAACCTTTGATGATGATCCAATTTATGATTCTCCCTTAGATAACACATCTCATTCTATTTCTACCATTCTTTCATCATCTTCTAGTACCAATGATAATCAAAATTATATTAACACTTCTTCCAAACTTTAAAATCAATCTAAACTAACTACTTCTTGATCGCCAAATGATTTATGACCTTCTAAACCTTTTCATTTTTATCAGCACAAATTTCAATGCTCTTCAGCTCCTCTTTCTAAAGACCTCCTTAGCCATTATGTGCCTGTATCTAACAATCTTCTCATGGGTTATGATGAGTTGGATCCCATTACAGAACTCATTAATATTTCATCTCAAATTCCATTTCTTGACCTTATGAGGAACTCTCCCCATCATCAGAACTATCTTATGTAACTACTATTTGAGATGAATGTCCCTTGTCCTCCTTTAGCAGGATGGGAGGTATCCTTATCTGGTTTCAAAGATAGTATCTTGTATCAATGTGAAGAGATGCCCATCAATGTTGATGAAACTATTGACACTTTTCTTTTTTTGAAATTTCCCATCACATCTATGATTCCTGACAAGGTTTTACTTCATGTAGATGATCCTCCCTTATTTATTAACATCCAAATAGGTGATATCGAAGTTAGATAAACATTGATTGATGAGGGTTCTAGCACTTGTGTTACTTATTTTGATTTTATTAAGACCCTTAGATATTCATAATGCAATATTAAGTCTACACGTAGCACCTATTAAGGATATGATAGAAGGCAAATGCCTCCTCTTGGGTATGTGTGGATTCCCATTACTGTCCAACATGTCATCATTCATATGAAGGTGATGATATTTAATTTTCCCCTTTCGTATAACATATTACTTGGCATGCCATGGACTCATTGTATGTAAGCTATCACTTCTTCTACCTACCAATGCATTAAATTCCCTCATAATGGAGCCATTTATAGGATTTAAGGAGATACCAACCCTTAAAATTTTGAACAATTCCAAGATCATGGTGTTTTCAAGATTCTTACTCTTAAGCCTTTGCCTAGCATTCTTTTCCATGAGTCACAACATTTAAATTTTCCTATCAAGTCAACCAAAGGTTATAATGGGCATCTCAAGCTCATTGGTAACATTCCTCCCAACCTATTAGATTCTAATGATGATGAGCCTGATGAGATTAATTTAAAGATCAAAACTTTTGATCTCACACCTCATCTCATCTTGTAGCTTCCTGCTTCCTTATAATCTCATTCTTGCAAACCTCCTTATGATGATATTTCTATAGTCTTATCCAAGACTCGACATTTTATTCACCATGCTTCTTTTGATGACAAAGTTATTCCAACTTGTGTTATTGATCTTCATAAGACAAATTATGATGATGGATATTATTTAGATGATCCTTTATTAGGTGGTCTTTTCCAAGCCCATGATGCTGAGATCGTGCATTATTATTATTCTTTAATTGAGTCTTTTCATGCATCTTCTCATGCTCCAACATTTATAGTTCCCAATTATTGCATTTTTCCTTTTTATCATAGAGTAGATATGGCATTGACACCTTCAATTTTTGAGGAGACCCATAGGACTATGCTCATGGATCATATTATGACTGGACCTTACCATTTTACTAGGTTCCCTAATTCCCATCATTAGTTCACCCCTGAGGTTAGTGCAACCCTCCCTAGACCTTCTATTGATCTTGTCCCTCCATAGTGGAACCTATGTTAGAATAAATTATTATTACTACTTCCACTGTTACTAAGCCTACTTTTACTTCTTCAATTAGTGCTTCTTCTATTAAGCCTAGTTCTATTCCTTCTCCATCACCACCTCCTCTTGGTGATAGTTTACTTCCTTTACCTAATATGGATCCTATGCCCACCAAATGGGTAAATGATCCATATCTATCTTCTTCCATACCTGTTACACCTTTTTCAGTGAGTTTTTCTCTTAAAAATACTCACAAACATATTTATTGCTTCCATGGGATAGATAATCACTCTTCTACCCATTGTCATAAGTTGTGATAATATATTGATACCTTGAATCCTTACCCATTAATAGACACTACCTTTCCTCCTCCAAATATCCTTCTTGAATATATATGTAAGTATGGTGAGAGGTATTGTCTATGGCATCCATATGGTACACATCTTATTAATCATTGTGGTATCCTTCAATAACATCTTAAGGACCAACTTATAGCTATTCCTAGACCTTCTACCATTCATCCCATAGGTCATTCTCACAAGGAGGATCCCCATTATTTTCCCATAGCTACACCTCCTATGGTCCCTTCACCACCCTCTGTCCCTCCACTTGTGGTTCCTTCTCCACCCATGGGCCCTCCTTCACCCATGGATCCTTCTCTACCGGTGATTCCTGTATCTCTCATATATCTTGTCCCCGTGCATTCTCCTAACCATCCTTTTCCTAATTCCCCTCCTCAACATAATCCAATGAGTATTCTTACTTTTTTAGTTGAGGAGATTAGAAAATAAGTATTTACCCAGTATTCAAAAAAGATTGATGAGACATTAGCAATAGTTCATATTCATATTCATAGAGATTTATCTAATGTCTTAGATAATATGTGTGGATAGATATACCAGTACTTATGAGAACATGCATGGTGATTTATCATTTATATTTATATTAGACATGTGTTCTAATCTTATTTCTATTTTTTATTATATCATTTGACACTGTGTCAAATTATTTCCTATCTTATATCATGTTTTTCCTTCTTTTTGTACTATAGTTAGCTCATGTTTTTATTTTACATTTTGCATATACTTGTTTTTTTCCTTATCATTGCTATTTTTCACATATCATTACTTTCTTTTCCTCTAGAGTTTTTATTAAAGGTCTTCCCTTGTATCTTCATGATTGTTTACTTTCTTATCTTTATTTTTCATAGATAGTTGTCATGGTGACTTGCTTATATCCACCTTATTCCCTTTGGTTATTATCTCCTTATACTATGTGATCAGTTAGAAAATAGTCTTTCTCATTAATATCTATTTTTACTCATCCACCTTTGGATCTCCTCTTTCCTTATTCCTTTTTTTAAAACTAAGTATATACATGGTTGAGACTTGAGATCACATGTTCATTATCAAGCCTAAGTGTCCTAGTTAGTCTTTTGTCTTGGGTTTCTTATCTTCTTTTAGCCTTAACCTATAGCTCATTCATGTGTATCACTATCTCTCTCATGATTGGTCATTCCAAATCCATCTGGAGGATGAATCTAAAAAAATCCCTTCAAAAGAAAGATAAAAGCCAAATCATATAAACAAAAGGTAATGATATCAAAAGGCAAAAATATGCAATTTCTTAAAAGTTAAATCACACTAAAAGATGCGATTCAAAGCACATATCCTTCTTGTAGTCAAAGCTCAAACTCCATAGTTTGCCTCACAATAGAGTCAAGGTCCTTTGGGGTGTAGAAGGCTAGTAGATTAGAAAAAGAGAATAAAAAAATATTTTAGTACTACCTATATTCTCACATAAGTACCCAATATTTATAGTAGATTGACGACTCTATAAGGGGCCTGAAGGAGTGGGGAACACATCATGGGGAGGTAGATCCATTTTAATTTTTCTTGTACTAATCTACCTTCATGAGTTGATCTTAGTAGCACACTTATCTATCTGCAAAGCTTTGTGTCTAGAGGGAATAGGTTTACTTTGAACATAGATGACCACTAGTCACTTGTGTCTTCTCATGTCCTTAGTATGCCTCTTGTCTCCTAAGGTCTTCTCATAAGATGCCTAAGTATTTAATTTTTACACTCTCTTTTTCATTCCCTTTCCTCATATTTCCTCTTGGGAAATATTGTTTTGATTTTTGATCACTCCCCATCAGATTTCATTTGTGAGTTGCTTTGTAAGACTATGGATAGGACCCAACATCCCTCACAAATTACCATCTTCCCCATCCTCTTACCCACATCCTTGATTTACCATTTCTAATCCTTCTACTTACCAATGCTATTTTGGTACCCCTTGGGTTTTCTTTTGTGAGTTGCAGTACAAGACCATGGATTAGACCTAACCCTCCTCACAAAACAAATTTTTTCCAATAAACAAGTTACCATCCAAATTACATGTGTCAAGTAAGATATAAGATTTTATTGATTATGAGGCTACACATCATTTGACATACTTCCCATCTTGATATTTAGTATGTTTTATGCGTACTTCATTTTTCTTTCACCTTTTATTTTTTGAGTGCATGTAAGATTACAACCATTTCTTGAATTTCTCATACTTCCCAACTTGAATTAGTATGATAAATTTAAGACCAAGTTTCTTTTTTTTTTTTTTGTACTTCCCATCATGAAATAGTATAATTGATTGACTTAATTTTGATTTGTTTTTATTACCATTTGTGCCCTTTTACATACCTTCCATTTTATTACATTGTTTATCATACTTCCCAATGTGATATTTAGTATGATTTTACTTATTTTAATTTGGTGAAAAAATCTTTTACATTAGTTTAAAAACAAATCCCCTTTTTACCATATTTTTTCCATTTTATTGGATTTTTTCATATTTTGTTATTACACATTTCCCAACTTGAACTAGTGTGTATTCTATTTCTTTGATTAATTATATTTTTTCAAGTCCTTTTTTGCCTATTTCTTTAACCATGCATGTGTTTTTCATAACGATAGAAAAGAAACCACATCACATATATTTCCTATAACATATGCAACAAAGATAAATGCATGTGCTAGAAAAAAATAAATCCAAAGCATCCACAAACTCAATCATAATGAACAAATACAACCATCATCAAGAAAACATACAAAACCAACACCAAATAGCTAAAATGATACATCATATATATCTCAAGAGTTTGATACAATATATACAATCATATATAATACCTCAACTCTAGGACTGAGCTCCATCATGTCTATCTCATGGCCTAGCCACACTACCTACTAAGGCCTCATTCTAACTCCTTTGAATGATATGCTATAATGAGGTAGTTCGAGATCTCAATCCCTCTACTTATCCTTGTAGATGTGTTATCTACACTTATGCCTATACCAAATTAGTCTAGGTCATTGCATGTGCCTACATCAGTTGGGTTTACATCACCGTATATGCATGTATCATCTATGTCACTATCTCCAAATGCATATCTATATCATCTACCAAGGCTTGTTAGGGTTGTCTCTTGCCTACACCCATCTCTATTGGTGGATATACCATCTCTCTCTACACCTGTATCTACCTCATGGCCTCTCCTACTAGTCTAAACTAGCTCACCTGAGCTAGGGCAGATGGTACACTCAAATCTTCTAGTGTCATGGGGTTGTATAACTATAAAGTCTCATCTAGGATGTTATGGAGTGCTCCCCTAACTAGGGACCCCCATCTCTCCTCTTCATCCTTAGGTATGCCTATAAAATCACACTAGATGGATATTAGATCATTTTTGTATCTCATAATATCTATCTATCTACAAAATAACAAACTTAAGCAATAAATCAAACATATATTTATTACCTAGCTATGTCTTAGCTCTTATGGTCTCACCATCTGCATGATCACCTAGTATATTCTCCCCATCTATCTGGCCTCCTAGTACCTCCTTTGTAGGTTACCTCCTTCGCTCAAACCCTATTTTCATGGATCACATCTATCTTAGCCTATGCTTGAATAATCTCTCTCTCATCTATTTCTCATATGGATCTTTTATTGAATCACCAAGGATGATGGTGGTCTTTGTTCTCTCCTCTTACTTGCATTGATGTCATGTCCTTAGTGGTTATAGTTCATCTATCTATGGAGTTGGTAGTGGTTCATCTGGTATCTCCACTCTACATCCACCTCCTCCTACTTTACCCCTCTTCATGCTTGACCAGTCCATAGTTGCTCCTAGTGTGGACTTAATATTAGTCTCACTATCAATGGTTTGAGTCCCCTCTTTACTCAGGCTTCTCTCACATGTCAATTCCACTGCTCGATCATGAGTATTGATATTTATGGATGAGTCAAACCCATCTACCCTGACACTCATGCCACTAGATGTGGCTCTTTTCACCATGTATAGTGTCAGCTACTCATATGCTTGCCATACTATGTTAGTTCATCTTACCATCTATAGTAATGGTATGTGGAACATGACCCACATTACTTGGTCCTCCCTTTAACTCCTAACCTGAGGTGACCTATCATTGACTGCATGGGGTAACCTAATTAACTGATACATATGCAATCTCTCATATATCCATGTTGTTAGTAATATGATCAATTTCATGGTCTTATGTCCTCTAACCCACATCTTGAACAAATCATGAACACGCTGGACCTAGATGACAAAGCCTAGATTGTATAATACTCCCTCCTTTAGCATCATCCTATTTAAGGATACCATATATAATGGTATCTTACCATCTAACTTATGATAGAACACTTGCTATGTCACAAGGCCTATCACTACCTTCCAAAGATTAAAAATCTATGATATATACACATCATCTTATACTCACTCTCCACCTCGACAATATTGTCTCTAAACTTGTAGCCCACATGGCCAAGGCTCCCCTCTCCTCTATGCTATCTGGTATCCCTATGATCACTAGTGATTATATTATGGGTAGTTTGAGGATGGCATGGTTATCCTCTAGTATGATAATCACCTCTATCATATCCCCATCCACCTCCCATCTAAAGGTGTTGGTCAACCATTCCCAACAACTAAGGAACATGAAAAACACATATGCACTAAAGGGGATGTTGCATGTATCTGATATACCTTTAAGACCCATGGCTACCAGTCTAACTTTGTCTCCATCTATCAACCTATCTAACAAATCTGACAACCAAGACACGTCTAACAACCTCTAAAACTATGGTCATCTCTATAATCAAGAAAATAACATAGGATGTATTAGTTATTCCATGTCATGTATAATCATAATACAATCTATTTTTAATAAAAAACAAGCATAATTTATTCATTTTTATCCATTTTATCCTATTTTGGTCCCTCTTTCCCTTCTCTAGTCATTTTGGGCCATTTTAGCCCTCTTTCGACTTTCAACACAATTTTTTATGTTTATTATGGTTCCCTGGTCAACTCTAGTTTCACCAAAATTTCCCTATTTTTGTTTTATTTTATCTTAAATTTCTTATTTTTCC
The DNA here is from genome assembly GCA_037957365.1 of Torreya grandis. Taxonomy (NCBI): domain Eukaryota; kingdom Viridiplantae; phylum Streptophyta; class Pinopsida; order Cupressales; family Taxaceae; genus Torreya; species Torreya grandis. The sequence continues at coordinate 721,972 of JARHVA010004152.1, read as the reverse complement.
TCTTATCTTCCTCTCCCTGGTGTTAAGTTTCCATTCTAGCCCTTATGGACCAATTGGACACTTTTCCACTAGGTTTTAGCTTAAAAATACACTAGGTTGACTTATACTTACTGGTCGACGACATGGATTTTTACCCTGATTCAACATACTAGGTTGACTTGGTCAACCTAGTAGGTTTAGTGTGTCGACCTAATATATTTTACTAAAAATATGCATTTTTATTATTTTCTCCTTATTTTCTTCTAACCCATTTCCTGTCCTATTTGCTACCCTTAAAATCTAATTTTGTTCATTTTTGACACACACACACACACACACACACACACACACACACACACACACACACACACACACACACACACACACACACACACACACACACACACACACACACACACACACACACACACACACACACACATATATATGCTTAAAATCAAAATTTCTTAAATTTCACTTAATTCAATATAAATTTAAAAAACTAGTTTGAGATCCATAGTTGCATACCTATAATGCACCTATTGCTACCTCTAGGTGTCCCCCTCATCTAGCAAGTCATCTTCTCACTATCCTAGCCTGGTTTGGTCTTAGAGCTCTATTTTCTCCTTTCACAATTCAAAATACCAAATGAATTCTCTTTTTCCTATTTAAAACTACTTTTTAGTAATTCAAATTATTCAATTATTTTTCTTCAGATTTCTTGTTTTATTCATATCTTTGTTTTTGCTCATCCATTTTGTAAACCTTAATTTTTTTTAGAATCATGATGATTTAGAGATTATATTCCACTATCATATGCCTATCTTCCAATTTTTTTGATTTTTGGCTATTTTTTTCACTAATTTCGTAGGTTTGCTTAGTGTGATTTACATTAGATGCCTTCACTTTATTGTAACCTTTTTATTTCTCTATGACACTAAGGTAAGTTAAAGGTATGTGTTTCTCAATTTAGTCCTTTCATTTATCTTATTTATTGCTTATTTCACTTTACTTAGCATCAATGTTGTGTGTTATCATGTTTTATCTCTGAAGCATAATCCTGTGTTACACTTACGTGACATGTGATGAGCTTTGACTGGGGCATATGTATACACATAATATTTTCAAACTTTTATTTATTACTGACACTTCATATCTTGTAAGAACCTATCGAGTCTCAATCTCTTTGAGTGCATGCCTTAAGGGGCATACTAAGAAATGGGTGGGTAGACCATTAATGCTTTGTAAGATTATTGTTCCTTTTTCTACTTGCTATCCACACTCTAGTTTTCTAAAAAATTTAAACCCTAAACTTATTCTTCTCTTTTCTATCCATCCTAGTGATTGTCATACTTTATTCCTTCATTTATTATCTTGTTACCCTTTTGACTAGTTTAGTACACTAGGTCAACCTGGTTGACCTAGTGTGTTTTGGGGACACTTTAGCTCTTTTGGTTTGTTAGCCTCCTAGCCGACCTAACACAACTTAGTGAGTTATCCTGAAAACATGCTAGGTTGACCCGATCAACCTAGTAAAATTGACATGTCCAAAAGTTTTTAGGTATGATATAACTATATATACAAGGTCATTTACCACCATTTCATAAGAGTCAAAAGAGACTGAAGAGTTAAGTGAATAAGTGTGAATAAACATCTACTTATTGACCATTCGACTTGAGGAATAAATATTTAGGGTTCAATACTTTCTTTGGAGCTCTAATATTGTCTTATGGAAAAGTATTTTGGATGCTTAGGTAGGTCATGTAACCTAAAGCTGATTTATCTTGGTTATCCTTACAACCACAATAATCTCTTGTGAAGCACCTTGGCCAAGGGAGAGACTGAGGCTTGGCAAGTTCATCTTCAAAGGTAAGTATTCCTAACTTTATTTCTCCTTTGTAAGAGTAGATAGATAATTTAGTATGTATTCTTCTCTTCCATGTATTAGGATTATATATATATTGATGTGAGTATATGTCTCTTATGAATGTTTAGTTTAGTTATTATTTATTTGTTTTGTTCTAACCCCCACTTTGTAACACAAGCTTTGGTGTGTACTACATTAGTTTACTTTTCTTGTTATTAGAATAGTTTAATTTCTTGTTTATTAGTATAAGTGAAATATCAAATCATAGGACTCTTTTAAGGTTATTATGAGATTGTGTTAGATTGTAGGCTTTGGAACCCTTCCTATCATGATATGTTATGACAAGTGATACAAGTGATCCCCTAATCAGGTCTAGTGGATCCCCATATTGGTCATGATCTTGCGTAACAAGTGTATACCCAATCAAAAGTGTAGGTGTGCTCTATCTTATCTGATCTAAGATTAATTCATGTACATCATGTAATTCCAATTACATATAGATTCCTCCAAGGTCCTACTATGAGTCCTTCCATGTTCATAACTCACATGTAGTTGAACCTTTTCAAATATAATATTATTATAAAATTTACATATTATAGATGCAACCAAGTTTATAAATTAATTTTAAACTAGAATATAAAAATAATTCTAACATGCACTTACTTCAATCTCATGGTCATGCTAAATCTACGTCTTATTGATTGATCCTTTGACATAAACAAATAACCAACTATGGGCGAGGTGTTTTTGATGCACTTAACCTTCTGAAAGGAGCTAAATATCGAGATCTCTACTCCCCAAGATATTTTCTACCTAGTTTAGCTACACCAATCTTCATTTAGTGGCTCGTTATGACCATTCCATTTCAAGGGACCTTTGTTGGTTGGTAGAGTATTTTAGATAGTTTAATATGCATTTAAATTAAGATCTAATGCTTATATAATCAACAGAGTGATTTAGTTATGAATAAATAACTAATTCAAAGATATACATCTATTGCATATATTCAATGGTACATAAACAACAACAAATAAGAGTATGTAATCAAGATAATCATTAGATTAAGGTTACAACTTAGATTATAAATTAATCTAATGCAAAAAATAAATAAAAAATAGAAAAAGAGGGAAAGGTATGGAGAAAAGAGAAAAAGAGCCCCTTTTATAATGAAGACTAACTTGATTCTATTGAGTAGATAAGTCCTTGCATAAACCAATCCTTAGTTGAGCTATACCTAACACAACTCTAACTAAGGATGATGTAAGAGTCTATGGGATGAAGTAATAGAGCCAATGAGGAAAATAGGGTCACCATATACATGCACAGACCAATCCTATCAAATGTCAAAGCTTTTTCATGAATATGTTTCTATTAAAGGTATCAATTAGGATTCATTAGATTCTCATGTGAGTTATAGACATGGATTCCAAAAAACCTCAAATCAAAAAACTAATCTAAAATTTAGGAAAATGTATGAAAGGAATGACTAATTTTCTTAAGTAGGGAGAACCAACCAGTCTGGTTTAATAATCTACTCTATTATAAGGGATCCAACCCTTATTACAATGTAAGATCTGATATTATATAGACAAGTAGGATTGAGCATTTCAAACTCAAATTCAAATTTTCTTGCTAATGGGGTAGTTACTAACATTCAATGTAGAGGGTCCACTTGAGTTCAATTGGGAAGGAATTCTCACTTAATTACATCATGAAAATATTAGGGACCATGCTTGATTGAACTGGGAATGAATGCCTATGAGATAATGTAGTTGAGATTACATTAGAATAGCCAATCACCCATGTCCTATGCATTTCAAATCACACCTTTTTAAGGTAGATATTTGTCTTTTATTCTTTACTTGATTTCAATGTGCACACCATGTCTTTGATTCTCAACTTATTCATGATTTTCACCATTCCTCTCAACCAATTTTCCATTCAGGTCCATCCTATAATCAATTATTCTAATCAAATTTAATACATAATTAAATCTCAATTTTTAACGGTCTTAACGATTAGATGGACCATCAAGTTTAAGTTTGTGTCTTACTGGGTATACTAATAGCATGTCCTTTGCTTAAAGGGTCATTTCCATGTGGCTTCTTCTTGATATTTTATTTCTTAAAATGAGGTATTTTATGTATGTAGATTGTTTATATCATAGTGATGTAAGATTTCACCACATGGCATTATCTTGCTCACATAGAGCTCTAACACATTGCTGGCTCGCACAGATTACCCCAAGGCTACAAAGCAACAAGATTTCACCACATGGCATCATCTTGTTCACCTATTTACCTAGGGTTCTCTCCTTTATACAAGCATCTTCAAGATAGTGGATCACTATGAGGATGCCACATGGCAACATCCTATTAACTTACTTTACCAGAGGTTTTCCATTATATGGTTTTGATCAAGATTAATGAGTGACTATGATATTGACACTTGGAAGAATCTCATTGATCTAATTACATGAAGATTTAATGATGCATAGGCCTACTAGGAAAATCTTTGAAAATCCACTAAGTTTGCTTAGTAGTGAAAATACACCACATGGCTCCAGGTAATTTTTATAAAATTATCTAAGTGCTAAAAACCGTTTGAACTGGTCCAAGCCATTGGGAGATACCAAAAATCACCATGTGGATCTGGGATTGGTTTAAACACCTATGGTAAAAATTAGAAAGCACCTAGTTAGTAATTTCAAATTTAAAAAACTAATGACTAAGTTTTTAAATGAAAATGGCTAAGGTAAAAGTCAAAAAATGACTAAGGTAAGAAGTAGATAAAGTTATGAAAGCATAAAACTTAACATCAAAAGGAAACCCAACTTTACAAACTTAAAAGACAAATTTTGTCCACTTTATAGAAAACTAAGTAAAAGGATAAGTCCTTATGAATATTTAGTCATTTAGTCTAAAATTAAAGTAGAAATGGACCAAATTGCCTAGAAAAAGAAGCAAAAAAGTCTAAAATAGTTAGATAATTTTCACAAACCTAAGGTGACATGGCCTAAAAGGAAGATTTAAAATGTGTTTCAAAACACATGTATATGATAGAACAAGACTTAATAACATTATTTAAATTCATATTTTTAACTTAATGTAACCTAGATATAATTTTTATTCCAAGTATTAATGATGCAAAATTATTATTATTTAGGTTTGGCTAAATCAATGAAGTATATTCATATTTAAATCTTGACATCTAATAAAACATGCACTTCCAAGAAGGCTGATTTAACAAGCAACCATAAAAACTCCTTAATGTATAAGATAAAACTCCATAGAAAAAATAGGGTCCCTATTTTTAGTTTGAAAATAGGGTCCCTATTTTTAGTTTAAAAATAGGGCATGTTGTGTAATAAATGACATATGGTGACTCCTAAGGGGAAATACTCCTGAGTATTTTGAGAATCTAGAATCTTTAGTTTCATAAGAATAAAAGTATTAACTGCAAGCAATCACCTAGAATAAACTAGAATTCAAAGGAATTAAAGTATATAAGAATAAGTCACATATTAAGTCAAAAATCTAGCCAAAGACCATCTAAGTGTGTGATCAATTGATTAATTTATCTTCTTTGCATTCACATGTAGTAATTCAGATTTGCATAAGTTCAAAATTTCTGATGCAAAAAAAGGTTTTACATTTTAGCTTTGGGGTTAAGTGGTATGGATAATGGTATGCTACCAGCCAGGAATTTATATCCCTAACAAAGATACCTCTATTTCCTTCCTAAGGCCTTACTCCACTACCAAGGGGGCGAAAAAACTTATGGTGGAGGTTATCAAGATCACCCTTTAGAGGAGAATTTATTAGATTTCACAATTGAATTCATCTTATTTTGAAAGGATATTTTACATTTTCATCCATAGAGGGTTGGGGACCAAGCCATGGGTATAAGGAAATCAAAAATTTCATGACAACTCAAGGTACATCAAAATTGAAGTTATGTTAAATTTTCTTTAGATATTTTGTTAAGTGTATTAGATGGTTTTGGACAAGATAATAAATTTTCTAAATTCACAAGTTCTGTTAATAATAATTGACCTTTGAAATTTAGGAAATAAATAAAGTAATCATAGTAGTTCATACAATATTTTAAATCAAAATTATAGTTAGGCTCTTTGATTTCCATCTATGTTACCTATGCAACAACCTTACTTTTCACTTCTTTAATTAACAAGGAAAATATTATCACTCAAACTTTGCACCCGTTGAATGAAAGGATGCTTCAATGAAATAATAAGATCAACCCCAAGGTGTAGGACCCTTGTCTCTTTAGGGTGAACCTCTAGAGAAGGTTAAATTCCTTCTTAGACCCAATACACCTAATTTAAGACTAGTTACAAACCTAATTCTACTACCTAAAATACCTAACCAAACTATGCTAAGATTTTTGACATGAAAAGGGGGAAGAAAAATGAACTGAAAATACTTAAGTGGTTATGCACCAAGGATCTAGAGAACACCCCTACCTCCTCTTGATAGCACAATAAAATCTGTGAAAGATAAAGGTTTACACACAATCTCTAGGTTAGACTTCTTAGTTGCATAAGTATTTCACATGGAAGTGGATGGCTTAATATAGAATTGGAAGGAATAAAGAATAATTCATAGCTAACTCATATATAGACTTGGTTTGACATAACATATGACCTATAAAAGGATCTATCATTAAATGGAAGTGTGAATACATTAGATGACAATGGAAGGGAGAGTGAAACCTCCATAAATATAGATCAACAATCTACAAACACACAATATTCAAAAAAATGGAGAAGGAAACTCAATCTCTATTTGATTTTAAGGCTTGAGTATAGTGTCACAAGGCTTGAAAGAAGCATAAATTAGCTACACCAAATAGAGGTCTCTTTTTTACAATGAAAGACATGATATTTTATAGGTGATGGGAAGCCCATGAGTCATTAAATACTATAGTGGAGTATAGTAGAGAAAATTAAATGAACACCAAATCTTGGAACACAAATCTCTCTCCAGATCAAATAGAAATGGGCCAAAGTCAATTCAGAGACTAATTACATCTTTGAGGCATGGTGATGATTAACTTGAGCTCAAGATTATCAGCTTGATGTTCCTTTTTATTGGTTTTACAACCACCAATATTAAATCACTTATTGGCCCAGGCTAAAATGAAGAGCTTCTATGCATAGGAATGTAGTTGTGGATCTCTTGGAGTTGTCACGTTGGAATATTTTTGTTTGATTCCACTGCTTCTATCATGGAAGGTTTTGGCTTGATTCCAATACTTCTTTCACCTATCTTCATCATCAACCCAACTATGTTCATTAATGTTCACTCTAAGAGTTCAATCTTTACCACTTCTTCACTTTGTATCCTGAAATGGGTCCTTTGCTAAATATAATTTGAACTTAGGGAATGCTCTTAGATGAGTGCCACTTGTTCCAAAAGTGATAAATAAGATGCCATTTTTCAATGTACAAACCTCCTTTTTATTGTGCTATGTGTTAACATCTCATTTGTCACTACACTGCTGAGTGACCATATATGACATCTTTGTGACATATAGACCCCCATCAATTTCAATTTATTACATTTCTAAAATCCCCTAAGAACATGTGGAAGTCATTCAAGTTTTCCAACCTTGTGCATTTTTGTTCATCCTTAGGTCTTTGTGACTTTTTATGATCTCTATGTGTTCAAAAGATCTAACTCAATCTTCTCTCTTTTTGGTGTCTCATGTTTTGGCATCGCATGTATTGGCACAAATCTTATTCTGAAGACATAAGTCTTCACTTATTTTGGCATCACACTTTTTGTCTTTGCATTTTTTGGCATGACTACTTTTTATCTTCACATTTTTTACTTTTACACTTTCACACCCAACTCATGATAATTCCTTGTGCAAAAAGTGCTAAGACCAAACTTTTAATCCACTTGTGTGATGTCTTTGTTACTCCTTTTTTTTGACTTAGCCTCTTGTCAAAATTTGACTTGGCTAATATGAAACTTTTATACACTTTAGCTGAAACTCAAAACTTGCATCTAATTTATGACTTAGGCCTTCAAACTGAAATGAATACCCAGAAACAAGGTGATTTGAGAGTCAACATTGGTGACATCTATGGGTTGCTTGCCTACTAAGAAGGTACCTAGTGGCCTTTGAATCAATCCATTGGGCATGGAGTCATGGGAGTCTCAAAACTTTTCATACTCTATAAGTATAACCCATATGCACATAAGAGACATTATTCATCTTCATGTGCGTGCTTCTATGATTTGATCTAATGAGTCCATGGTTTTCCTATGAAAAAATTAGAGAACTGAGATCTACCTCAAAAAAAAAGAGAAAATAGGGAACAATAATAAATGTGTGAAAGTACTTAGAGGAAAAGAAGCAACTAATACTAATGTGAATCATCACTTAAAGGAAAGGAAAGGAAATTAAAATACTATATACAACTTTGAAAATCACTTTAAGATTAGTTCTTGAGATGGATCCCATTGAATAGGATAGGCAACTCCTCTTGATTCAACTTTGAGAACTGAAAAGCATTGAATTGCTTATAGCCAATTATGATAAAGGGGCCACTCCATATGGCATAAAAATTTGTGTGCCTCCTGACATTTAATCTATCCTCATCTCACTTGATCACTAGGTATCCTTATTTAAAACTTCTTTTATAAGTATTATTATCAAAAGTCTTCTTCATTTGAGCTTGCTAAAGTTTTAAAATGTGCATTTCTTGATCTCTAATATCTTTTAATTCCATTAATTCTGTTAGCCTTACTGTTATAAGATAGTTTTTAGTTAAATCTAGTTGGTGGGCAAGCTCTAGTGTTGGAAACTTAAGTGACATAGGCATCCTTGCTTCTCTCCCATAAACTAACATGAAGGGAGAGTTTCCTATTACTTTTTTTGGTGTTATCGTGTTTTCCCATAGCGTTGCTTTAAGATGTGTGTGACAACTCCTTTGATTCTCTTCCATTGTTCAATTAATGATGTGGATTAGATTCTTATTGGTAAACTCAACCAAACCATTACCTTGAGGGTAATATTTTTAGGAGGTGCTTAAATAGATTCCATACTTGATAGCCCATTCACTGATTTTGGTGTCAATGAAAACCATAGTGTTATCTAAGATAATGGTGGTTAGAACACCAAACCTAGTGATAATAATTTCATAGAGGTCCAGTATAGATGTTTTATTTGCCTCCTTAAGTGCCAATACCTCTATAAATCTTGTGAAGTAATATGTGGGTGTTAGAATCCACTTGTGTCCAACACTTAAAGGAGGGCTAATCATTCCAATTAAGTCTAGGCCCCATTGAGTGAAGGGTTGATCAAATTGTATTGGATGAAGTGGAAGAGATGATAACCTTTGCTTACTAGTAAAGAAGGCACACTTCTTGTATCTCCTTACCCATTTATGAACATATTTAAAACAAATTGGCCAATAATAGCTAACCATCATAATTTTGATAATAGTAGTAATTGGTGAGTAGTGACCTCTTGATAGCCCATTATGGAATTCTTCGAGGATCTTGTTAATTTGATCTTGTTTTACACATCTCAAGAGAACTCTATTGATTTATTTTTTAAATAATACATCATTAACAAACACACATGGAATAACTTATAATATGAAATGTCTTCTCTTTCCTTTATCAAGACCTTATGGGTAATCACCTATTTGGAGAAAGGCCTTCATGGTTTAAACCCAATCATTAGGGGCAACATGATCAATCAATTTTCCTCTTATAGCACGAGAACTACTCTATTATCGTTCCCTAAATTTGCTACCATTTTCTCACATAATCATTTTTCCCTTACTAGCCTAGTGACCTTAATATCAATGTCATACTCCATGCTTTGGTATTCTATCCTACTCTTTTTTCATTGATGCCTTTTCTCAATAAAAACTCCACACTTGGATGTGAGACCATCAACTAAATTTTATTATTATAGAGCACATGTCTGAACTTTTTTAATGACCTAATGATAGTCAAAACTTGTTTTCATATGAATTTATATCTCAATTCATAGTATTTAAGCACTTGATTTAATAAAATAATAGGTTGCTCCATTTTTTCATTATTTTTTTGTACTAAGATTTTTGAGATGCTTCCATCTCCTCCAAAAGCATAGAGGATGAAACCTTTATCATAACATGGATTAAAAAGTGTAGGGGCTTAAGATATTTTTCTCTTGATTTCTTCAAATATATTCTTTCCCTCTCTTTTATAGCTAAATGTGGCATTATTCTTAAGCATGATTGTGAGTGGATTGACCAAGGAATCAATTTCTAGCATGAACATCCTCACAAAATTTATATTTCCTAGAAAGCTTTGGAGATCTTTATTATGGCTTGGAAGGGAAAGGGACATGATATCATCTACTCCTTTTGGGTCAATAGTCAATATATCTTTAGACACAATGTTCCCCAATAACTTAACCTCATGGACAATAAACACACACTTGTTTGGGTTCAAGGATACCCCAAAATCACTACACCTGTTAAAGACTTGTTTCAAATGACTCAAGTGATCAGCTGTATGCTTGGAGAAAATAATTATATCATCAAGATTAACTAGGATCATATTATTTATGAGGTATTTAAATTCCATATCCATAACCCTTTGGAAGGTTACACTAGTATTGGTTAGTCCAAAAGGCATTTTCCTATATGCATAAGTACCCCATTTAGTGGTAAAGTATATCTTAAACTAATTTGACTCTTTCACTAATATTTGATTATACCTGGAGTAACCATCCATAAGTGAAAAACTTTCAACCCCTAATATTATTTGCAAGATCTAATCCATAGGTGGAAGGGGATAGTGATCCTTGAGGGTTTCTCTATTCAAGTACCTAAAATAGACACACAACCTAATCTCTCCATTTCTATTTCTAACAGGGACTAGGTTGTATAGCTAAGAGGAGTGATTGATAAAGAATATGATATTAGCCTCAATGATTTTGTCTTCTCCTTCCTCATCAAGGGTTTAAGCTTAGGGTTTATAAGTATTTGATTTTTACTAACTAGTTTGGAATCAGGGTCTATCTCAATTGTATGTTGGGCTAAGGTTGGGTTAAAGTATTTAAGGTCTTGGTAACTCCATGTAAATATGTCATCATAGTTTCCACAAAGATGAATAAAATATTCCATTTTAGGTTAAGTACATACCTTTCTAGATTTCAATATTTTTCCATTAGATATTACCATTTGCTCTTAATTATCCTTTTTAACCATCATGTTCTTCTTCTCACTTTTGAATTGATCATCTGAGTCGAATATGTTTTCTAGTGTGACCAACCCTTTGGACAACTTGTTGAATTTTATCTAAATGATTTGATCCTCATGGCATGCTTGTATACTCAATTATTTTTGGTATAAAATTATACCTCCTCTTACAAGAAATTGTTGTTTTATTCATAATTTTCAAACACTTACCAATTAATCACATTATTAGGGACTACTAGTTGAACTATGAGCTTGACATGATGCTTTGAATCCTTCATAACCTCTTGAGACAAAATATATTAAGATCTCATGGTTGTAAACCTATCAAAATCAAAATTTTAGACCATTGGTATAATTTTAATGTTGAAGGCATCAAAGCCTTTAGTGAGCTCCCACACTCTGTGTTTATAAGCTTTTAACAAACTATTTTTGGATGCATTCTGGGTCCTAATCTAATTTATATTTAGCTCAATGTCCTCAAACACTTGTAACACCTTAATCTCATTTTTTCCAATTAGAGGCATTATATTAAAACCTAATATTTGGCCACATTATTGGTGCAACTAAATTATAGCATGTATGCATGAAATTACTTCTTCTTTTGAGGAGAGATCATCACTACACCTACACCTACACCTACATCATTTCTACTTCTAGAACCATCAAAATATAACTGCCATGTTCCTTCAAGGTCCTCTTGAGTCTTCATGAGGTTTGGAAAAATAAATTCCTCCTCAAGGATGTGGTAATTTCTTTAACTTATTTCTTATATATGATTTTATATATCAAATCCATAGTGATTATTAGCCCACTCATCTAGTGTGATATCTATAATCTCCTTTAAATGTGTGGTAGTCTCGTGGAGAATAAATATATTCTCTTGGTCATGTATAATGTAATTAATGTCAAATAAGTTAGTGAATATGGATCAATATGATCACTAGAAATGGGTTCGGCCTTGATATTTACTTTAGTTCCATATCTAGTCCTCATCAACATGTGTGACTAGTCAGATGACAAGTACCTACCCATTTTTATAGTGAAGTCTCTTGAAAGAGAAATGGAAAAATAAAGAGGAAAATACATAATAGAGATGTCTTGAGTGATGGAGAGGATAGGAAATGAATGTAGGGTAAGATTTAAATGCTTAATAATCATTACAATTTTGACAATCATACCATCTAGTTGTATGACTCTTTTTTAATTAGGGTATATTCTATATCAAGTATATCAGCTATCTTCTTAGGCATGACTAGGCTGCATCCACTTGAATTAATCATAAAATTATGGATAATGTGATTACCTATGATCAAGGAGACATAAAATGGTGGTGGATTGTCATTCTTGCTAGGCTTTCCTTATTTATGTTGACACAAACTTGTAGAAGCTAGTGGAGTGGTCCTTGCTGATTCATGAAGATGAAATCTCTTCAAAACCTCCTATAACAAATTCCTTTGATAAATAATGGACATGGATTCCCATATGGTTAGATTCAAACATGTATTTTTCATTTGTTTTACTATGTTAAAGGGAATTTGAGCTCTTTTTTTTAAAAATTTGGGATAACAACATCTTCTTTAGTGTGTTGACTGAATTGAGGTTGATTCTCCTTTTAGGAAAGTTGGATTGTTTATGATTAGGTGGTATCAATAGTCACATTCTCTTCAATAACTTCACATGGAGCTTGTGAAATAAAGGCTTATAATATTTAGGGAGATTGCTCACCCTCCATTATCCTTTTTTTAAACCTTGTATTATAAGCCACTAGATTGCTGATTACATTTGGTACTTGGTTCTGATTTATACCAATGAAGTCATTATCCTACCAATTTACCAAAGTGGGTTCATCTACTTTGTTTGGGCCTTCTCATGCATTTATTCCCTTTGTAAAATTCCTTTGGCTACTCCTATGGATATGATATGCTTTGCACCATCAACACTTAGTTTAACACTCCATTTGTGTAGGTATCCTAATTATGTGGTTGATTGAAAGGAAAGCACCACTCATAATCTTAGGATATATTATTCTGAATGGGAACAAGGGATTTAAAGGTGATATTAGTATTATAATTCTATGTGTTAGATGGTCTAATATAAATGAGTTGGCTTTGGGCTTATGAATTACTTTGATAAGACTACCTAACATGTTGATAAGGTTGATTCAATGGCTAGTATGGTCTAAAATGTTGGGCTTGATACCTTTTTGAAGCTATTATCTCATTTCCAAAACTCTAAAATAGTGAATTAAATTCATGTATATCATTATGAGGAGCATCAAATGTAGTTTTTGGGCTGAATAAAATAGGTTTAGGTGATAATGAAGATTGAGCAATAGGTTGATTGAGTGGCGGCTCTAGAAAGAAAGGCATAGGAGGTAGTAATTTATTGACCTTGTTTCTTGACCAAGAAGAGGGCTCCTTTTTACAATGAAAGACCTAGGATTTTATAGGTAATGGGAAGCCCATATGTCCTTAATTATAACAAAGGAATATAATCAAGAAAATTAAATGAATATTAGAGCCTAAGACACATAAATATCTCTGTAGATTGGATAGGTGGGCCAAAGTCAATTAGGGGCCTGATTGCATCTTTGAGGCATGGTGATGATTACCTTGGGATATATCTTGTTAACTTGATGTTCTTTTTCATTATTTGTGTAACCACCAATATTAAATTACTTATCAGTCGAGGCTAAACTATAGAGTTTTTGTGTATATGAAAGTAATTGTGGATATCTTAGAATTGATACTTTAGAATAGTTTTCCTTGATTACAAAACTTTTATAACCTCTATTCATCATTGGCCCAACTATGTTCATTAATATGCACTCTAGGACTTCAATATTATCCACTTCTTCAATTTGTATCCTAACACATCTTCCTCTAACAAATCAGATATGTACTTGGGGAATGTTATTAGACAAGTGCCACTTACTCCAAAAGTGCTGACTTAGATGCCATCTATCACCTTGTAGACCTCCTTTCTATTGTGTTATGTGTTAACACCTAATTTGTCACTATGATGCTAAGTGTCTAGATATGTCATATTCATGATAGGAAGAGACCTATAAATTTCAATTTATTACATTGTTGACATCCCCTAAGGACATGTGGTAGTTATTAAATTTTTACAACCTTACACACTTCTATTTGGCCTTAAGTCTTTATTACTTTTTCTAATCTTTGCATGCTCAAAATCTTTGACTTACTCTTCATGATATTTGGCATCGTGTGTTTTGGTGTCTTGTGTTTTGGTGTGACTCTTATTCTAAAGGCCTAGGTTTTTACATCTTTTGGCATTTCACTTTTTTATCTTCACATTTTTTGGTGCAACTACCGTTTGTCTTAATGTTTTTTGATATTGTACTTTCACACCTAACTCATGACAATTCCTTGTGTGAAAAGTGTGAATACCAAAATTTTAATCCATTCATGTGAAGTCTTTGATTTTCCCTTTTTTTTGACTTAGCCTCTTTTCAAAATTTGACTTGGATAATATGAAACTTTTATACACTTTATCTGCAAGTCAAATATTACATCCAATTTATGACTTAGGTCCTCAAGCTGAAATGGAGATCCTGGAAGTAAGGTGACTTGAGAGTCAACATTAACCATAGGGAAAAAATAATTGGGATGAACCCAACACTAAATGAAGAAAATCAACTAAATCAAATGTAATCTACCAATAAGGGATAAGAAGGAAAGAAAAAGAAAAGAAAACAAGAAAGGGAAAATAAATTATTCATAGGGGTTTTCAAGTAAATGCATGCTTGAATAATTTAGACACTTGTTTCTTTAAGATTTTGAGAAGGGTAGAGGACACATCTACTTGCATCTATGTTTTCCTTTACATTAGAAAAAATTATCCCACAAAGTTTTATCAATGTTTTTTCTAAAAAAATTAAGAAAATTAAGATTGTGCAATTTAACAATGTGTTTATAGTTAATTTACAAAAAACACTTGGGATAGGGTGAAGAAAATACCTCAACCCATGTATTATATTGTGATGAAGAATACAGATGGGAATTCATATATACCTGACTTATTAGAAGATACAACTTAAAATTATCATGATTTTGATGGTAAATGGATGCTTGCATAGCATCCCCTTTGTTATTTTTGTCATCTAAAAGGCATGAGAGTGGCTTAAATTCTTCCCATATTAGAGACCTTATGAATTTGTCATTAGTGGCTAAAGTATGTGGAGAGCAATGTTGAATTAGATCATTATCATATTGCATCTCCATTAGCATGAATTCTTTAAGCATACCCCTATGCTTATGATCTTCTATTTGTATCTTGACCATCTCTATTTCCCTGAACATGGAACATGCTGGTGCTGGGTAATCAGGGATGGTTATGGTGTCATTAAAGGAAATCATGAGCTCCTTTTATTTTAGCATAAGCTCAAAGAAGAACTCCTTTTTATCTAAGACTAAATGTTATTGAATTCTAATTTTAAGCTTGATTTCTTATGCTACTGAGAGGAATGTTTGAGTGCTATCGACTGCTCTGAAGGTAAGGCTGAACTAAGGAGAGGGATCATTGATTTCAAACTCTTCTAGATTTTTCTCCTCAAAGGGATAATCTCCTTATTCTTGGTTTTGTTCTTATATTTCATTCCCTTCTTATGATGTAGGGAAGGCCTCATTACTACCACATAGCTGCTTATCATCTTAGACTAGCTCTTCAAATGCATGAGTAAGAGCATATGAGAAGGACACTTCAAATATATAATATGCATCTTCTTCCTCTAGCCACTTCAGTTCCTCAAATGGTTCTTCTATCTGAGTGCAAGAGATGTTAAATTATTCATTTTATATGGGTATCTCTTCATCAATTTATCTTTTATCCACTAGGTCACCTTATATAACTACTACTTCGTCGTATTTAGAGTCATCATTACCACTACTATAGCCTTAAAAGAATTGATTAGGATTATGAAATGTGACTTTCATAGTGTGCATTATCAACTCAACATTATCAACATAGCCTAGTTCATAGACTCCAAATATTGTGATTGGGTACACAAATTCATACCTCAAATTTTGCATATCCTACTAGTTTTTTATTATAAAAATTGGTATTTTATTAGTAATAACACCCAAAGATATTAAATCACTAAAATAATATGAATTGGCCTACTAATTATACATAGAATTAATCAAGTTACATTCATTAAAACAGTAAATAAGGCTCTCATTTATCATAGGGAGGTTTGTTTGGATGTAGGTTTGGAACCATGCTTCATTTTAATACACATATTGATCCATGGGCTGAATTTTAGGCATGTAACTTGAAGGATTTTTGGCATAAATGCCTTGTTGTTCTAAATAATAATAAGGGTAGGAAATAAATCTTTGAGTCATTGACTATTGCTCTACATAGATAACCTCTTGATAAACAAATGTTAATGATGTGAGAAAAAATGGGTTCATTTTAATAAACATGGTAATTAGAGGATCCAAGGCATTGAGATATACTCTCATTGCCACATCCTCATCTTGCAAGAAAGGATCTTTCAACCTAGTGTATAAATTATGGAATCTATGGTTAAACACACTAGTTGGTTCATTAGGATATTTATGGGCTGTGTCAAATTGATAAAATAAGATAGAATGGTTAATGGGAACACTAAAATGGTTAAGGAAAAGATTCTCAAAGATGGCCCAATAGTGATGTACCCTTTTGGTAGACCAAGGTACCAAGAATAGGTTGATTGATCTAGTGATAAGGGGAATAGGTGACAAGCCACATCCTCTTGCTGAATCTACCTTTATAATGGATTCTTTAAAATCTTAGATGTGTTATTTAGTAGTCTTGACCCCACCATAAATATATTTCACATAGAATCTATGTGGGGTTTTTGGGCAAGCCATGGGAAGGTCTTGAAATGTTCACATGATAGTTATGTATTCTTCGCTAAACAAGGGCCATTGGAGAACCCAAATAGTAGTTTTTTGAGTCTACTAATATAGAAAATAACTAAATCTTTAAAAATAAATAATAAGTCTAAAATAATCCAATTTAGGCCCTCCTAGCACCAAAACATGTTGATTGGTCCTTTGACACAAATGACCAACCAATTATGGGAGAGGTGTTTTTGACACAACCACATCTCTTGAAAGGAGGGGAACCTTGAGATATATACTCCATAATGTCTCTTCTACCTAGTATAAGCACACTGATATTCACTCAGTGGCTCATTGTGACCATTCCATTTCAAGGGGCCTTTGCTGGTTGATAGAGTATTTTAGATAGTTTAATATGCATTTAAATTAAGATTTGATGCCTATAAAAAATATATAGTGACTTAGCTATGAAAAAACAATTGATTCAAAGACATATGTCTATTACATGGATTGAACAGTGCATACACAACAACAAATAAGAGCATGTAAACAAGAAAAACATTAGATTCAGGTTGAAAATTAGAATCTAAATTAATCTAATGCAACATATTGAAAAAAAATAAAAAGAGGGAAATATAGGGAGAAAAGAGAAAAAGATACCACTTTATAATAAATACTAACCTAATTTTGTCGAGTAGACAAATCCCTAGATAAACTAATCCTTAGTTGATCCAGACCTAACACAACTCCAATTAAGTATGGTGAAAGAGTTTGTGGGATGAAGTAGCAGAACCACTAACGAAAATAGGGTGACCATATACATGGACAGACCAAGCCTATCAAATGACAAATATTTTTGATGAAGAATTTTTTTATTAAAAGGATCAATTGGGGTTCATCAAATGCTCATGTGAGTTATAAACATGGATTCCAAATAGCCTCAACTTAGAAAGCTAATCTAGAAAGTAGGAAAATACATGAAAGTAATGACAAATATGTTTAACTGGGGAGAACTAGCTAGTCTCATCCATCAATTGAGAATGAAGTCCAACTTAATTTCATCTTGAAAATATTAGGGAACATTCTTGATTAAACTAGGAATGAATGCCTACAAGAGAATGTAGATGAGATTACATTAGGATAGCCAACCACCCATGTCCTACATAGTTGATATCATACCTCTTTAAGGTATATTTTTGTCTTTTATTATTAACTTTATTTCAATGTGCATGCCACATCCTTGATTCTCACCTTATTTATGATTTGTGTCATTCATATCAACCACTTTACCAATCAGTGCCATCTTATGATTGATTATGCCCATCATATTGAATGCATAGTTGAATCTTGTCTTTTGATGGTATTTATGGCTAGATGGGATATCATGTTTAAGTTTGTGTCTTGATGGTTACACTACCAACATGTCCTTTACTCAAAGGGTAGTTTCTATGTGGCCTCTTCTCTCTCTTTCACTACTTGACATAAAAGATTTTATGTATGTAAACTATTTATATTATTGTGAAGCAAGATTTCACCATATGACATTATCTTGCTCACTTGAAGCTCTAACACACTACTAGCTTGCATAGACCACCTCAAGGATATGGAGCAACAAGATTTCACAATGTGGTATCATCCCACTCACCCACTTGACTAGGGTTCATTGATTTGGATGGACATCTATGAGATAATGGGTCACTAGGAGGATGTCATATGTCAACATCCTACTAAGTCACTTGTTTAGAGGATTTGCATTATATGGTTTCAGTTGGGATCAATAGGTCATCAATATCTTGACAATCGTTAACATCCCACTGATCTACTCACCTAGAGCTTTACTGACATGGAGGCCCACTAGGAAAATATTTGAAAATTGACTAAGTCTTGAAAAGTATTAAAAAGACACCACATAGATCTGAGTAACTTTTACAAAATTAGCTAAGTGTCAAAAGCCTTTTGAATAGGTTTGGGCTGCCAGGAGCTATGGGAAATCACCACATGGCTCTGAAATTCATTTAAATGCCTGTGAGCAAAATAAAGAAATGCCTAGTCAATAATTTTGAATTTAAAAAGCTGACAACTAAATTTTGAAATGAAAACAAACAAGGCAAAAGTTGAAAAATGACTAAGGTAAGGAGTTGATAAAGTCATGAAATAATAAAACTTAGCATCAAAAGGAAACCCAACTTTGCTACCTTAAAATCCAATTTTTTCCAATTTATATAAAAATGACTAATTAAAAGGATAAATCTTTATGAATATTTAGTCATTTTAGTCTAAAATTATAGTAGAAATGGACCAAATCACTTAAAAAAAGAAGCAAAAAACTATGAAATAGTTATATAATTTGCACAAATCCAAAGCTATGTGTTTAAAAACACAAGTGTAGGATAAACCAAGACTTAATAATATTATGCAAATTCATATTTTTAACTTAATACAAACTAAATGTGATTTCTATGCCAAGTATTTATGATGTAAAATTATTATTATTTTGGCTTGGCTAAAACATTGAAGTATATTCATATTTAAATTGTATATCTAATAAAATGTGAACTTTTAAGAAGGTTGAATTAACAAGCAAACATCAAAACTCCTTAAGGTATAAGATCAAAATCCATAGAAAAAAGGGGGTCCCTATTTTTATTTTGAAAATGGGGTGTGTTGTGTAAGCAATAACACATCTAACACTCAATAGGGTCAATGATAGGTCGAGGTACATGAACATTCATGTGAAATGGGGATAAAAGACAAGAAGATGCCCTACTAATCATATAAATGGGACTATCAAATGTCATAATACAACCTTGCATACACAATACATTCACATAAGATATATTTGCTCAACTATATAGTGAAATTATTAAAAAAAATCTATATTTAAAATTTAAAATTAAAAGTTAACATGTACCTCAGAGAATGCATGTAAAAATGACATTATAACAATAATTACTATGTCTATCTTAGCTCATAGAGATGGAGGAGTCTCCATTATGGTGATCAACTAAACAAACAACCTCACTTAGGTTTATAGAAAATATTGAATATATTTGGTAAATATATATCCTTTATTGAACCCATAATCAATTGAAATAATTTTCAAAACCATTTTCTCTCTATACAAATTGGAAACCAACAAGTAATTTAGCTAAAAAATACACTTTAATGGGTTGATGGTATTGTTAAAGGCTTCACGATGTGAAGGCAAAACAACATGGGTGCATCCCCCTTAGCTTCTTTAGACTGAATTTTGATGGAGTGGCCAAGGGAAACCTAGGGCCATCTAGTATAGGATGCATAATAAAATATTGTATGGGGTCACTCATCTGTGTTGCCTCTAAGGAATTGGCTGATGGAACGAATAATGAAGTAGAAGCACAAGCCCTTATCTTGGGCCTGAACTAGTTCATTATAGAATTGAGAGAGCCATCATTGAAAGTGATTCTAAGGTGATTGTCCAAGCCTTAAAGAATCCTAAAAATGGATCTTGGAACATAAAAAAAACCCTAAACCATGGGTGAGGTCTACTAGACAAATTTATTCTATGGGAAGTGTCCCATTACTATCGTGAAGTAAACTCTATAGTTAATAAACTGGCCAATAAAAGAGTGGATCAGCTAGGGATTTTAAAAAGATGGATTATTAATGGGAAAATTTAGGGGTGGTATCCTTCATGATGGGATTGAGATCCATCATTAGATTTTCATTAGTTTTAGAGGCCTCACATCATACACATAACATATTCCCACCGTTATTTCAAATGATATGGTAGGGATGAATGGTACATTCATTACACATTCCCTTTTCCTCCCACACCATCATTTTTGTTTCTCCAACCTATTATACTTTGGATTTTTAGTCTCCGTGGATCTTATGCTCTAGGTGATGCTCAATGAACCTATACTATGTGTTGATTCATCTAGGAAGGAAATTCCATTTAGTGGGAAAATTATGGACTTATGGCTTACGTGAAATTTCATTATCCAGTTTAAAAGTGTTCTATAGGATATTAGGAAAGTAATTGGTCAGGTGTCACTTGATACTGATTGAAGGGTAAAGGAAAATTCACTAGTGTCATCAATTTTTATTGGCAATTTCCTCCTCTTTTCTAAATACAAGCAATAAACTTTGGTGGTCATCATAAAAATTGTGTATCCTAGCTTTAGGGTTGGTTTAGAAGAAGCATTGGAGTATTTGATTATAGTGGCTTACATCCACTCCTCTTTTCTACTCATCATGAGCTAGGGTTAATCCCCTTTTGTATTTTTTATGAGTTAGAGGTGAGGTTCCTACTTGTGGTTGAGCATCTAAAACATGTGCAGGCATGGCTAAAACACCCTAGCCTAAAGGGGTGCTTCATTCTATATTTAAACTTAGATGATATGCATGCTACTTTGGCCTCGATAATGGTAGCCCTCATCTAGATAAATTCTTCTAGAGTTTTATCTATATTTAAATCCCTTCCAAGGCTTTTTGGGGGGCCTCTCCACTAGCGTCCTCCCTTAGGAGTGGAAATGAGTCACTTGGCACCTCATAGGGTGGTCTCTACATAAATGGAAGATCAATTTGATAGCATGAAAGTAATACTAGGCTTGGGAGGGGTTAGTTTGAAGAAAAATGTTGGCATGCCCAGGTTACATCTATGAAAGATGACCACTCCATGGGTGGGTGCCATTGGGCATATACTGAGGGGTGACACAACTAGGATGGAATAGATCATGGAAGGACATGACAATGATGAAGTGAAATTTACCATGGTGGCTATTGGTGGATCCACATTTATTGATGGTATCAACATGAGGGAGATAATGATTGGTCCTTAGTTGGGGATTTAGTCCCCTTATGTTGTTTTCTGGTTGGTTTTAGTTTTATTTGTTAGTGTGTTCTTCCTTGAAACTCTTATCTTGTGGGTTATTCCCATATTTTTTGTAACCTCATTTATTTTGATTAATAAAATGGAGAGGGACCCCCTAAACCTCATATCATCTATAAAAAAAAATTAGCTAAAAAATAATTTATGGTGATGTGAGACCTAATCCTTATATGAATTTTTTCTTGCATAATAAAATGGAAATGATGTAATTTAAGGAATCAAGACAATAATTTTCCCTAGCCACTTCAATTCAAGCTTATACTTATTTTTTTCACTTTTAACCTCTGAAAATCAACTCACTTTCTTGATTTATTACTTATCCTATATACACGCACTATGCACTTGTGTGTTTCTAAACTTATCTCAAATTAGGACCCCATTAGTATGGAAGCAAACCCATAAAGAGAACAAATATGAAAAAGAGAAGCATAATATTAGGGTAAAAAATGGTCAAAGGGATTTAGGATAAAAATAGACCAAGAACATATATTTAATAGCCGTGTACTTGAATTTTGAGATACTTAATAGATAAATTTGACTTAATATATTGCATACAATGCATGATTCACATAAGGGAACTAACTTAAGGATTTGGAAGATAAGTAGTGGTGCTATAGATAAAATGAAAATATTGAGTAGTTATGAAACACTATGAAGATGAGATGAAAATCAATAACCTTGTGAAGCATTAAAATAAGTTTGAGAAGGTGAAGGAACACCAACAATATGAAATTAGAAGAAATAGGAAGAAAAATATATTTTGAAAAAAATTGGTAGAAAGAAATCATTAGAAATTGAATGAGACTCTATATAAGGTTGATCATTATTAAAAGCATTCAAATATCCATTATTCACCCTCTAAGGTATATATTAAATTAGGGGTTATCAAATTAGGGATTTTCTCTCTATATCTTTCAACATGTCTCACACATATAATTTGAACTCACGTTACTATCTTTCAAATTTTAATTTGAACATGTATGATTGTTAGTCAAGAGCACACACACACACACACACACACACACACACACACACACACACACACACACACACACACACACACACACACACACACACACACACACACACACACACACACACACACACACAAAAATAGAAACATGTACACAAGGTATAATATTAACTCAAAATTACCTATATATATATATATGAACATTGATATACTAACATCAATAGATGTAGAGTAGATGGCCTAAAAACTACTTGTGTATATGTAAACATTGGTTGGCCCAAAAAAGTAGTGAACCATAAAGATGATGGCACCATCTCCTCCTAGACATTAAAAATTACATATATATTATTTAATTTATATGTAAATTAATTTTTATCTTTTAAATATGAATATAACTTAAATTTAACATGCCAAATATAAAATATACCTACATATGTGTAGTGATCGATGTGTGCACACCAAATGTACATGATAAAAATTCATCACTCAAAATTATATCATCAAATCCATATGAAGCATGACCATCATCATCTAAAGCTATAGTTCATATAGCACTAAGAAATTTACAATAGTGAGGTTGAGTATACACATTGGGTGGAGTATCTCTAGCATCAGTCTCAAAAAGCCTACTCGTATGATGAACGAGAGTATCACCAAGTTCACTAAGCACATACAAAGTGTCAATATACATAAAATAATTCAAAATATAGGGATTATTTGGTTGAAGTGGATTTTAGGTAGGGACCCTTGCAAACTTATTATGCACATGATATGCTCCTGGTCTATCATAGGAAAAGCCTTTCTTGTTATCAATGTTAGAATGTACCCTATGGTGGAGTTTTAGGACTTCTCCTTCCAAACTAATGCAATGGGATCACTCCAAGACTATGGGTCACATATGGTTAGAGTGAACTTATAGAAAAGGATAATTCATTTGATGAATCACCTTAAAACTAACACTAAACTACTACACTTACGAGGGAAAGGGAGAAATAAGACACAAATTGAACCTAAAATCTAAGAAAGGTGAAACACCAATGATTTATACTCCCCTTACCAAATTCTTAACAACACTATATAACTTAAAGTGGATTTAAAATATATCACACACTCTTCAAACTAGGCTCTTTATATATTAGTGTTTTATATGGAGGTCTAGATTCATGCCTAATATTTGAAGGGATGACTGGAAGGAAAGACTTATATCAGATACAACCAAATAGTTTCCACAACAATTCACCAACATAAACCACCTTGACACAACATATAACATGTATAACTTAGCTTGATGATAGTAAGGTGAAGAACAAAGGACAAAAAATTTGAATAAATGATTCTATCATAGATGTAGATCAACTAAGCATCAAAATCACACAAACATATCAACATGAAGTTAAATTTCAATTTCTATTGATTCAAAAGGCTTGAAGCCAAAGTTATAAATGGGCATAGTTTAGTCATACATAAAGGATGGATGCCATAATATGAATTCTCAACCCTTTTTATAAGAAAATTATACAAGAGATCACTATTAGTCTATCCAAATGTAGTTATTACAACTTGTTAACTACCTATTCATGAGGAAAATAATTAAAACTTTAGACCATTATCCTTTTCCAATGCCATCATACCTACTAAAATGATTAATTCTTAGAGAATGTGGTGTAGGAGTGGAGTACAAGGATTTGAATTATATATTGAAGGTTGTTACACTTTTGAAAACATAACTCCCCTCATGCTAGTGGCCTTAACTTGATCACCTCCATGCCATGCATGATTTGACTATTTGACTTGAGAAGGAAATCTCCTATGCCACTTAGAGTCATGGTGGTTGACCTATATTAATGAGAATGTAATGGAGGGGTTACATACAAGATTAGTTTTCTTATGCTTTAGGTCTCCATCATCTTCCAAGGGCCCCTGATCTCATTCATGATAGCACTAGATAACTTATAGGTGTATAATCTAACTAAAATTCATCTGAGAAGACCATAAAACCTATATTTCATGATTATAAACACTATCTTGACTTATATTCCATATTGAAACCCTAGTTGAAGACTCATGAGGCCTTGTAACAGGCCTATAGTTGACACGGAACCTTGCATCTAGTCTGTCTTCCTTGGCATCTTGTATCATTCACTTTGATAACCAGTTGAGACTCTTGTGTCGATTAGTGATATTCACTTCTTGTTATGAACCTTTAACTCCCTTTTCATCTTCTTACATTCATCATTCTTCACATCTCATGAGGCTTGTATAACTCACACCAATATATAATTGAAAACCTAATCTTACTTTGGAACAACTAAGGCTTCCTTATGCATGTTCAAATGTCTTTCTCCCTCTCTGTTATTGACTTAAAACTTACCTTCATAGACCTAAAACATAGTTTAAGTTTGAATTTTTTAGCATTTACTCTCTGTATCCTATAATTCTAGTTATAGCCCTTTATGGAAGCATCCAAATTCATTGAGACCTAGTTATTATTTTGACCATTGCATGAAACTACTCTAAGATCCTACTTCAATATCATGTAGGCCTATGTGTTGGTTATTAAATCTTGAAACATGGTTCTATTCATCTTTGAAAGCTTCTAGTCTCATACTCTATCTATAAAACCTTGAAGTATTTTCTTATATTGTCAACTATGTAGACCTTAGAGGTTGGAGGAGAATCTGAGATCTCATATGAAGCCATGGGGCTTATACAAGCTTCTTATAATTTTCAAACACTGCCCTACTTCGAAAATATCCCTTTGAGGGAGTTATATGTATTTTTGAGACCAAAATTATCTTCTTCATTCTTTGGCATAAATCCATACATGTTCCTAACCTTTCTTGACTTACTATGTGACATGTACCCTATCAAAATGGGAAACTCAAGCCTCCAAGATTATGAAGGGTTTAGGTAGTATTATCCCTCTATAATTTACTTTATCAAGTGATATTCAGGCCTTGATAGTATCTTTTATGGTCACTCTAATTCCAATCTTCTTATAACCCTCCTCCCATCCATTTTCTAACCTTTAAATGAGTCAAAACTCAAGTTTGATAGTCCTAGACTATGTTTTTTTGACCTTCAGGCATGGAACTTTGGATAAATCCCATTGTAAGTAACCAAACAAATTTAAAACATTTCACACACCTAATAGATAGTTTTCTCCATATCCCCTCCAAATTTCATCAAATTTACATGGATGAATGGATTTTTTTAGGTCACTATAAATCCTAGGTAGGGGTATGGACCTATATAGGCCGAGAGGAGGTGGGTTTGAATGAATTACAATTTTAAGCACCAATGTGAGTTTTAATGATGATTCTTGGTCTTGAATATTATTAACCTTATTTATAAAACTATCCTTATTATTGGAACAACTTTCAATGTAAATGCATGCTTCATTATGACTATTCAAGCATGCTTGACTGAAGACTAATCCTATAGCTCTCTATTTTTGACTTAGTGTTTATTTTAGTACAATCTTGGATGCAAGGATAAAAATATTAATTGATTTAGGGTCCTCTATCAAGGATTTACACATCAAATTCACCTTGAATCTTCTATCTCCATGTTGTAATCACTTCTGAGGTACCTGTGTTTGTGTTGGTTTTGACATTGAATACCATTGTTCTTATCTTGAGATAGCTCCCATAAGGATAAACCATGTATATGAATATTTATTTACTATATTGACCCCATTACCTCTCCCTATAAGCTTTATAACTCTTAGTCATCAAGGCTTGAACAATTTCCCATTACTACTCAGAACTAGATATGTTTCTTGAGTGCAATCTTCTAGACTATGCTCTAAGTCAAGAGGTGTTTTAGAAGTCTTGAAGAGTGAGGTAACTCTCTTGAAATTTGTTTTAAGAGAAAGATGCTTAAAAATTCTTATAATTTCACTTTGATGCTTGTGAGATCATGAATTATCTACTAAGCTTGGAAACCATTGAGACTTTAAGGGTATTTATTTATTTGAGATCACTCTAATGGTTCCTTAACTAGGTAGGTCATTACCTCTAGTGCAAAACATTTATATATGTACCCCAAACCTTATCATAGGCTTGTTATGGATTATTCAATCTCAACCCCTAAGTTGAGAACCTTGAAAAATAGACCCTCATGGACTTATAAGAATATCTTAAATAATTCTAATAAACCTTAAACAAGGTTAAGAATCATCCTAGGAGGCACTTTTATCACCCAAGCAACTTCCAATAGTGGGTCAAAACTTCCTCCTAACTATTGTGACATCAAATTTGAGACCAAATACCTGTAACTTTATTAAAAATATCTTGAGGCTTGGATAAAATCTTACCTTGGAGTTATATAACATGTTAATTCCTTTTATAACCTCCTAAATCATGCTTTAAACTGGGAACATATTTCCATATTTCTTTGAGGAGTGATGCAACTTTCATGAGCCTTGACCCTATATGAAACTCTCTTTCATGGGGTCTAAACCAATGCATGGCTAATAAGAAAAACCATAAGGAAATATTAAATTAATTAGGGAACACCTTCAACTCATTTCCATTGAAATAACCTCCATCACTACCTTGTAGGTTTATTGGGGATATTCAAGATTTAGGTCTTCAAAACCCTATCACTTTGGGGTTTCAATGATCTTACAAGCATGATGGAATATTTTTGAGGAGTGAAGTTTGTGATTTTATTAAAATTAGATGTATCTCTTCATCAAAATACTCCTTTAGCATAGTGAAAACATGGCCTTTTTTCAAAACCTACAACTTTACCCCAATGTGTATAGGTCCATTTGAAGGCATTCAAAACTAAAACCTCATCCAAACCCATTTAGCCTTGAGATTAAATAAACTTTAAAGAAATATTGTATGATCCTAGAAATTGAGAGAGGATATTCAATGGAGATGAAACCCATTTATTAATGGAAGAACTCCTTGAAATGTTCTAAAAATATGATTCTTTATCAAACTCTACAATTCTGCCCCCATATCTTGCCCTTGGATCAATATTGAAGACCTTGGTTGGGATTTATGGCTTGAAATTCATTGGATATATCTTGAGGAGTATTCAAAACATTTTTACAACCTCCTTCCATCATTCATTCCAATAGATTAGGTCCAAAAACTCCATAGAAGCAAAATCATGATCTTGGGGTTTAATAGGGTTTTAAATCAATTGATAGAGATTTTATTGGACACACATGTTTAGATACCTCTCCATTAGGCTCAAATTTACCCAAATAGTGATTTTCATACACCTTCACATTCCCAAAGAATCATTCTTTACCATGAAATAATAAAAATAAGATTTCAACCAAAACCATGCTCTGTTTGATGACTTTTGAAGGTTTTTTCTACTCTTAAGTGATTGTTCATAGAGCTAAAGGGATTTTTCTCTCTCCTAACACATATAAAATTCTATTTAGGATCCTATTATCCTTCTCTAATGTTTATATTATGCCATGCATCTCTTCAACTATTTTCCATGTCCTAGAAAATAACCACTCTAGGCTTGTGAAGGAATAACAAATATATTTTGATCTTGTTTGGAATATTCTTGGAATGAAACCCCTATCTAAGACCTAAAATAACATGGATATGATGTGATTTACTTTCCATGGCCTTAACTTGACATGTACTTAGCTTTAAAATTCTGTACAGCTAAGGAAAACCTCTAAAACCTTGTTTTTTCTCATAAAAATCTCCATTTTTGAAGGTTTCTTTGCCATTTTTATATATATTTAGGGTGTTAAACCATGAATTGGTGTCCATATACCTATAAAACCCTTATAAAATCTTCAAAAACTAATAAACCTACTTGATCTAGTTTGAAATGGGATGGTTTTGGGTTATTAAAGGTACTTTTCCACATTTGGAGATGAAATGAAGAATTCCAAATACAAGAGAGGGGGAAAAATAAGTCATCTAATGAAATTGACCCACTTTTGTATGGATTAATGGAGGTGGTGGGGTGTATCTTGGTGTTATGAGGATTTATAAGTCATTTAAAGGGGACTTTTTCCACAAAAGTGACTTGAATGATTTAAGTGATATGGCATTATGACCTTTTCATAGATCCCATACACTTGGAGACCCCCTTGAATGCATTTATAACTTTTAAACCTCATTAGACCTCTTAAAACCCCCTTTGACCTCATTCTTCATAGGTAAATCTCCACACATAGACTTTGGTAAGGATTAATTATACCTCACATGGACCCTATGACATATTCATCTTCATCTCATGACTACAATAAATGACTTCAAGACCCATTTTGAGAAGAAAAACTAATTAAATGGTCAATTTTCAAATGTTAGGGGTTGATATTTGGCCTAAGAGACCAAAATATCAATATTTCTCTCAGCCCTAAAACTTTGAGTCGTCAAACTAGTTAGAAATCTCATTGAGGACAAACTCACAATAAAGTTTCCTAAAAAATACAATGGGACCTCATGGTTGTTACATAGTAAATAATTAAACACCATCCACCATTGGTCCCAAAAATTATTTCTAGTCAAATTATGCTAGCATCAATGTATCAGGAATCATTTTATGGGTAGTGGAAAAGGTACATTAGTTATTGAGTTGATGAATAAGGCACAAATTAGGTTTTGTGATATTTGTTTGTCCTTCAACTCACACGCTAACAATTTATCAACATAGTAAAACCTACATCTATCATTATATGATGCCCATCTACTAGTTTGAGTAGTTATTGAGTTAACTTGACCTAATAATGACTCTAAAGTTTTGACCAAATAGGTGTGGTCAGTGTTGGTCAAAGTGGGGTCCCTCATTATCCTAATTATTTATTCAATTTCTATTTTGTTTTCCACTATATGTATAGCCAAATCCTCCTGACTGCATGAGGGCTCTTGTGGAATTATAGGAGGGATAGGAAGGATATGAGGGTTAGGTGGAGGGTTATGAGGGTTAGGAGGAGGGTTAGCATGTTTTTCTCTTGAATTTAAATGGGTTGTTAATAAAAATGTTTTTTAATAATAAAATAATGCAAATAAAAAAATTGCTAAAATCTAGTGCTAATAGGCTTGGTTTTTGATTGCTTACCTTCCTTCTGTAGTGGCATTGTTGATTCATCAAGTTAAAGAGCAATTGTAACATGTTTTATCCTCCTCCAAGCAGAACATAAACATAAATTATCATATATACGGCCAAAGTAAATAGGAAATTAAGAAAAAATGACAATACCCATGGGTTTGGGCCTTTTTATTTTTTTATTTCAAGTTAATATAATGTTCATGCATTATTTACACTATACATAATGCATACACGTTATAACATGTATGCATTATGGTATGGTGATATTGAGCATAAAATTAAGTAATGTGTACATGTTATAAACATCACATGTACATGTAATGTATATAATGAGTACACATTAGGGTAAATGTCCATAAAATTATCCCCCAAATTTATGTACTTACTCCAATGTTTTTAATTATTTTATTTTGTAATTTTTTTGAAATTTATATTTTTATCATGCCCATTGATGGGAAAATTGTATGAATTATGTATATATCAAATATGTTGAATATAATATGACAATATGTAAAATGATATGTAGGGTGTAAGGGACCATCAATGTAATATAGTGTAGGGCACACATGTATAATAACCTCTAATGATAAGCTAATAGCAATGTATAATGATCACAAGATATATATGAATATGTGTCAAAGCCCATAAATGAAGATGTACATGAAGAAATAACAAACCCCCAAATGTATGAGAACTCAATAACACAAATACATGGTAATAAATTTACCATGTGATGACCTGCCACATGTCATGTATGCATAATATTTATAGTTTAAATAAACAATGTAGACTCATAACCCAAAAGTTGCATAATAAGCTCCATATGTAGGACATGCCAATAAGAAACGTGTGTCTCTTCCAAAGAGATTGATTTCATTTTAGATACTCTTTTTTTATCTTATAATAAATATTATCTAATTACTTTTACAAATTTGCATCAATTTAGTATAAAAGAGTTTGACTTTATTATAACACACTAGTTCCTAATAGTTGGTGTGTTCTCCCCTACATTGATTCCTCAGTTTAAATCAATCGTATCAGAGTAAATTGGATTATGCATATCACATAAAATGATGTCAATCTATTTTAAGTTTGGCTTGGATATGAGAAATTCATCTGACTATTTTATTTATACATGCAAGTGACAATGAATGGACATAAGAGAAGGAAGAACGATTTTTTTAGACCCAATAAAGGCAATGCTCAAACAAGCTTAGCAAAAGTAAAGATCTAAAATGATGACCTAATTCATGCATATTTTTTATAAAATATGAGAAACAAACCAATAAATTTTAAAACGAGTCCCTTTTAAGGGTTCACATGCTTTAAGGTTTAAATAAGTTTTGATATCCCAATGTTTAAAATTAAAATAAAAGCAAATGTCCTTGAAAATTAGGTAGCAAAATTTGAGTCATATTTTTATGTAAACACTTTCTCAAGTTCAAAGAAAATAGTGTTTGATCTATTAAAATATAAATTTCATGTCCAACAATGGTGAGAGGATCACCTTGATAAATATAAGGAAGATGTAGAGGATGAAAGTATGACCATCATAGGTCCCTATTAGAGTGTCTTTGTTGATGTTATTAAAATAGAGTATTATCAAAAAGATACCTATGAGGAGAAGTACATGTAGTTCCAAATGATATGATATGAGAAGGTCCAATCCATCCAAGACTACATAAATACCTTCCATTCTATATAAAAAAAATTGTTCTCAAGGATGTTAAAAGGCATAAGTACTCAACTACAAAATCGATCTGCATTTATCTATCCAAATAGAGATGGGATTCATAAATATTGAAATTATGGGAGTATCCCATCAATATGAAATAAAGATAGAGGAAAATCTCAAACAAAATTTATTTTTTCTTGTAGAAAAGTGTTTTATAAAAAAATGGGAAACTAGGTGATGCTAGATCCTAATTAGACAAATTTTTATGTAAAATCATAATGCTACAGATATGCAATAAATGACACAAGATAATTTATAAGTTACTAACTTTATAAATATTATAAATGAGGAAAATACAAGAATGAAATAACTTAGCTAGAAAATAAGAATGCATGAATGTGTACATGACTGAAAAATAGGTTATGTGATTGTGTTGATTGACTGTGAATATGAAATAAGGATTCACTTGATCTCTAGATAAGGTCACTAGATTTGGATGGGGGTGAAACATGGTGGTGCCTTTAGGGAACATTGACATCATGTATGGGATGAATTTCTAAAAATAATATTTTAGGTTCACCTTCACCTATGTGCTTTATTTAACTATGTGGGAGTCTTTGATCCATCCTGAAACCTACTGAATACCTTCTTCTTCACCAAAACCCTAACTTAATTACCAAGAGGAAAAATGCAATCATGGGGTAAAAAAGGGTTAGTGGTTAAAGTTGTGCATGACCTCAACACCCCCTATGTTTAACACTACTTACATATCAATATTTTGAAGATGGATCAAACTCCATGTAGTTATCCCATGCTATAGGTGTGTGTGTGAAATACTAGTGCAAAATACTAAATATTGATGTAATAAGGACCATTTAAAATAATTTGAACTTATTACTATTCCAACACCAAACAAAGATATTATAAAAATATCTAAATTATTCAAAATTTTCTAATTTTAAATTATATCCTTTCAAATATATGGGGAATAGATACAAATTAATACCATAATCCAAATCCAGTTTATTTAAAATATTTAAAAATTATTATTTTTCTAACATTTTTCTCTAGTCCATTTTGGGGGGCATAAGTCCATATTATATGAAATGGTCCTTTAATCCTGGTGTGTTTAGATGCTTCAATAATGAATCATGACCTTAGAATTTTACATAGACATAGCTCAGAGCTACTTGGGTCGTGTGGATTTTGAATTAGAAAAAATATGTGCTTTTCTCCACGTGTAGTTAGATGTTCTAGTGTTTTTTCATGTGTGAGCCTCTTGTGTACAAAATGGTTTGAAATGTGGATTTATAGTGATCTTTTGAGAATTCCTTCTGATAAGGCTTGTTAAACCATGAGATGACCTATTATATGAATTTAAATTTGGGAAGCTATCCATTATTTGGTAGGAGGATGTGGCTGACAAAACTTAACACTATTAGGGAGCATAATTGTCTAAATAGGGTGGCCTTGTGTAAACTATAGGAATAAGTAAATTTAAGGTATATACTAGTCTAAAAGTGAGTTTAGTTTGCTCAAGATGCTAGATATGGATATTTTTGCATCATTGGTTTCTTGTAAGAATGGATAATCTAAAATAGGAGTGAAAGAATAGTAGTTGTAAGACTATGGAATGAGTTATGAGCTAAATGTGTATGAAGAGTGGTCCCAAGTTAATTCTTTTAACTTAAATGTTAATTCACATGTCTAAGTTTCCCCCCTTTTATTATAGTAATTCAACAAAGTGAAAGTATTATAGTAAAAATAAAAGTGTGTACCTAAACTTTCCTTTGAAGAATAGTCTTGAATATAGGCCACAATGTTGAATTGTACTTTATGCAAACCTACAATGAAATATGCATAAATAAGTCCTTAAGATGAAAATTTTGGAGTAAAAGACATGCAAATTATAGTTTGAATAATAATGAATGAATAAACTTGATTGGGTGTATGGACTGTTGTGTTTTTTAGTGAAGTAATGGTGATTATAGAGGGTAGGACCCTTGGAGATTTGATTTTTGTTGAAAAGATTGGATTAGATTATGCATGCTCCAATCCTCATTTATAGAAGAGTGTGATTAATAACTCAAGGTGTGATTTAATCCATCATTGCATAACCAAAGTAGTAGAGTAACTTAGAAAACCTATATGAATTCCAATAGATTATCCTAGTATAAAACTAGTGTTAAATGGTGACTCAACCACTGTAGATAGAATTATATTTATTTTTAGTGCAAAAATAACATAATCTAAGTCTGGTGTATATAATGTAAATAATGACACAATTTTCCATTTCATCTATGAAATTGGTGAAAAACTAAGCAAGGAAATGATCATGTGCCATACACATGCCCCTAATATGATATCTAGGTATATTGAATTTGAAAATTGAGTGATAAAAAGTAATTTTTGTGAGTCAATCTCTATAAATCATCTTGGAACATATGCCACATATGATGCCCTCAACTTGGAACAAACTTGTGTATTTTTCTAAAAATTATGACTAGGTACATGTTGAAAGCTACTTTCTACTGACTGTGATTCTCATAACTTTTTAAAATTATTATTGTTTGGATATTAGGATAGTAATACATTGTTTTAGATACAAACAACCTATGCCCTTGTCTAAATGGAGTGATGTTGTAGAAAAATTCTTTCTAGGTGATTTTTGGGTATGGGTCATGATCAATTATGTAAAGCCTGCTAATTATTTTATATACTATTGTAGCTTAGTATCTAATACAATAAATTATGTATGCCCCCTATTTTGAGGTGAGTTTTGAAGCCTATGCAATAAATTATCTCAAAATAAAAATTTATGTGAGAGATGTTATGAAAATATTAAAAAATTGAATAGTAATGATAATATGAAGAACGTGGCATCATCATATATAAACTAAGAAAATAGTGATATAAGATGCATGTGGGAAAAGGCATATATAGTGGCATTGTTAAGATGGATGTTATCAATTAGTTGCATAGATAGGTGATAATTATTGAAGATAACTAAAACTTGTTAGAAAAAATCAAGGGATGCATGATATCTATCATGGTATAAAAAACTCGAGAGATGCATGATATCCATCATGGCATTGAAAATTGATCAAACAAGCAAACAAGTGTCACGACCATGATACACACACACAAAGATTACACATGAAGCATGTAAAGCACACAAGAAGGACAAGGGGTCACACACCAAATACATGTTCAAATGTCACTCATATGTATAGAAACACACAAAGAAGGCTTAGAGTGACACATAAGGATATGTTCAAATGTACATAATACAAATAAGATGAATACACATAATAACATGAATATAGGAATAAAAAATGAAAATCATACATGATTAAATAAAGTTGATCTACATTATCAATTTGTAAAACTATTATATTCAGTAACTCAGGTGTCTAGTATTCTAGCAATATGAAATTAAGTGAGAAATAAATTAACATAATATACTAAAGCATAAACAATAGGGAGAGTCATAAAGTGATAAAACCTATGTAAGAGGATGTCCCCAATTAACTTATTGTAATATATGCTAATTTTAGATTGCCTATGACTGATTTAAATCTATATAATAAGATCTTGTGTTCATATGGACAAGTTTGGTGGAATCATATAAGAGTGTTGTGTGTTACTATCTATACAAATTAGTTTTATCTATGTAAAATTTATTGCCCTAAGACAATGTCACCACATACAACTAAATCTATAAATTACAATGTGTATGTTCTATAACTCAATAAATAATAATTGTGAAGCATATTTGATATAAATACTAGACATAAAGAAAAATTGCATATACCAAGTATAAAATAATTACCGTAAATGAACTAAATATAACATGCATAAGTCTTAGTTTTTAGAATATTCTAAAATATTATTTTTTAAATTTTTTTTGAATATAATAAAATGTGTTAGGAAAAGAATCCATGTATAATAAATGATGCTACTATAGGGTAATAATCTAATTAAGGGTATGCCTCTATATAGGTCTTGTATCATTTCCATATTCATATTCTGCATAATCAGTATCATCAGGATCATATCGATCTATAGTATTATATTCATCATCATCTTGATTTTTAAATTGTGGAATGCCACTCTTGTCTTATTTTTTATCTAGATATGTAAAACCAATTACTCCATACCATGTTATTGAAATTTTTGTTTTCTCTTTTGCAGTATGTACTTTATCATCTGCCTCTATTGATATACCATTACTTGTATCTATGTTTGTACTATATAAATATATGATTTATTTTTTATGATTTTTATCAAAATATTTTCCCTCTTTTGAAAT
This sequence comes from Torreya grandis, assembly GCA_037957365.1. NCBI lineage: Eukaryota > Viridiplantae > Streptophyta > Pinopsida > Cupressales > Taxaceae > Torreya > Torreya grandis. The sequence goes on along the minus strand of JARHVA010004152.1, from coordinate 686,165 downwards.
TAGATGACCTTTCCTTCTTGATCAAATGATATGTAACCTTTGTTTTTATCAATCATTGCTCCTATTAATTTTAACCATGCTCCTCCAAACACAACACTGTATGCATTTGGATTTGAAATGATGAAAATAAGTAAGATATCAATGTTTTGAATTTAAAAAAAACTCTTATTTATTGATCTCATACATGTTTTAAATGAATTAGTTTGATTTGTGTTAAATCTTATATCCAAAAGATAGAAAAAATGACACATAACAAAAATTTATTTCCTGATAGTATATAACCTTGACATCTATAAATTTATTGCCATATATATGAGAAGTGATAGTGAAAGGATATTCATATGAGTAAATACTTGTAATTACATCCTTTGGAACCATACTTGTAACAATAGATTTTGTAGATATATGTTATTTTTTAACTTCTTTTATTAGAAATCCTTTCTGTTGACCTTTTCAATCACCATTGTTTCCATAATTGAGTATTTAAGTTAATAATGTATTTAATATTAATTTTAATTATTTCATTAGTGATAATATGATTATTGAAGTCACATTAAGGTCATATTAAGTTTTTTCCCTTAGTCTAGGAGGCTAATTACAAAAATTAAGCATTTATTGTGCCCTCTTAGTATGTTTTAAGACTCTTTTATAAAAGTTAAGTTATTTTTGACAAAATTAGGTATAATTTTCTTTTAATATCTCAAATTAATGTACATAATAGAGAGTATTCTTTAGGTTTTGGTCTTTAGAACCACTTCTTGGTTGACCATCTCAAGCTTTTAAAGCATGTCAAGGCATGAGTGATGAAAATTGAAGGCAAAATTACAAGAAAATGAAGGGTGGAACATATGTTGAGATGAATAATAAGTTTAATACCTTTAATAAATGATTTAGAGACATTAAAAATTCATATAAAATAGTTTTGAATATCTTTTGGTGCTTCAACTCATATGCAAGGATTTAGGGGCAATTTTCATGCATTTTCAAAGGCAAAAGATTTGTTTTTTATTGGTTTCTAGGTGTGTAAAGGATTATGAATGGATTTATTAGACTCATTTATGTTTATAAGAAATTTTAAAACTATTATAAACTCAAAATATGCTCTAATTATTCTAAGATAGCTCAAATCTCTCTCAAAATTGATTTTCAAGCAGAAAATTACCCCAAAACCAATGTGATATTTTGGTGGATATGTTGCATGGATTATAATGGTTGATATGAGGATTGAATATAGTGGTTTAGTCCCATATCATAGTTTTTAGTATCATAAATAATAATTAAACTTTGTGAATAATTATTAAGAAACAAGATTGTTTTGAAACCCTTCAAAACCCAATCTAAAGAGCATAAAACCTACAAATTTAAACTTTTGAAATGTTTTGAAGATTTATAGAACATGATTTATTATTTTCATGACCTATCCATGATTTAAAGACACATTATACTAGTTTTAAATAATTAACAAAGTTTTCATACCTCAAAATTAAACCCAGATGACATCATGCATGAGAAATGAGCACCTATAGGCCTATAGGCCTAAAAGTGCACTTTTGGAGTGTTTTTGCAATTTAACATACAATTTAAATGATTTTAATATGTATATGGGGTATATAAAATAATTTAAAAAAATAATTATCTCATAAGACCACATATAACTCAAAATATAATTTTTTTACTAGCATGTTTGCTGCCTTGAGAGAGCCTAAAAACTCAAAAAGGAGCATAAATTGAGTTCTATTGATCTAAAACCTATGAAATTTGAAGTTTCGGTGGGGGGAAATTTTTAAAAAATTTTAGTGATGGTATCAAGTCCTTAAGGTACTTGAGGAGATAAAAAATTCAAAATCACATGTGCGTGCATGCAAAAATGTTGAAAACTAGTTCTCAAGAAGCCCAAAAGTGCAAGAACTTAAGTTTTATGGATACAAATGCATTGAAATTTTTTATGTAAGTGTTACAAGGTTATATAAATTAAATAAATTAATTTTGTTGGGTGAATATTTTGTCACCAACTAACTGAGGGCAAAATAAGTTTTTTAACCACAACATAGGGAGATTTATTAGCCAAATGTGTAGGTCGACCACATCAAAAGGGGAAAAATCTCTCCTCTCATTAAGGGGAGGTTCCCTATAACTATGATATATTAATATACTATAAATATAAGCTAAAAATAACACTCAAGGTAGGATAACACCATCCATCTCTCTTTTTTTAGAGATGATGTTCACAGACATAAGAGAATTCTTGGGTGATTGCTAGAGGTACTTCTCTTCTTTCAGAAGTAATAATCAGTCAACCGCCAGATTCCTTTTTGGGTAGTAAAAGTAACTGGACATAGTAACACACCATGATGAAGTGTAGCATAAAGTCTCCTCCTCAAATACCAAAGAGTGAAATATATGAAGGATAATGGGGGCACAAAGTCAACCCAAGATCCTTTACATAGATACAAAAAATAACACACTAAAGACCATTATGGCAGCACAAAGTCTCTCCACAGTCAGCTTCAAGACACCTTCCTCATTACTTCCACTAGTTCTACTTGTTAAATTAAATGGACAAGAATGCTTCTAGGAAATAGACATAAGAACAATTTTCTAAATAACACAAGCTATTCCAGCACAAAGTCTGAAAGGTCACTTGTTTTCTCATTCAAATAAAGAAATATGATTAACAATCTGAGCTGAAAGTCTTAGAAAATGCCTTTCAATTTGGGTAGAGTTTTACTTCTATAACTGAGAGATCTGCTCTTCATAAAATGAGAGATTACAATATATATCATTCCCAGAAAGACTTGGGCACTAGTTTTTATGATAATGGCCCATGCCATATTAAATGTCTTGAATACCTATGACAGGGCCATTTTAGAAAAGGTCATCGACCTTGACTTTGGCATTTTGAATCATCTCAAATGTCTCATCCTAAGCATGGGTCATCTTGTCTTCTTTATGGCATTTACACGGCTGTCCATTCACCTTTACTTAATGTAAATAAATAGGCCATGCCTTTGAATGTTTGTGCTCTCTGATATCCACCTGGTGGACTGTTTCACCTACTGGAAATAACTCTCCTACATATATTTCTAGATTTCCTGTAGTTGTTCTCTCTTTCCTTGCCATGTTTTGTGTTTCCTTGGTGATCTAAGCTCTCAGGGCTTTCTTCTCACTTTTAGCTAGCTTTTTTGGCTCCTTTTTTGGTTGGTCACTGAGTTTGTTCTCAGGTGTGCATCCTTGAAAATCAATGGATATTTCATTACCCTATATTTGATGTCTATGGGGACGTCATTGATCACTTAGTTGCTTGAACCACTTTGAACCTTGAACCTTTAAAATGTATTGGTTTAATGGTTCAATGGTTAAAAGTGGTTCAATAGTCAGTGGTTTAATGTTTCTTATAAAGGGCTGCATTCACTTAGTCTTTTTTATGAGTTCAATGTATTTGTTGAACCAATCACTTGAACTATTTGCTTAGAATATTCTTTTGGAATCTTCTACTTTGAACATCTTTTGGAATATTTTATTCAAACCTTTGAAACTCTTTGAAGCCTTCTTTTCTTTAAGTCCACTGAAGTCATTGAACCTTTGAACTTGCCGAAGTCTTCAAACTTTTTAGATCCTTTGAAGCGCTTAACTCCTGTTGAACCTTTGAACCACTTTGAAATTTGAACTTGTGAAAGTTCAAGGTTCAATGTTTCATTGGTTCAATGGTTCATTCCAATTATTTGAATCCTATTGATGGACCTTTGATTGAACCTCGGCATTGAACCAGCCTTGAAATTGCCTAAGTGTTGGAACTTCTTTCTGAGAAAGCCTGCCTATTGAACCTGCGAGTTCTTTAGTTGAGAAGACTTGAATAATTGAAGAATTTGAATACTCATAACATTTTTGAGAAGGGAAGAGATCATTTTGGCCTTTAAGACCAAAATAGTCAATATGTTGTCCCCAAAAATAAGTGACAAATTTTAAGAACAATAGCTGGCTCTAGTTGGGGAACTTCCATCGATTGCAAAAATAATTGAAGGGAGTAGAATCCAAAATCTCTAGTGCCTTCATGTATGCCATTAGGCTATGGAGTCATGCTACCCAAAAACAAAGGCACAAAAATAAAACAAAATGAACCAAACAAAACAAAACTAAAGACTATACAAATATGTATAACTGATGTCATCTGATACTTCAAGGATTGAAGTGCTTCAGATGCTACCCATTGTGAGGAAGTGAAAAGGGCGTGCCATCTTGATACTTCAGTAAGAAACCATTTTCTCCCTAGAATCGATGATTGGTGAATGGACCTCTCCACCAGAAATCAAATTTTTTATGTATTCCTTTTGGTTCTCTCCTCTTGCCCCATAGCAAGACTGGATCTCTAATCTAAAAACCATGAATCCTTGCTCTCTTGTCAGAGATTTTCTTTACCTGACTTTAATGCACAACAGTATGGTCCATTATAATAGTTCATTAATCTTTTGGTCTAATGAAGCACATGATTTGATTATTAACATCAAATTCATACCAATGGTTGGAATTATCAGGTACACTTGGTCAAAAGACCAGTTTATGGTGTAACTGTGCTCTTCAAAGTCTTTGTGAGGAACCATGAGGGTTACAGAGACAACTAATGAATCTGCATAATTATGAAGCTCTTTAGGCACTATAGAAATATTAAAAGCATCAAAACTTTCAAGGCAGTCCCATACCTAATTGCAATAATGTCACAATCTTTCATTCTTGGTTTGATACAGGTTCCTCACCTGATAAACCACCAGTTCAACATCTCCTTTGGCATGGAGCTTAACACCTTTATCTTGAGAAGCCTTTATACCGAGTAGTAGAGATTCATATTCAGTAGTGTTGTTGGTGTTGCTGAACTATAACTTATAAGCATAAGGAAAAATATCTCCTTGTGAAGATTTTAAAATAATTCCAGCTCCATAACTAGTAGAAGAGCAGCTGTCATCAAATTCTAGAATCTATATGCCACTAGAAACTACTCCTTCCTCAAATTTTCCTTTGTTTAGAGGGGAGGGTCCTTCTGTAGCTACACTATGCTTTATTAATTCTTCTACTATCTCATCTGAATCAATTTCTATATCACCACCTACAGGACTTTCATCTTCTAAAACATGAACATCCTCTATGGTCAAGAAGTAATTACCTAACCTGAAGACTCAAATAAAATTTGAGCTTCGAGGGCTATTATTTGGGTGACAATGTACTTCAACTCCTTTTTAGGGAGTATCCTCTACATGATGCCTTTGATAGGAATCCTTGCCTCAGACAGGTCCATACTTATTTCTCCACCAACATCATTGCAAAAATTTTGACCAAGAAGGATGCCGTAGGAGGCTGGGACATCAGCCACTAAGATTATCATCTTAATTATTTTTCTTGGAAAGGCCACAATGCAAATTGGGCATCTTTGATTTGTCCCATCAAAGGGACTTATTTTTTTTCCATAGAGAATCATCTCCCAAATGTCTTGATCAGTGTGAGACCAAGAGATTTTACCACTTTGGCAGGCATGACATTATCAGATGCACTTGAGTCGATGATGTAATTATTCAGTTGATGACCATTTATCAACAGGGAGACATAAAATGGTTCTATCTTCCTAAGAGTAGTAGGTAGAGTAATGAAAAGGTTATTTCAAGTGGATGTGGGAGTCACCTTTGTAATAGTTGGTCCTATAGGGACAGTTTTATTCTTTACACATTGAACCAACTTATCCAACTGCTCAGGGTTGGATTGCAAGAATTCAAATTTAGACATTTGAATTTTGGTTTTCTTGACATGGTCAATTATATCAAATGTTTGAAATGAATTAAGAATAGGGGAAGGTAGTTCATCCTTCTAGTTTTTAGGAGGGGTGGTACTGGTCTAAAAATTTGAAGTAGAAGATAAAGGAAAACTTGATGTACTTACCTTTTTAGTGATCACTGGGTCCTTTGATTGAAAAGGCAGAGTGGTTCCCCACTTAGCAATTGAAATTTTTGGTTGAGCTCACTCTGTTTTTTTCTTATCAACTTGCTAGGTTGACTAGATCTGGAATCGAGTGAATACAATGTATGATCCATCAAACGCTTTACCTTTACTTTTGGGTTCACCCTTGTAATTCAAGAAACCAATGTTACAGTCGCTAGCTAATTCATCTTGGTCTTTCACAAAGAGATCAGCACCATCTTCCTGGTTCAACTCAAATTGGAAAGAAAAATTTGATTCTATTTCAAGGTATCTAACTGCTGAGTTGGCTGGAGCTACTTTAATAACAAGTTTCCCTTGAGGGGGAAGAAGATGATTTGGCTGCCCTTAATTCTTGGTAGTGTTGCCTTGGTATGACTGATTGGGGAATGTTCTCCTTGGTATATCTTGGTATGAAGGAGGAACAGATATCCCTTGTACCATTTGATTTTTGAGAGCTAGTAACTCATTTGTCAGCTTTTGCACCATTGGATCAGTGGTGCCTGTAGATGGATATTCAGGGGATGAATAAGATTTACCTTTGTTAGGATCTCTCCTTATCTTTCCTAACAAGATGAGATCACCTTCTACCTTAGTAGCCAAATATTTCACTACAACAAGGTCTATGTGGCCAGCATGTCTCAGTAGAAAACTCAATTCAGGCAATTGAGAGTTGATGAAGAAGCATTTGATATTCTCAGCTATTGGCTGAGCAATTATAGGAATCCTATTCCTCAGCTTGTCAAACTTAGCTATGAAATCTTTCATTGGTTTATGAGGTTCCTTCTTCATTTGTGTGAGCTAAGCTAGCAAGGCATATGCATCTTTTGTATGCTTGAACTTGGCTTCAAATTTGGCTTTGAGAGTGTTCCAGTCAGTCACTGACTAAGCCTGTAGATGGCAAAACTAGTTTGCAGCAACACCTTATAATGTCTCTACAAACAGCTTGACTGCTACGTCTTCACACTCCACACCTATCATGCCACAAGATATGTTAAAGACTACAATATGTTCATTAGAATGAACTCTACCATCACCAAAGAATTTGGAGAAATTATTCTTTGAACTACATGGTAGCTCATGTAGAGGTGGAGTTAAATTGAGTGGGCCAAAAGAGTTACCCCAGGGGCCTTGAGCTACCATCGTATGACTATGGAAAGGGGGGATAAAAAATATTGGTGGGGTATGCACAGGCAAAGATTTGCTATCAAAGGAAAAAGAAGCTCTGCCTTGTATTGGTGACTTGGTGTTGGTAGGAGGAAGACTCCTAATTCGTTGAAGGTGAGGTTGTGGAGGAAATAAATCAAAATTGCTCTGCTGCACCAACTCAAAAATAGGGTCAACGACACCTTGAGATTTTTGGCTTCTTGTATAGCATGGAGCTACCAGATTGTAGAATAAAAATGGAAAAAAATTGGCCCTACTTTAGCTTGGAGCTTGAGGCTCCAAATTGCTCATTCTTCCCTAGCAGAGTTGCCAAAAACTATTGGCATGGAGCTGGCAGAGTATACAATAGCAATGAAATGTTTGATCCCCAAAATATCTAGTTTCACAGATCAGAGTTTATAATAGAATTGGATAAGGATATGGAGATGGAAAAGAACTACAATAGCTCATTTTATTCTCAATAGAGTTGCCAAAAACTATTGGCATGGAGTTGGCAAAGTAGACAATAGCAATGAAACGTTCGATCCCCAGAATCTCTAGTTTCACGGATCAAAGTATATAATGGAAATGGATAAGGATATGGAGATGGAAAAGAACTAGAATGTTCTTTTGATCCCCAGTAGAGTCAACAAAATTTTTTGGGTGAATATTTTGTCACCAGCTAATTGAGGGAAAAATAGGTGTTTCAACCACAACTTAGGGAGATTTTATTGGCCAAATGTGTAGGTCGACCACATCAAAAGGGGACAAATCTCTCCTCTCATCAAGGGGAGGTTCCCTATAACTATGATATATTAATATACTATAAATATAAGCTAAAAATAACACTCAAGGTAGGATAACACCATCCATCTCTCTTTTTTCAGAGATGATGTTCACAAACATAAGAGAATTCTTAGGTGATTGCCAGAGGTACTTCTCTTCTTTCAGAAGTAATACTCAGTCAATAGCCAAATTCCTTCTTTGGTAGTAAAAGTATCTAGATGTAGTAACATAGCAGGATGAAGTGTAGCACAAAGTCTCCACCTCAACTACCAAAGAGTGAAATATACAAAGGACAATGGGGGCACAAATTCATCCCAAGATCCTTTATACAGGTACAAAAAACAACACACTAAAGACCATTGTGGTAGCACAAAGTCTCTCCACAATCAACTTCAGGACACTTTCCTGATTACTTCCATTAGTTCTATTTATTAAATTAAATGGACAAGAATGCTTTTACGAAATAGACATAAGAATAATTTCTTAAATAACACAAGCTATTCCAGCACAAAGTCTAAAAGGTCACTTGTTTTCTCATTCAAATAAAGAAATATGATTAACAATCTGAGCTCAAAGTCTCAAGAAATGGCTTTCAATTTGGGTAGAGTTTTACTTTTATAACCAAGAGATATCCTTTTAATAAAATGAGAGATTACAATATATATCATTCCCAAAAAGACTTGTGCACTGTTTTTAATAAAAATGGCCCATGCTAAATTAAATGTCTTGAATATCTATGACAAGGCCATTCTGGAAAAGGTCATCAGCCTTGACTTTGGCATTTTGAATCATCTCAAATGTCTCCTCTTAAGCATGGGTCATCTGGTCTTATTTATGGCACTTACATGACTGTCCATTGACCTTTACTTAATGTAGAAAAATAGGCCATGCCTTTGAATGTTCACGCTCTTTGATGTCTACCTGGTGGACTATTTCACCTATTAGAAATAACTCTCCTATAGATATTTCTAGATTCCCTATAGTTGTTCTTTCTTTCCTTGCCATGTTTTGTCCTTCCTTAGTGATCTAAGCTCTTAAGGCTATCTTCTCGCTTTCAACTAGAATTTTTAGCTCCTTTGGCAGGTCTCTGAATTTGTTCTCAAGTGTGCATCTTTGATAATCAATGGATATTTCCTTACCCTATATTTGACGTCTGTAGAGATGTCATTGATCACTTAGTCGCTTGAACCACTTTAAACCTTAAACCTTTGGAATGCATCAGTTTAATGGTTCAACAGTTCAAAGTGGTTTAATGGTTGATGGTTCAATGTTTCTTGTAAAGGGCTGTGTTCACTTAGTCCTTTTTATGAGTTTAATGTATTTGTTGAACCAATCATTTAAACCATTTGCTTGGAATATTATTTTGGAATATTCTGCTTTGAACATCTTCTAGAATCTTCCATTTGAACCTTTGAAACTCTTTGAAGCCTTCTTTTCTTTAAGTCCACCAAATTCATTGAACCTTTGAACTTGCCGAAGTCTTCGAACTTTCTAGATTCTTTGAAGCACTTAAATCCTTTTAAACCTTTGAACCACTTTGAACTTTGAACTTGTGAAAGTTCAAGGTTCAATGGTTCATTGGTTCAATAGTTCATTCCACTTGTTTGAAGCCTATTGATGGACCTTTGATTGAACCTCGGCGTTGAACTAGCCTTGAAATCACCCAAGTGTTGGAACTTCTTTCTGAGAAAGTCTGCCTGTTAAACCTATGAGTTCTTTAGTTGAGAAGACTTGAATAATTGAAGAATTTGAATACTCAAAACATTTTTGAGAAGGGAAGAGATCATTTTGGCCTTCAAGACCAAAATAGTTGACATGTTGTCCCCAAAAACAAGTGACGTATTTTGGGAACAACAAATTTTAAACCTTTTTAATTCATTCTTGAAGGAATTGAATAAGATAGATCTCTTTCTCAAGAGCTTCTCAAGCACTAATGGAGCTCACACCTACAAGTTTGAGCTAAGTCATCATCAAAATCCATGAAGGACATTGTGAGGGGCATAAAATTAGATTATATCAGGTATATGTTTCATTATTTAACATTAAATTGAAGTATTTAAGGTCTTAAAGCATGTTCATAGAACTTTCAATGTAAAATAAGAATGGAACATAGTTAAAAAGTCATTAAATGAGAAGTTGAAGTTATACATTATCAATGCACCATCATAATTTCAATTCAAAAGAATACATAAGAATATCATCTCTTACCTATATACAAAAATCAAGGAGAATAATTCAAATAAAAAAGAACTTCTCAAAGTGGAGTCTCATCAAATAAGGGCTTCTCAAAGTGGAGTCTCATCATGAAAGATTGGAGGGGTTAGTTGAGAAATAAGTGGGGTTTCATCATGAAAATTTATCTTCAACAACCTCAATCCTCCAACAAGGAATTATCTACCCCCTCACATCTATGAGACTTAAAATCAAGTAGTGATACATTTGAGAAGGAAGCAGATGTCAATTGAAGTTAGACTTCAGTTATGTTTTAGTTTTTTTAGCCTTAATGAGGGCATTGATGACAAGTTTGCATACTTGTCCCCTCACTAAGGAGTCCTTTCAATTTATGTAATTGATTTTATAAGTAATTTGATATACCTCTAGCTAGTTGTGGCTTAGCCCTTCCAAATTTAAGACTTGTAAACACCTTATTGAGTAATTAAAAAACTAATTTCACCTTCCATATGATTGTTATTGTGTGAAATTGATGAATTATTGATGTAATTTTTTAATAATTACAGCCTATCCCTAATTTTTGTCTAATTTTGTGTACCTATATGTAGTGAACTATATCTTATGCAAGTTATAGTTTGTGTCTCTAGAGTTTATGTACTTCATAATTGTGATGAATGCCATTTGATCTTCCTAAAATAAGTGGTCATACTTATAGGTATTGTTATAAGTTGAATCCTTTCTAAAAATCACTTATACCCAAGATTAACTGGTGAATTTTGAGTTGTGTATGTGTGATTACTCTTTCAGTTCATTATATGTGTGTCCAAAAAAGTTGAGGTATTCTATTTTTTTGCATCACCTCGTAGTTAGTCTTAAAAGTATATAAAGTAGATGTGTCTCTCTCTCTTTTCATTTTCAAGTAGTTTAGGTGAGGATCAAGGTGATTCATCAAGGGAATAAAACCTCTCTAGAGGTTTAATTCCATTATAGGTCACCCATAACCTGTAAGTGATCCCATTATGTCAATTAGGTGAGGAAGCTTGAAGACCTTCCTCAGGGGTAAAACTCAAAGTGACAACAATTTCTAGCATGCTCAGTGGGATAATATCTTAGAAGATTGATAAAGATTGGCATTGGTTTTAAAAATTTATATTAGATACATTACTTAGGTACTCAACATCTAGTGACTCCATAAGCATACACACATTCTAGTGGTAGATTAGTGTAATTTTCATGCCAAAAATCACAACCATATCAATTACACAAGGTATTCTTTTTGATTTTATTGAATTAACTTTGAATTCAACAAAAATAAAGAGGTTATTTAAATCTAGTCCATACAATAAATATACCTCTACCTTAATATGTTAGAACTTACCTCAGAATAGCCCTATATCAATATTAAATTTTAATATGGCTATCCATATAATCCAATTTTTTGTGCATTTTAATGGTGGTATCCGTTTGAATCTTGCCTAATATAATGATATTCTAGCCTCAACATTGAAAAGTTTACCTTTATTCATTGAAGAAGATCAAAGCACTCCTGTAGAGCACATTAGAGATGTGGCTAACCTATCTTTTATGCATCATGTAATCCAATAAAATGTAGCTATTAGATTTCTTATTTCATCTTTCAAGGGAAAGAATATATAGTGGTATAGGCACCTTTATCTCATTTCCATGGCAGCTTGGGATGAGTTAGGAACAACCCTTTGTAAATAATTTGAGGACAAATCAAATCGCCTCTCTCTAGTTGAGTGATTGACTACTATTAAGAGAGATCCCCATGTATTCATTGCTAATTTCAACCTTAGGTTCCAAAAGACATGGGATAGGATCCATTCTATGATTAGTCCATCTCTTGAATATGCAATCTTATGTTTTTAGAGAGAGATCAAAAATGATATATCAGTGATTATCCATTTAGTGGGTGTAAGGATACTACCAAATACATTTGAGGTGGCCATAAGGGTAGAAAATAACATTATAAAAGCTATAAAACTTAAAACAAGGCCTCCTATGCACTTTTTTATAGAAGATAAACCTATTCACCTTTTGAAGTGACCGCATTATCCCCAATTCTAGCTCTATCTAATCAATTTGCATCTCTTCCTAGCCAATCTAGTGAGTTGAGTGAACTAAAGGGTATTGTGCAATCGTTTGGGAATGAAATTTTGGCCATAAAGAGGAAATTAACACTAATTAATAGATCATATCCTCCTTATCAACAATAATATCAACCTAATATACTTATTTTTAGAAAATACCATTTAAATAAACCTCCCTACTAAGGATAGGGAACCATTACATCATCTAGGCCATATATCACTATTGATCCAAATACCCCCTCCTCTTACAAAGCTATTATCCCTAATCAAACTAACCTCATGTGAGATAAATAATGGTGTACTCCATGTAATCAACCCCATAGTAAGGCTTCTTACCCAAATAGAGTATTGAATCAAACTCTAGTTGTGCAAGGTGTGATAATGCCTCAACTATCAGAAACTAAAATTCCACCTCAAGATAAGCTATATGATGGTCAAGTACAAGCTGATTATACATTATTAAGTTAGTAAGGAGATAATTATGTAATTAATTGAGAAATAGATACAAATAGGGTGATTAGGCCAATAATATTTATCACAAGATTTAAGAGGAGAGAAATAAATGATGCACAAGAGGTATCAAAAACTTATAATTTGTATTTTTCATCTTCTAAAAAGACTAATGAGCCTCTTAAAACCCCAACGGTACATGAAAATTAGAAAAATTAGGTTGCTAGAGGCAATGTAATATCTCAAACTTATGATAATGGCACTCCTCTTAACATCATAGATCACATGAATGAGGAACATGTGAGAATATCAATGTGGGACACTTTCACTATTTTAGGACAAAAGGATTTTCTCCAAGAAGAGCTCTCTAAACTCCATATCTAAGTTGGATCTGTGATCATATGAATTTGAGAAGGGAAAGGAGGTTAGATCAAGTGTTAGTTTAATCAAACAAAACTCAAAATGAACACACTAACATGCTAACATATCTAAGCTTATATCATAGGGGGAGCTTAATGAACAAAACAAAATGAAAAACACAACTAAAATGCAAAGAATGATAAATAATTTACCTTCCTTGAATGCTCCAAATGATTCATTATGTGGCTTGCTTGGTTTATGCTCAAAGAGTCTTTGGTAATGGAGTTTTCTTTGATCCTTCTCTCCTTGGAACCACTGTGGCTTAATATGGCTTATGATTTGATTGATGTGGCTTGGCTCAAAATTTTGGAATCATAACACTATTGCTATGAATCTTGATATAAAACCTAATTATAATTCTACAATTTCCAAGCTCCCTTTTCAATAAGCAATGGCTTGAATTTATAGCAAATGGATTTAACCCCAACTCAAAGTAAGTTAAGGTGGAGTTTAAATATGGAATGGGTTCAAACCTAATCTAAGTGAGTCAATGTAACCCCAATAGAGTTAAAAGGTGTCAATAACTCATAATTTTCAATGAATAGGCATGGGTGAGATATTTTGAGATATTTTCAAAGGTTTGACAACTCACAAAAGGTAATCATGAAAAGCTAAGATATTTCATATTTTTGAATTTCATATTTTATTAATTCATTAATTACACATGAATAATCAACTAGGCCTTTAATTTGGTTTAGCTTATTAATTAATTCTAATTAGCCATTTAATTTTTTCAAGATTTGATTTAAGTTCATGTGTCCCACTTAATAGGTCCATAGGCCAAATTGCATGTTGTGATGCCATATTATAATTAGAGATGAATCTATGAGGCTATGATTGCATATAGTAGAATACACCAATTAGGGATGCCTCAACATATTTTCAAACTTTGATGAATGATGCAAAAGCAAATTTGTGACATTCGATGATTATTAAGCTTAATTTACAAAGGTTGGTAGGAATCATTTTGAAGTTTGATCGAAGGCCATTGGTGGCTAGTTTTAGGTGTCTACAATTTTCCATTATTTGGGAAGGCATTTGCAAGCTATAAGCATACTAATGTATTCTCAAATAATGAAATGGTCGTATTGCTTACAACTTTAATGGTAATATATGAAATTTAGGTGCCCCTTTGAGTGAATAGTTGGCAAAGGGGTCAACAATCGATACCTCAAAAGGAGGAAACAAGTGGACTAAAAAGATGAAATGAGATGGAAGGGATTGATTTGACCAAAGGTAGTTATAATCAGTGGCATATAGAACTGCCCTTGTTAGGGTAGACAAACATGATGATTTTATCATAGGTGGTATAAAAAAGGTAATGATTTACCTAAAAGAGGTTATAATCATTGAAAAAGGTTTAGGGTAACAAGAGAATGATTTTCCCAAAAGCAATTATAATCATCAAAAGGGAAAACAATGATATACCGATAGGTAGTTGTAATCATTGGTCAGATAAAAACATGCACCAATTGGGTGGATAGAGAAAATGGTTTACCCAAAGGTGGTTATAAGAATTATCATAATGAAAAAAATTCTCCAATTAAGTAGAAGAAAGATAATGATTTTCTCAAAGGTGGTTATAATCATCAACCTTCAAATGGATGAAAACATAATGATTTGACCAAAAGTGGTTAGAATCTTTGGTAATGAAAGTGGGATGGTATATAATTATTTGCCTATAGGTTGTTTTAAGAATTGTACCTTGATAGTGGTAAACATGATATGGAAGATGATGGAAAATTAGTATAGAGGAGAAAGATGAATTTGACCAACTTGCTAGTAGGGGGATGCTCATTCGAACTAGCAAAGAAGGAAATTATTTTGTTGTTTAATTACATTTTTTAGGATATGATTTGGATTAGATCAGGAATGTTTTTTGTGCTAAGGAGATATATCATTACTTCATTGCCATGAAGACTCCTAGAGCTAATTTTTTCTATATCACATGATGGTAGGCATCGTGATAGAACACCATGATAACTTAGATGAAATATGCATATAGATTGACACGTAATTTGATACTCAATGGAAAATGATGCACAAATGATAAAAAACCATGATGATAATGTTGATGTATGTATATATGGATGGATTCAAGAATAATGCGTAAGGAATCACCCAATGAATGCACATAGACAGAATCAAGGCAAAATGAGAAAGCAAAAAAATAGATAAACAAACAAACAAATAAATAACTAAAAAAGAAAGAAACAAAATAAAACAAAGATAAAATAATGAAACAAAAGAAAATAATAGTTAATCACAATGTTAGTGCAAATAACATGACACAAAAAAGATGATGAACATTGCTCCTAGATGATAAGGGACAACCAAACAAAGAAACAAGATGGGGGAATAGAAAGAAAGGAAGGGGGTGGTTGATCTATCTCTAGATGAACTAGGAAAGTGGATGATTCCTGCATAATTCTATGGATGTAAGATCCAATAAAATTTTTAGGCCAAATGTAGTTCTCCTAGGAAATAGGATAAAAGAAAATGATGAGAAGAAAAACATGATTGTGGTAGAAAGGAATATGGGAATGGGCTCATAAAATGGTGAAAACATAAATTATGATGCCAATAAGGATGGGAAAACTAAATTACAAGTGGTTTCTTGTGATTCAGTAAGGGCTCCTAGAATCCTAAAGGCAAAGAAGTGGTCAATATTTTTTTTATTTTCTAAAATAGTTTTAAAAATGTTTTTAGAATTTTTGGAGCATCTCAACATGATAGAGAATGATGAGATACTAAATGGTCCAAGCTCATAAAATGGTGAGAGTGTTCAAACTTAGATTGCTCATAAAATGGTGAGAGTGTGACTTTAGTTACTCACAAAATGGAAAGAGTGTGACTTAGGTTTCTCATAAAATGGTGAGAGCATGACCTAAGTTGCTCACAAAATGGTGAGAGCATGGAAAAGGATGATTGAGATGATCTCAACATGTATCAAGCATTGCCACCATATCCCCATTAGGACCTCAAGTCACTATAGTTCTACCTTACAGTGAAGAAATCTAATTAGTATAGTATTTAATTCAAATAAAATATGCACAATTGGCAAATGGCACAATACGACATAGGCATGGCAAGGTGGTACTTCAAGGCATGATAAATAAATGTTACCCCTAATTTACCCATAAGTAGTTATAATTAATAAACAACATAGGTCATTGATAATAATTTGCCCATGGGTAGTTAGAATTAGTACCATGTTGATGAGACACTAATTTTCCCAAAAGTGGTTATAATCAGTTACACTTGGTATAGAACAAAATAAGAAATGAAGGATGCAACTATAAAACACTATCATACTGCTCCAAAATACAGCCTCTATCTAGAATTCTAAAACAAGTGTTACAACTTGATCTGAGTCTTCATGCTAAAAGTGACCATAGAACT
Source organism: Torreya grandis (assembly GCA_037957365.1). Taxonomy (NCBI): domain Eukaryota; kingdom Viridiplantae; phylum Streptophyta; class Pinopsida; order Cupressales; family Taxaceae; genus Torreya; species Torreya grandis. Next base: position 669,720 of record JARHVA010004152.1, on the reverse strand, counting down.
AATGGAATGAAACCAAGGTCAAAGGGTTGGGTATAGAGGGTGAAAACAAATTGGTCAAGAGGAAAGGTATGGTAGAGCATAATGATAATAGAATGGTATAGTACAAATAAAAATGTTGATATTATGGTATAACTAAAACATGCCTTAGAGACAATATACCAAGTCACTTAAGTGAAGTAATGCTTGAGGTGTATAATGTTCATCAACCCATCAAGTCCATCCCTATATGGTGTAGTGAGCCTATATGCTCTAGTGCCATAGTTTGAAATAATGATGAAAATACCTACCCAATTAGGTTTGAAATTGCATTTGTGTTTCTTCTCCACTATGGTAGTCTACTAGTTTTATTAAAGAATGAGATCACCAAGCTCAAATTCTCTATTTTTAATGCACCATTTATAGTGTCCATGGAATTGGTTTTGATATGCTTATAGGTTAGTAACTGTGGCCATGTATTTTTCATCAAGTAACTCTAGCTCTTATAGGCTAGCTACTCAATAGTCTTCATCATTTAAGACATGTTTCAAAGAGATGTGTAAAGAAGGTAACTCAACCTCAATGGGAAGAATGACCTTAGTGTCATAAACAAGTGAATATGGAGTGGTTCTTATTAGAGTATGGTGATTGGTATGGTATGCCCAAAGGGCATGGAATATTTATGGGTATCGATCATGGTCGACATCATTGACAATTTTTTTGAGGATGTTGATAATGGTTTTGTTAGATGCTTCTACTTGGCTATCACCTTATGGGTAATATGTTGTGGAAAAATGTTGAGTAATTTTGTACTTGACACATAACAATTTGACATCCTTATTTTTGAATGATTCACCATTATTAGATATAATGTTATAGGGGATACAATAGTGACAAATGAGATGGTTGAATATGAATTTGGAAATTTGATTTCCAATCACATAAGTGGGGAGTATAGCTTCAACCCACTTAGTGAAGTATTTCGTGGTGGTAAGGATATGTTTATGGCTATCAGATGAGGTGAGGATTATCTTCCCAATGAGATTGAGGCCCCATATAGCAAATGTCCATGGTGTAAGCATTGGTTTCAGAGTCTTGGCCGAGGCATAAATAAGATTGGCATGACTTTGACATTTATCACATCTTTTCACATATGTAGTTGTATTTGCATTTATTATTGGCCAATAGTACTGAGTACACAAGTAATTTTTGGACAAGAGAACCCCACTAGTGTAGACTCCATATAGTCCTTCATGTACTTCTCATAACTCTAATGTAGATTCTATTGAAGTTAAATATTAAAGTAGAGTTTTATGAAAACTATGATGGTATAAGGTTGATATGAGTAAGGTATAACATGTAGCATGGTGGGTAAAGTCTTTATATTATTTACAAGATAGGTCTGGTGGCATTATTTATTCATGAAGATAGGTGTAAAGGTCAAACTAACAAATAGAGCTAGGACCAATAATATCATACATCATTACGATGGTTGAAGGATCATGAGCTAATGCTAGGAGATTTTCAATGAGGCACTAATATTCTTTGGTTGTATCTATATGTCAAATCAAGGATCTAATGGTGGCCATATCATCTATTATTCTATTACTGGCCCTTAGTATATGTTCAAACTAGACATCAACAAACTATTGTTTGAGAGTGTTGATCATGGCCTTATATGGTACAAACTTATCAACCTTGGTTTGAAAATGGTATGTAACCTAATTGATGATTAATTAAGAATCACAATCAACCTTGAGATGTTGTGTGTTCCATTATACTACTTGTTGAAGTCCTACAATGAGTAATTCATATTTACCCATGTTAATGGTATAAAGAAAGCTAATTCTAAATGACTTAAGGATTAGATCCCTCTATATTGTTATGAAAAATAGGCCTACCCCAAATCCATGTGCTATGAATGATCCATCAAAATAAATCTAATGATGCTACTCCTCAAGAGGTGTTTCAATGATGGTCATAATGTATTTATATGGGAATTATAATGTTATTGGTTTTGTATCTGCAAGGGGTGCTTTAGTAAGCTAATCTGCAAGAACATGCCCCTTGATGGCTTTCTGGTTGATGTATTCTATCTCAAATTTGCTTAAGAGCATGATCCATTTGGCCATGAATCCTTGTAAAGCTACGTTAGAGAGTAGATACTTGAGTGGATCTACATTTAAATAACCATGTTTTTGTTGTTTAACATATAATGGCATAGTTTCTAAGTTGTGAAGACCATAACTAAGTAAGTTTTTTCAAACAATGTATAATTATGCTCATATGTAACTAGTGTATGGCTTAAATAGTAAATGACATGATCCTTTCCATTATCATCATGTTGAGCTAGAAGTGCCGCTTTGGCTTTCTCTGTAGCTAATAGATATAGTAGGAATGACTTTCTCAGTATAGGAGGTAATAAAATATATATATTTGATAGATAGTCCTTCATTTATTAGAAAGCATTTCATCATTCATCATCCCAATGAAAGGTAAAACTTTTCTTTTGTAGATGTGTATATGGGTGGGCATTTGTCTATCAATTGAGATATGAAGCATTTGATGGATTATATCTTGCCCTGTAAACTATAGATCTACTTCAAATTGGTCGATGGTGGAATTTGAGTTATGGCTTGTACTTTGGCTGGATCAAATTCAATGACCCTATGAGACTTAATGAAGCCAATAAATTTTCCTAAAGTAACTCTAAAAACACACTTATTAAGATTAAGGTGGACCTTATATTCATGTAGTCTCTCAAATTTGTAGCATTGCTAGATGATCATATCTTGTTTTTGATTTATTGAGTATGTCATCAATGTAGTCTTCAACAATATTATGCATCATATCATGAAATATGATGGTCATGGATCTTCGTTAAGTGGCCCTAATGTTTTTGAGATCAAATGAAATAACTTGATAATAGAATGGGTAATGATGTTTTATGTTGGTCTTTTGGTGTGATTCAGATTTGATTGTATCCTGAGAATTTGTCCATCAAGGAAAGCATTTCATAACCTGCTATGGAGTCAATAATCATGTCAATATTTGGCAAAGGAAAGTCACCTTGAGGGTAGGATTTATTTATGTCCCTAAAATCAATACATATTCTTATTCCTTCAAATTTCTTGTTGACTGGAAAAACACTAGAGATTCACTTTGAGTAGTCGATTGGTCAAATACATCTCACTTCCAAGAGATTTTACAACTCTTTTTTCACTAATACAACAATGTGAGGATGCATCTTGTGCATTTTTTATTTTATAGGTTTGGCATTAGGATATACCAAAAGGTGGTGTAAAACCAAGGTAGGGTCCAAACTTAGCATGTCAGAGTAGTCCCATGAAAATATATCAACAAACTCCCTCAAAAGGGATATAAAGACTTCAAATTCCTTCTCAATGAGGGACACACCTAATTTGATCCATTTTAGGTCATTTGGACTCCCAATGTTAAATTCTATAGTGTCCTCCACAAAAAGAGTTGAACCATCTTCCAGAATGGTTAGTAAAGATTTAAACTCACCTGCAATGGTCGAATCCTATATTAGGATTGGGTCTTCAAGCTCTCTTAGGCATGATGAATCATAATCTCCTAATGGTAGGGATGGCCATATGACAAATACTATTATAAACTCTTGGATGATTTGATCAAAATCTTGCTATTCTTCAAGACTAAACTTGGACCCATAGACAAGTTCATTTTTGGTGGTATCTTGAGCTATGTTTGAGGAAGGTTGAACAACCCCATATAATGACACTTGAAATAGGTTTTCACCACTAGATTGGACTTTCTCTTTACTATTTTCCTAGTCTAAAAGTGCCTTGAAGAGGTTTTCACTTTGGGACTTCAATGTTTTATTTAATTATTTATGGCTAAGAGTGTTTACCCATTCTCCAAAATAGGCTATAGGAAATAACTTGATTGAGAACCCTTGTTTGTGGTCTCCCAATAAAACATTGTTCCTTAGGCCTAGAAAATTACAAAAGGCCTCCTTATTTTGAAACTCATCAATTGGCACTATTGATTATTTTTGGTCCTAGTCTATCAATTGAGGGTAATATAATAGAAGTAGATTATGGTGAATAACTGGTATAAGGGTATAAATAGCATCAGTGTCAAAAAAATTGGTATTGTATAGGTCATCGAAAGGTCTATGGTCATACTCTACTTCATTTTCGACATTATCATCACTAGTCATTAGTGATAGAACTCAAATAAGATATGTGGGGTCACCTCCAGGTGGTTTAAATTTAAGTCCATAGGTTTCTTTATATCAAGTGGTAAAATTTGGCTCGAGTAGACCTTGTTGATTTAGCCCAAGGCCTTTTTCCATCATAAGCATTCTTTTCCTTGATTTTGTTTGAAATTGGATACTTGGCATTTAGGTAACAATCAAATAGTTTGTCATTATACAATCAAGATTCATCATCTACAAGAGGGTCCTATTCTTGGCCAGTGGCCAGTGTAAAAATGATAGGTACTAGACTATGTAGTTTGGCATTTCCCTTTCGTTGCCATTCTAAATAGGATGGTTTAGCTTTGGGTCTTCCAAATGACTTAGGGTTCTATGGAAGCTTGGCAATGTGAAATGTATCATGGGTCAAATGTTCTCTTGGGCCATTATTTGAGATGGTATAATGATTAGATATGTCAAGAGGTGACATGTGGGAAAGTGAATCAAGGGTATCAGGGTCAATGCAATTAAACTCTAGTGAATCAACAAGTATTTATTTTCCCTTGTCTTTCTTAACAACTAAATTCAAGCCAAAATGGTAGTTATAGATTTGGTACTTAGCCTCCAAATGATTAAAATGTTTATATGGATGAAAACATCCATGAATGGGGACATCCATACTTAAATGGGATTGCACAAATCTCATGTATTTAAGGTCTAACCAAAAGAATATTATATGATAAATCAAGGTCTAACACATGGCATAGTATATCTTGGGTTAAGGGACCAACGATAACTAGCAAGCTAATAGTGATTTATGATTCTCATTCTTTATTATCATAGGCCTTGATGGTAATAATTTTTGGTCAAAGATTGGCCATAGTGTACCCAATAAGCTTGATGAGCTTTAAAGACATAATATTTAGACTCAATCCATTGCCTATAAGGACATGTTTCACTTTGTACTACATTATGAAAAATTTAATGTATAATAGATTATTATTCAGAGGGCCACAAATCAAGGTCTAACACATGGCATATTATATCTTGGGTTAAGGGACCAATGATAACTAGCAAGCTAATGGTGCTTTATGATTCTCATTCTTCATTATCATATGCCTTGATGGTAATCATTTTTGGTCAAAGATCTTCCATAGTGTACCAAATAATCTTGATGAACTTTAAAGACATAATATTTAGACTCAATCCATTGATTATAAGGGCATTTTTCACTTTGTACTACATTATGAAAACTTTAATGTATAATAGATTATTATGTAAAGGGCCACAAATCAAGGTCTAACACATGGCATAGTATATCTTGGGTTAAGGGACCAATGATAACTAGCAAGCTAATGGTGCTTTATGATTCTCATTCTTCATTATCATAGGCCTTGATGGTAATCATTTTTGGTCAAAGATCAGCCATAGTGTACCCAATAATCTTGATGAGCTTTAAAGACATAATATTTAGACTCAATCCATTGCCTATAAGGACATGTTTCACTTTGTACTACATTATGAAAACTTTAATGTATAATAGATTATTATGCAGAGGACCAAGGGATGACATATATCTTTGGTTGAAGGTTAATTATTGGCTTGGAGCTAGGTGTCCAACCAAAGCTTGAATTTTTTAGGAGATATGTCATTAAGAACTTGGGATTGGCTAAGGAACTCTGTCAAGATATTCTTATGGATAGTGGACGTACACAACAAATCCAAAATGGAGATTTATATAGGCATCTTATATAATTATTCCATAATATCAAATGTATTTTCTTTCACAATGGTAAATGGCTTGTTCTTAGCCAAAATGATTGGTTGGATGGGTGAAGTGGCAGATGGCTATGAACCTGGTATGGTAATCTTCTATTTTTGAGTTGTGATTGTATAATTAGGATTATATACAAGACCATTGTTGCTAATAAATGATGGCGGTGGTGGACTAAAGAAGATAAGTGTCAATTGTCAATGCACTTATGCATGGTCACAGGTCAATGATGAGTTATCGATATAAGGTCCAAAAGTGGGAATCACTACTTTCTAGGTCAATGATGACTTGGTTGGTTAATTAGCAATGGTATTATTTGATTGGTATTTAGTTTTGGATTGATGGAGATGGTGGAAATATGACTTCCCTCAATATGTATAACAATTTTTTTGTAGTCATGTGCAACTACATGATAGGTCTATCGGTTGTTAGCTCATTATAGGCTTGGTTCAGTCCATTCAGTTGATAGTGGTTTTGTTGTTGCTAATTTTTTTGGTTCTATCTTGGCCATTGATATTATTATTGTTGTGCTAGCCACTATTACTATTTTTATTGGTTATTACATTTTAGAAAGGGGTTTTGATAAATGCTGATATTTTTATTGGATGTGGAAAATCCATTATCCAATATTATCTCCCCATTTTCTAATGATGTAAATTATGGCCATTGACTTCATGATACTCATAAAATTCATTTTGTTGATACCAATTTATATAGTCAATACCCTCAAGATAGTGATTTGAAATAGGCCAGTTAATGATAATAGCTATGATAGGCTTATGAAACATAGATTTAATAGGTTATCCAAGTTTACTAAAGACATGATGAGTAGGCACAATTTTCCTTAGAGGAGGGGCTTGTAAAGGTAAAGGTTACTACATTTGTTATGCTGGTTTAGGCTATTGCACTTGTGTTTAATGAATGGGTTGTTAGTTAGGAGTAATTTGCATATGTGGTATAGGATGAGAAAATGATGTTTGTACCATTTGTACATATCATGACTCAATTAATTCATTTATAACAACATTTATTATGATTTAATGGCTTGGGTTTGTCATAATTATTGGCCTGTGCTGATTATAAAACTTGTGCTTAGACTTGGTTTTGATTTTGGCCATTGTTTTGGTTTTGATTATATCTCTAATTTGATGAGGTAAGTTTAATGATCCTTTTGTTAATAATGTCTCTTTCAATCAAAACTATGTTATCAATAATCTCCTTGAAATTGTGTGCACATTGCGACTCCAAATGATAAGATATCTAGCTATGTAAATTTTTAGTAAACAGGACAACTAGTTGCTTGTTTGGTAGACTATGGGTAAATCAACTGGTAAGGTTTTTTCATCATTATAAATAACTTGCAAATATTTCACTAGATTTTTATTTAGATTGTGTCAAATCTACTAATGAAATATCATGTTCAAGATTGTAGGAGAAGTGCTGCACAAATTTATCTGAAATATTATCAAAGTCAGAAACTAAATTCTTGGGAAATTTTAAAAACCATTCCAATGCTTATCTTGCTAAACTCCTTGGAAATAATAGTAATAAGTATATGTCACTATAGGTTGTAGGTTGGCATGAAAAAAATAATTCCATTAAGTGGGCCTTGGGGTATCCTTTCCGCTTGTATTTTTCAAATTTTTATGGTTCGTACCCTGAAGAAAATGGTATCTATAGATACTCCATGTTGAATGGGTAAGAACACCCATCATCAGACTTAAAATTTTTAGTCTATTTCCCAGCTTAGATGAGGGAAATTGCATCCTTTATTTGTTGCATTTCTTATGAGAGGAAACTGGAGGGAACATTAGCCTAAGGTGGAGGCTAGGCAATTAAAAGTAGATTACATTGACTTGGGTATAATGGAGGCATTTTTTAGGTAATGTTCACTTGGATAGGTAATTGACTAAGAATATGCACACACAAATTAGGATGAGATTATTGAAATTGCACGTGTTTTTATGTAATATTTTGGTTAGGATTAGGTATGTAGGCTTGGTTTAGGGGAAATTGTGGTTGAGATGGAAGGATATGGCTATGAAAAAATGTTGTGCCTATTAAGGTTTATTAAGGACTTGCTTTTGACTAGTCAAAACTTATTGGTAAAGGGGAACTTGTGAACTAAGGCCCTAACAATGAGTTTGTGGCATGTTAGGAATAAGAGGTAATTGTTGCCTAATTAGTACTTGTGGAACATTAAAACCTCTTGTTTTCAAAAATATTTATTGGGAAATGGATGCATGTTGAAGGATTGACATTTATCATTGACAAATATTTATACGCTATTGATTAGACATCATTTGTGATTGTAATGGTATGTTGGCCTATGACTGAAGAGGTATGTTCATCACTACCTAAAGAGGTATAACATTAGTTTCCCTCTATTGAATGGCAAAATGTTTTTCCTCTACTACGTGGGTAAGTTGGATAGTGCATATTTTTTTGGAATGTTAGTTGTCACCTATTGTGGTGGAGTAACATTCATCACATTTTATTGAGGTATGGTACTAGTCATTGTTTGACTACTTAATCTTTGAGGTTGTATCCTTGAAGAAGAAACTAGTTGAGGACTAGAGGTAGTTGTTTATGGTTGGGAGGTAGAGGTTCCTTCCCCTTGAATTTGCAAACCATTCATGGTGTTAACTAAAGGCATGTTTTGTTGTAACTAGTTTTTTGTGCATTTACACCACTTTGGTCTGGATTGAATGGTACTTGCGTCTTATCCAATATGTTTGGCTCATTATTCTATGTAGAAGTAAAAGATACATTTTTAATGGAAAAAGCATTGAACATATCTCCAACCAAATTTATTTTTGTGAATGGGTCTATACCTTGATTATCTTAGCCTATCAATTCTAGTAAGACTCCTATTGAAGGACCTAACTCAATAAGAGGAGCACTTGACATGGTCATGTTGTTGAAGTTGCATTCTAAGTTTAGATAGGTATGGTATGCTATTTGTATATATATGAAGTGGTCCTCTATGAGGCACTATGACAAGCATATGAGGGTCCTGATATGGTATTGACATTATAGCTTAAGGGTTGATAGAAGAGGCCTATTCATTATTCTAATTATAATGTATGTGGTATGGCACTCTTACTAGACCTGACAAGTTTTTATGGGGAAAGTCTATTGAAAAATTATCCCCTACCTCCATGGATATGATTAAGATTTTTTTCTTTTTTTCAAGCAAGTAATGATCAATCAAATAAGGGTCATAGGCTGATGGCATTGTAATGTAGTATAATTTTTGTTGGACTTGTTCTATAATCAAAGGTATGCTAGCTAGGTATTATGTCATTTGTTCTTGGTCTTGCTCTAAGTATGAAGGCATGTTAACCAAATAATGGGCTAAAGGATATTGGATTTGTTCCCTTGTTTGAGTTTTTTAAGGTGGATAAGGATCCATCTCACAAATGAAATTGTCTCCATAGGGGCCTTGAACAAAGTCTTCATGTGTGACCATATTACTATACCTTGGATTGTATATGACACTACTACGTGTTGTTATATTATGGAGCCTATTTCCACATTATAATTTATTTCAAACATTATACATTAAAATGTACTATACACTCTTAATGTGTTTTGGGAGTATAGATACATGGTTTATCTATACTTGTATATGTGTGGTTTCATTACCCATGATTAATGGGAAACTATTATGGGTTGACTTAGCCCATGGTTTTGGTACCCATTGTTTTGTAGTTACCTATTGATGTAATTAAATATATATGGACATTCATTAGATAATACATTGGAAGAACTGAGTTTGAGAAGGTGAACAAAGTGTGTGAATTCAAGTGTGAATTTGGGACAGTTTGTTGAGTACATCTCCAAATAATATTTATGCATTATAATTGTGAGAAGATTGATTTGAGAGTGGATTGTACTCTTGTTGGCTTATAATAATATTTGAGCAATTGTTTCTTAGTGGATGTAGCCCACATTGGGTGAACCATGTTAGATCCTATCTTCTTGTTGTGTATTTTAATTTTTGTTCTTTATGTATCTCTATTCATAGCTCTTGTTATTGTGATTATATGAAATTATTCCACATTAATTTATATTTTATTCCTAAAAACTGGTATTAGAGCATTATTTTGAAACATAAGAAGGGTTATTAGTTTAAGTGGGAGCTATGATTGATGATAGTAGCTCAAAGGTTGAAAAGTTTAATGGGTAGAAATTTGGTTTATGGATGATGCAAATGGAAGATTACCTCTATCAAAAGGGCCTCTATGCTTCGCTAGGAGAAAAATAAAGAAATTAGTGGGTACATCAGATGAGGCTTAGGAGCTGCTTGATAGGAGAGCACTTGGGGCCATCTGATTATGCCTTGTATCTTTAATCACATTTAATATATCACATGAGAATACCATGAAAGGTTTCATGAATGTGTTAAGGAAGTTATATGAGAAACCATCTACTTATAATAAAATATTTTGAATGAAAATCTTATTTAATATGAAGATGTCTAAAAATGGTTTAGTTGCTGATCATTTGAATGAATTTACTATGGTTGTGAGTATGTTAAACTCTATAAAAATTGAATTTGATAATGAAATCAGGGCTTTACTTATTTTGTGTTCCTTACTAGAGAGTTGGAATAGACTAGTAATGGATGTGAGCAACTTAGTCTCTAACAATGCCAAGTTGAAGTTTGAGGATGTCATTGGAGTAATCCTTATTGAGGAAATACAATGATTCAACTTTGGGGAGACTTCTATTTTAGGTGATGCTGTTGTGGTGGAGAGTAGAGGGAGACAAAAGTATATAGGAAAAAGAATGTGTGGAAAGTCAAATGGTTATGGAAGGTCAATGGTAGGAATAAAATATAAATTAATGCAAAAATAATTTCATAGAATTACAATAATAAGAAATATGAACAAAAATAAAAATGCATGATAAGAAGACCAGATTTAACATGGTTCACCCAATGTGGGTTATATCTACAAAGAAACACTTGATCAAATTTTATTACAAGCCAAAAGAGTACCATCTAGTCATAGATTAGTCTTCTCATAATTACAATGCATAAATATAAATATTGTTTGGAGCTACGCTCTACAAAGTCTCCTAAATTCACACTTGAATTCACACAATCTATTTTTCCTTCTCAAACTTAGTTCTATTTTTGTATGTATTACCTACTACATTTATAATACATCAATAGGTAACCACATAGCAGTTTTACAAAATAAGGGGTACCAAAACCATGGGCCAAGTTAACCCAAAATGATGAGAATACATAAAAAGTGTGAAATACATTCTAAATATATAGTAATTGAAATAAATCATAATTTAGAAATATGATCCACAACATAACATTCAAAATAAAAGAGTAGAATGGCATGCTGGCATTGTGGAAATATTGGGCATGTGAAGAAGGATTGTTGGGATCTTCAGAACAAGAATACAAATTAGGAAGACACCAAAGAGGTGAATGTGGTAGTAGGTAATGATTGTTATGATGCATTAATTCTCTCCATAGATAATATTACTGAGTCTTGGGTTTTAGATTTAGGGGATTATTTTCATGCTACATCATATAGGTATTATTTTATTGATTATGTTCAAGGGGATTTTGGAAATGTTTATTTTGGTGATGATGAACCTTACTACATAGTAGGAAAATGATGTGTTTAGGTCAAGATGTAGAATGTGAACACTTGGATAATGAAGGATGTCATGTATATACCCAATTTGAGATGGAATTTGGTATCCATGGGGTAACTATGTAGTGAAGGTTGTATGGTGACTTTTAAAATAGATTATTAGAAGGTGACCAAGGGTGCTCTTGTGGTAGCAAGAGGTAAAAAGGTTGGTACCTTGTATTTATCAAGTAGTGCTGACTATTATAATTTAGTTATTATAGATGTAGATGTAACTTTGTTGCATAATAGCCTTAGTCACATGAGCTAAAAGGGCTTGCAAATATTGAAGGACAGGTTACCTAAATTTAGAGGGTTTGATTTAGATTTTTATGAAGACTTTGTGTACATAAAATAGAAAAGGGTAAAGTTTCTCAAGGTTGGACCTATGAGGATAGAGAATATGTTGGATCTTGTTCATTTAGATGTATGAGGGCTAGCTCATGTATCTTCTATTGATGGCTCATCTTATTATGTCACTTTTATTGATGATACAACTAAGAAATTTTAGGTGTATGGGATTAGGAAAAAATCTAATGTGTTTGATAAATTTAAAAGATGGAAAACCTTAATTGAGAATGAAACAGGTCTCAAGTTAAAATGTCTTGAGTTAGATAATGGTTGGGAATATTATAGCAATGATTTTTTTGATTACTATTCTATGAATGGAATTCAAAATTAGAGGATAGTTCCAATAACTTCATAGTATAATGGAGTGTCAAATAGGATGAATAGGACTATCATGGAGCTTGCTAGGAGCATGAGGTTACATGTAGGACTGGCCCTTCAATTTTGGGTAGAAGCAGTAAACATGGCTATATATCTAATCAATAGAAGACCTTCATCTTTCTTAGATGGAGGCATACCTGAGGAAGCTTGGTCTGGTAAGAAGGTTGATTATTCCTTTCTTAGAGTATTTGGCTATGAAGCTTTTGTTCATATTGCTAAAGATGATAAGACCAAGTTAAAGGATAAATTTGAAAAATGCACATTTATTGGTTATGGTGAGGATGACTTTGGTTTTTAGATTTGGAGTCTTAAAGACAAAAAAATCTTTTAATCTAAGGATGTGGTCTTTAATGAAAAATTCATGTATAAATAATAATTTTAGGATCATAGAGAGGATTCTAGAAAAGAGTACATAGTGTTAGAGGACATTGCATACAGTAAATTGTCTAAGCAACTAGTTCAGGCACCTAATCCATAGGAATCCCAAAATCTTGAGGTGAGAAGGTCTTCTAGGGTAAGAAGGTAACCCAAACATTTTTTTCCATCTCTTAATTAAGATTTCTTTGAAGAAGCAATGCAAGTAGATGTCAGGAAGAAGTGGGAAAAAGCAATGGGTGAGGAACATTAGTCTCTCATATAAAATTAGACTTGGGATATGGTAAACCCACCTGAAGGTAAGAGAACATTACAAAATAAGTGGGTGTATAGAATTAAAGAAGATGAAGGAGGCAAGAAAAGGTACAAGGCCTGGTTGGTGGTAAAGGGGTTTGAAAAAAAGAAGGGAATTTATTTTGATGAGATTTTTTCTCCAGTGCTGATGATGACTTCTATTAGGACTATTCTTGGGATAGTGACAATAAAAGACTTACACTTAGAATGGTTGGATGTGAGACAACATTCCTTCATGGTGATTTGGAAGAGGACTTATATATGGAGAAACCATAGGGATATGAGGCCACAAGGAAGAAGAACATGGTATGTAAAATGAAGAAGAGCTTGTATGGCCTGAGAGGAGCTCTACATTAGTGGTACAAGAAATTTGATAGTTTTATGATGGAATAGGGATAATCTAGATTTCATTTAGACCATTGCATATATATTAAGAAGTTTGATGATGGTAGTTACATTATTCTACGTATGTATGTGGATGTCTTGTTGGTTGTGGGTAAGAACATGCAGGAAATAAAGATACTCAAAGAAAAACTTAGTAATTCTTTTTCTATGAAGGATTTGGGGGTAGAAAAACAAATCACTGGTATGAGAATAGCTTAGGATAAGAAGGAATGAAAGCTAAATTTATATTAGGAACAGTACATTAAAATGATCTTAGAGAGGTTTAGTATGAATGATGCTAAATTAGTTAGGAATCCTTTAGCAAGCCATTTCAAGTTATCAAAGGAACAATGTCCCAAGATAGAGAAGGAGAGAATCCAAATGTCCTATGTACCTTACTCATCAACAATTGGTAGCTTGATGTATGCCATGGTGTGCTATAGGCCAGATATTACCCATGTAGTGGGAGTAGTAAGTAGGTACATGAGTGATTTAGATAGAGAACACTGGAAAGTAGTGAAGTGGATCCTTCAGTACTTGAGAGGGACCATGGGGATAATTTTAAGCTATGGTGGATTGGACATCACTTTGCATGGTTATGTAGATTCAGATGTGGATGGATATTTAGATAGAAAGAGGAACATGATAAGATATATATTTACTATAGGTGACACAATGGTGAGTTGGATTTCTTGACTACAAAAGCTTGTGGCTTTGTCAACCATAGAGGTTGAGTATGTTGCTACAATAGAGATAAGCAAAGAGATGATTTGGTTAAAATAATTGATTGAAGAGTTAGGGTATAAGTAAGAGGAAGGGAAGTTGTATAGTGATACTCAGAGTGCTAGACACCTATAAAAAAACTTTGATTTCTACTCTAGGATGAAACATATACAATTGAGGTACCATTCCATCAAACAAATTTGAAGGAAGAGAAGTTGAAGCTAGAGAAGATTCATACTAATTAGAATCCTATAAACATGAGCAAGGTGATCATAAGAGATAACTTGAAGATATTTTTAGCTTTGGTTGACCTTCATAGATGATAGTGAAGGGTTGAGAAGCTTGCTTAGAGGAAATCAGTCTCCAAGTGAGAGATTATTATGTTATGGAGCCTATTTCCACATTACAATGTATTTCAAATATTGTACATTAAAATGTATGGTGCACTCTTAATGTATTTTAGGAGTATAGATAGATAGTTTATCTATAATTGTAATGTGTGTTGTCATCACCCATGATTAATGGGAAACCATTATGGGTTGACTTGGCCCATGGTTTTGGTACCCATTATTTTGTAAAATTGCTATGCCAGTTGCCTATTAATGTAATTAAATATATATGGACATATAGTAGGTAATAAATTGAAAGAATTAAGTTTGATAAGGTGAATAGAGTGTGTTAATTCAAGTGTGAATTTTGGAAATTTTATTGAGTGTAGCTCCAAATAATATTTGTGCATTTTAATTATGAGAAGATTGATCTGAGAGTGGATTGTACTCTTGTTGGATTATAATAAGATCTGATCAAGTATTTATTGGTGGATGTATCCCACATTGGATGAACCACACTAAATTCTATCTTCTTATTGTGCATTTTAATTTCTATTATTTATGTATCTCTATTTATAGCTCTTATTATTATGATTCTATGAAATTATTCTGCATTAATTTCTATTTTATTCTTAACAATGTATAGTGAGACATAGTCAAATCAATAGTGAATGTTTCATTAAAAAAGGGTTAGATTTCTACAAAATCTAAAAAATAATGTCTAAAAAGACAAAATGTTCAAACTCGATCTAACTTGGTCAAATGACGGATTTGTAATTCTAAAAAGGTTTAAGAGAAGACTTCGTATAAAAAAGTATAATGTCAAATGTCTAATGTTAAATGTCTCACACAAAAGGTTAAGTGGATGAACTAAAAATAAAATGCCAAAATCTAGGTTCAAATTGTTCTAAATAAGTCTAATCTAGGAAAATAAAAGGTTGCTAGATATTTTAGCCAAATGTGGCATCAAAATCTAGGCTCAAACAATGCATGTGCTAGGACTTTTGGCTAAATACGGTGTTAAAAGCTAGACTTAAAATAAAGGGGTATTTAATCTAACAAACTTAGAACACTTTTTCATAGACTAGGCACTTGATTTTAAACATGAACTTGGTCAAATTGGTATAAGGCATGAAACAAAAGGCACTTAGAGATAGACTATTTTCTCCTAAATAAAGACACAAACAAAAGTTTTCAAAGTAGGTAATGAATTAACCAAAGTTATGAAAATTAAAAGATAAATATTGGTGTCTAAGCCCCAATTAGATAAGGCCTAAATAAAAATCAATCAATGTTTGGATTTGAACTTGCCAAGGTTAATTAAAAACTCAACTTATGAAAACTAAGATTTTTAAACAAACAAGCTAGATAAAGATGGACAACATAACGACACTAGACAAAGAATCCAAAGACACACATGGTTTGGTTTCAAACATGAAAATTGGACACAAGACAAGACAAGTATATGAAATAATTTGAGAAATGTAAGAACATTATTTTTTTCTAAATATGTAAACAATGGTTTGTTTCAAGTACTCTATTGGTAAACATAACATTACCCATTTTAATCAAGTGACACACACAACATTTTTGGCAAAAGACTAAGATAATTACAAGGTGTCAAATGAATGGCATAATGCCTCCTCAATAAATGGATTAATGTGGACACAAAACTCATTTTGATGTGATAAGACAAATAAATGGTTTTTAAACTCAAAGACCAAGCAAGTAAAATAAAGACCAAATACAACTAAGTAAATAATCTTAAATCTTATAGCTAACAAGGTTGCATCGTATCATTGAAATCAATCTATATACATGATTTTGGGAGGATTTTAAGTGTTAATCCAAAAATAAAAGTGCATGAAGTAGTAAGGTTTTTACACCCCCTTCTCCCAAGATATTGTATGGTGACATGGACCTTCGGGTTACTCCCTTGCATCAATAATATTTCCATGACAAGTGGGGTTATTCTAAAACTTAAATTTTCAACTATGTAGATGGTCCTAATTTTGATTAACACTAGAGATGCATCACATTAATTGAGTTCATAATAAAAAACTTACTATGTAAGGGTCTATTCCTTTGCATAACAATTCCATCTATGTACTTCTTAGTGGAATCCCCTAATTAACCATACCTGACTTGGGTTTTCATTACAAAAGGAGAGGTTAGTTACTCAACCCCTGGCTCTCATAATATGTGTACCCTGATTTGTATGCCCCATCATGGAATGAGGTTGAAATAATATTGGGAGATGAAGCCCTGGGTCAAATCTTCCCTAAATAACTTGTGAAGAAGCTATGAACTCCACTCCACAAGCCAAATTGAATAAAAGAAAACTAAGTGAAAATACTTTAGAGGTTATTTTTAGATCACCCAAACCATATGAATTTTAGGGAGAACCTAGAAAAAATTATTTTCATGCCTTGAACTAGGCAAAATTATAATGAAAAGGCACTTTTGGTCACTCGAGTTCCCTAAAGGGAATGGGGAAGAGCATACATGAACTCTTCATTTTGCACAAAAACACACAAGTAATAAACACTTTCAAGAATTTTAAATCCAAGTGAATGTTTATTTTATGTACCAAATTGAGATGTTTGATAAAGTTTTTGGCCCCTTAGATTATTTGCAAAGCTCGTAAGAATTTTGACAAAACAAACTAATAAAAAACACCTATGTTAATTTTAAGCACCAAATGGAAATTTTCAATACTTAACCATTCTTTTTAGGCACCAAAATGAAGTGTTCAAGAGTTTAAACTTAAAAATTTATGTCCTATTCCCATCTTGGTCCTGTAAATGTTAGAGATTTTCCTTTTGCATTGAAGCACATTTATGGATGAGAAAACAAATTTTGAAAAGATAACTCTCAGGTTTCTCTATATTTTTTACATAGAAAATTGTTGTTGATCTATGCAAAGATCAATGTCGATCTATATAAATTGACATCAATTGATAGGAGTTGACATCGATTCCTTCTTGTTAGTTAAAATAAAGAAAATAAAATATGCTTTTTCACATAAAATGGTTAGCAAGATGAATATTAATCCAAGAAATAATACTAAATCCTATAGTAAAATAGTCGGTAAAACAATATCTAGGCACTTAGAAGCAAAACAAACTCTAGAAATATCAAGATAAATATGAAAAACACATTCCCACCATGCCCTATTTTTGCACATAGGGATCAATATCGATCCAAATGGATCGACATCAATTTTTGAGAGGATCGGCATTGATTCACTGGTAAAATTAAGTGTTACTAAAAAAGGAATATGGATAATCAAAGATAAAAGTATAATTTTTAAGTTATTCAAAAATTCATTTAAAAATTTATGAGTTACACTTTGGTCTCCCTAGTATTTAGGATGCTTTGGGTCCCACCAGGTGTGCCATTTTTAATCATAGGAATTTGAGAAGGGAGAGGAGGCTAGATCAAGTGTTAGTTTTAGCAAATAATAATCAAAATGAACACACCTAACATGCTAATATCTCTAATCCTAGATCATAAGGGGAGATTAATAAACAAAACCAAATGAAAAACACAATTAAAATTCAAATAATGATAAATACTTTACCTTCTTTGAATGCTCCAAATGATTAGTTATGTGGCTTGCTCAGTTTATGCTCAAAGAGTCTTTGGCAATGGAGTTTTATTTGATCCTTATATCTTTGGCACCATTGTGGCTTAATATGGCTTATGATTTGCTTGATGTGACTTGGCTCAATATTTTAGTTTTATAACACTATTTCTATGAGTCTTGCTACAAAACTTGCATTATAACTCTACAATTTCCAAGATCCCTTTTCAATAGGCAATGGCTTGTATTTATAACAAATGGATTTAACCCTAACCCAAGGTGAGTTAAGGTGGATTTTAAATATGGAATGGGTTAAAAACTAACCTAAACGAGTCAATGTAACCCTAGTAGAGTTAAAAGGTGTCAATTACTCATAATTTGCAATGAATAGGCATGAGTGAGAAATTTTGAGATATTTTTAAAGGCTTGACAACTCCCAAAAGGTAATCATGAAAAGCTAAGATATTTCATATTTTTGAATTTCCTTTTTTATTAATTCATTAATTGCACATAGATAATTCAATTAGGCCTTTAATTTGGTTTAGCTTATTAATTAATTTTGATTATCCATTTAGCTCTTTCAAGATTTGATTTAAGTTCATGTGTCCTATTTAATAGGTCCATAGGCCAAATTACATGTTGTGATGTCATAGGATGATTAGAGATGAATATGTGAGAGTTTATTATTTTAAAGAGTAGAATGCCCCAATTAGGGATGCCTCAACACATTTTCAAGCTTTGATGAATAATGCACAAGAAAATTTGGGATGTTTGGTAATTTTTAGGCTTAACTTACAAAGGTTGGTAGGAATAATTTTGAAGTCCGGTTGAAGGCCATTGGTGGCCAGTTTTAGGTGTCTACAGGATTAGTAAGGAAGAAAAGTGTGGTTCTCACTAATTTTAGAAAATCTGTTAAGCAAGAGGTATAACCTATTAAAGATAAGGTACACACATTTAAGGTTGAAGTATAGCCAAGTAAATATGGTAAACCTTATCGCTTTTACCTTTATTTGATCATTAGTGATAATCTAGTTCACAATTATATGGTTGATAGTGGTGCTAGTAGCACAATTATGCCAAAATAAATAGCTGATACGCTTGGCTAAAAATATGAGCCAAACACAAAAGGAGTGCCATAAATTATATGGTATAGCTACCAAGATAGTGTGGGTAATTAAAGGTCTACAATTTACTTTGCATGTTTGCCTAGGTTTTCTATTCTTCAAGATGTTGTAGTTGTCGATTTGCCACCATATTTTACATTATGATTGTCAAGAGACTTCACAAAAAATATTGGAGGGTACCTATCTTTAGATTTTTCATATTTATTTTTTATAACAATATATGGTACCAAGATTATTAGAAAATTATAACCTATTTCCAAATTTTATATAAAACCTTCTATGCCAAACATTACCAATGTGAATATTACTATACTTGATGAGAAGGAGCATCCAAGTGATCAATATCCAACCGCTCTTCTTGAAGGCATTCATAATATTTTACTTGATGAGTGGGAAAGTGAAAACCATGAGTATGATCCTTACAAGATGATTTAAGAAAAAGGCTTGGGAATTTATTGTTTGCATGAAGAAGGAATGTCTATACCAATTCTTTCCAAACCAAATGAGTCTAGTGAAGGACTGTGGAAGTTATTTTTTAATGGATCAAAGAATAAGAACAGAGTAGGGGTTGGAATGATGATTATTTATCCATAAAATAAAAGGTAATACTATTCAATAATATTTTATTTTGATTGTACTTTAAATGTAGCTAAGTATGAGGCACTCATACATGGTTTGCAATGCGCAATAAAGGTAAGAACAAAAAGACTAGAAGTGTTTGGTTATAGTAAGTTGGTTGTACATTAGGTTAGATGGTATAATTTGGATAATTTTTTTCTCTTGAAGTCATATAAACACAAGGTGTGGGATCTCATAAAAGACTTTGAAGCTTTCAACATACATGTTATCCTAAGAGAGGAAAATAAGCATACTGATTGGTTGGCAGACATAGGAGCTCAATATGACTTTCCTAATGATATAAAAAATAAGAAATGTCAATCTCTCATCAAGGTATTGGTAAGGCCCTCCATATTATATAATTTTTTGAGTTGGAAAGTGTTTGATTATGATAAACAAATAACATATTTTATTTAAGGAGCTAAATTCTCTTTTAAAAATCAGAATAAATTGTAGCAGTAGTATGAGGATTAGATTATGAAATTGAAGACAAAAAAGCTACCCCAAAGACTTGTCATAATTGAGAGAATCTTAAAAGTTATGTCCAAATGAGGAAAGATAATGTGAGGATGTCTACAAAGGAGGAAAACTATGAAGGCATTACCTCTTCAAAGATATGTTTCTCAAACTTGGAAATGTATGTTTAAAACAAGAAAGAGAATCATGTGTTGAGTTGTACCAAGAGTTCATTAATATTTTTTATTGGGACTATGATGACCTCAAGGGGTTTGATCTAAGATTGGCTCAACATAATGTAGAGATGGAATATAATGCTAAAATGGTAAAACAAAGGCAGAGGCCTATTAATCTAAAGATGGAATATTTAATGAGAAAATAATTGATGAAGTTGATTGAGTCAAGAATCATCTTTCTCATCAATCATTCCTAATAGGTTTCAAACCTTATGCCTATGAGGAAAAAGAATAGATAAATAAGGTTGTGTGTGGATTTTAAATATTTGAACAAGGATTCCTTGAAAGATCACTGCCCTTTGCCATTCATTGATAAAATTGTATAAAAGGTAACAAGTTATGAGAAATTTTCTCTTCTTGATGGCTATAGTGGGTATAATCAAATTTTGGTAAAAGAGGAATACCAATTCAAAATATCCTTCACCACTAAATGGGGAACCTATGCTTATAGGAGAATGCCCTTTGGATTTTCAAATGCAGGTGATACATTTCAAAGAGCCATGGACATGGCCTTTAAGGTTTGTTAAATAAGATAGTTTTAGTATATCTAGATGACATAACTATGTTTTAAAAGAATGCTAATGATCATTTGAGTCATCTTAGGTAGAGTTTTGAAAGGTGTAGGAAATTTAGTGTCTCTCTCAATGCAAATAAATGTGTCTTTTCAGTCTATGAAGGCAATATCTTAGGCCATGTTATTTCAAAGCAAAGATTAACTATTGATCTTGAAAGGGAAAACTCCATCTTGTCCTTGTCTTTGCCTCAACATAAGAAGGTAATATAAAGATTTTTGTGTAAAATCATATTTTTAAGAAGGTTAATTTTTGATTTTATAAGTTATCTAAACCACTAACAACCATGTTGAATAAAATTATAATTTTAGTTAGATAAAGGAAGGAAAGAATAACTTTGAGGCCATAAAATAAGCCATTTCCCAAGCACCTACACTTGTAAATCCTGATTTCTCAAAGGATTTTATATTATATGCATTTGTATGTTTGGAGACTATTTTAGTTATGTTGACCCAAAAGAATGATGAAAAGTTAGAGCAACCAATTGCCTTCTTTAGCCAAGGTTTATAAGACTATGAGGTGAGGTATAATTTTGTAGAAAAGCAAGTAATTTCAATTATTAGAAGTATGAAAAAATTTAGACATATGCTTTCAAAAAAAAAGATTCATGTTATGGTATCTCACCCAAGTATCAAGGACTTCTTGTTGAGAAAAGATTTGAATGAGAAAAGGGGTGGTTGGATCACAAAAGTGATGGAATATGACATGGAATTAAAGATAACCAAGATAATAAAAGGTAAGGGGCTATGTGAACACTTAACATAAAATTTAGAAGACAATAAGGAGGTTGTCCTTGCACTCCAATATGATCCACATGCAATTGCATCTTCATCTCCTACAAGTTAGACACAAGAGATGATCTATTACTTGCATACTAGTATGTTACATCAAAGTTTAAATACGATAAAAATAAGGTATTTAAGACTTCATGATATTAACTTTGTCCTTATTGATGGTGTGTTATTAAAAATAGACATTAATGGTGTTCTTCTAAAGTGTGTATAGACAAATCAGATTGATAGATTAATAAAAGTGTTCCATGATGGCTTTTTAGGATGACATTATGCTCCAAGAACTATAAATCTCAAAATAATGAAAGGGGGATACTATTGGCCTAGTATCTTCAAGGATTGATATGCATGGGTCAATAAATTCATTAAATGTGCCTTCTTTATGGGTAAAGAGAATCTTGCAGCCCTACCTCTTCACTCCATTTCAGTTGAGCAACCATTTATGCAGTGGGGATTGGACTTCATAGGGTCAATCAATCTACCATCAAGCTTGGGACACAAGTGGACACTAATTAAAATAAATTAATTTACCAGGTTGATCAAGGTAATTGATTTTAAGTAGGAAAATGAGGCCAATATTTTTGACTTTTATGAAGGGATTATAACTAGGTTTGGAGTCCCTTTTACCATCATACCAAATAATGCATTGACATTTATTAGCACTAAAATAATTAAATGGGATGTAAGAAATGGAATTAAATTGATTACATATTCAAATTACTACCCTCAAGGAAATGTACTTTCTAAATCTACAAATAACAACCTTGTAAATATCATCAAAATAACTTTGGAAGAAAATTAGAGGGCATGACACACAAAGTTAAAATCAACCTGATGGGCTGATAAGATTACTCCTAAAAGGTATATTAACAAATAAAATTATAATATTATCCATGAGAGAGGTGATATTACCAATATAACTTGAATTACCATCCTTAGAGCTCATAAATCAGCTCGAGATGATGGAAGATGTCACCATGGAAGCTAGATATGTAAATCTGATGGAGTAGAGGAGCTAAGAGACTAAGCCATGCACATAATGAAAATTAATCAAGCCCAAGTGAAAAGGTATTTTGAAAAGAAAAATAAAATATCAATAAGGAGACATTATCCTAAAATGGGATGAGGATAGAGCAAAACCAGGTAAACACACCAAATTTGATACATTTTGGAGTGGTCCTTATGTCATTTCCAACTGTAAATCACATAATGATTTTTAATTGTCAAAATTGAAAGGGGAAGAACTACCAATATTATTCAATGGGATATTTATCAAGAAATGTTATTGATGTGAAATGTCATATTGTACATAGTTGTGTTATATTTCACTTTCCTCTAAGTGCTGTTATGCACAATTGAATACACATGTTCAGTTGGTACTTATAGTAGTTTTCAATCCCTAAGTACTCTTGTAAAAGTATTGTTTTTGCTTTGAGGATGCATGATTAAGTTTAAGTTTTTAATGAGGAAGGTAAAATAGTTTTTATCATGTTCATATCATATTTGGTGATGATTTTTAGGACTCTATGCCCAATGGACTTCTTAAGGCAACCGGTCTTTTGCTTAGTAGACAAGTAAATTTACAGAGGTTGCCAAGAATGTTGACCTTTTCAATCACCATTATTTATATAATTGAGTATGTTAAGTTCATAAGGTCATTCATCATAACTATCACCCTTTATTTAGTGCCAATATGCTTATTGAAGTCACATTGAGGTCATATCAAGATTTTTTCCTGAGTCTAAGACACTGATTACAAAAATTAAACATTTATTATACCCTCTTAGTATGTTTTAAGAATATTTTAAAAAATTCAAGGTATTTTTGAAAAAATTAAGGTTAATTTTGTTTTATTATATCCCATTAATGTATTACAAAAAGAGTCTTAATTATGTTTTGGTCTTCATAACCACTTCTTAGTTGACCATCTCAAGCTTTTAAAGCATGCCAAGGCATGGGTGAAGGAAATTAAAGGAAAAATTGCAAGAAAATGAAGGGAGGTGCATATTTTGAGGTGAATAATAATTTTAATACCTTGAATCAAGTATTTGGAGATATTACACATGCATCTACAATAGTTGTGAAGATCTTTTGGTGCTCCAACTCATATGCAAGGATGTAGGGGTAATTTTCATGCATTTTCAAAGGCAAAAGATTGAATTTTTCTTTGTTTACAAGTGGGAAAAAGATTATTAATGGATTTATTATATTAATTTATGTTTATTAGACATTTTATAACATTTATTAACTCAAAATAATCTTTAATTATGATAAGATAGCTCAAATCTCTCTCAAAATTAAATTTCAAGCTCAAAATTACCCCAAAACCAACATGATATATTGGTGGAGATATTTCATGGATCAAAGTGGATGATAGGAGAGTTGAATAGGATTTTTAAATACAACCTAATTGTTTTTAGTATAATCAATAGGGATTTTTATTTATGAACAATTGTTAAGAAGCAAGATTGCTCTAAAACCCTTCAAAACCCTATCTAGAGAGCATGAAACCTACAAATTTCAACTTTTGAAGTGTTTTGAAGATTTATAAAGAATGAATAATGATTTTTATGGCATATAAATGATATCAATACAAATTATACTAAATTAAAAATATTAACAAAGGTTTTATACCTAGAAAATGGACCTAGATGACAAGCATGCATGAGAAATGAGCACCTACAGGCTTGTAGACCTAAACATATAATTTTGGAGTGTTTTTACAATTTAAAATGAAATTTAAAAGATTATAAGATGTATATGGGGTAAATATAGTCATTTAAGAAAAATAATGAGCTATTGAGACTACATATATCTCAAAATATATTTTTAAAACTAAACTAGCATGCTTGTTGCCGTGAGAGAGCCTTGAAACACAAAAATGAGCATAACTTGAGTTATATTGATAAAAATATTATGAAATTTTAATTAAATATAGGGATAAATATTTTATAATTTTTTTTAGTAGTAACATGTTTTAAAATACCTGAGGAGAGATAAAAATCAAAATTATAGGCCTGTACATGTAAAAATATTGAAAATTGGTTCTCAAGAAGCCAAATAGTGCAAGAACTTAAGTTTTATTGATCAAAATGTATTGAAAATTTATATGTATGTGTTACAAGCTTATATAAATGAAAATAAATTATTTTTAAACCATTTTAATCTATTCATAAAGGAATTGAAAAAGAGAGATCTCTCTCTCTCAAGAGCTTCTCAAGCACTAATGGAGCTCACACCTTTAAGTTTAAACTAATTCATCATCAAGAGCCATGAAGGACATTGTGATAGGCCTAAAATTAGTTCATATTAGGTATATGTTTAATTATTTAACATTTAATTGAATTTTTTTAGGTCTTAAAGCATTCTTAAGTAACTTTCAATGCAAAATAAGAATGTGAACATAGTCAAAAAGTCATCAAATGAGCAACTGAAGTTGTGCATTATCAATGAGCCATCATAATTTCAATACAAAAGAATAATTCAAAAAAATAAATAATATCATCTCTTACCTCTACTCCAAAATTAATGAGAAGAATTCAAATCAACAAGGACTTCTCAAAGTGGAGTCTCATTATGCAATATTGGAGGAGTTGTTTGAAGACTAAGTGGAGTTCCATCATGAAACTTGATTTCAAAAACCTCAAGCCTCCAAAAAGGACTTATACGCCCCCATCACAACTTGGAGACTTAAAATTAAGTAGTGATATGTTTCATAAGGAAGAAGAGGCCAATTAAAGTTAGACATCAGTTATGTTTTAGTTTATAACCTTAATGAGGGCATTGATGACATGCTTGTATACTTTTCCCCTCACTAAGGACTCATTTAACTATATGTACTTGATTTTTATAAGTAATTTAATATACCTCTATCTAGTTGTGGCTCAACGTTGATAAATTTAAGACTTGTAAACATCTTCTTGAATAATTAAAAAATTGTTTTTACCTTCTCATATGCTGGTTATTATGTAAAATTAATGAATTGTTGATGTAAGCTTGTGATAATTATAGATCCCTAATTTCTATCCAATTTTGTGCACCTTTATGCAACAAAATTGATCTAGTGGAGGATGTAGTTTTTTTCTCTTAGAATTTTTACAATTCATAGTTGTGATGAATGCTATGTGATCTTCCTAAGACAAGTGGTCATCCTTCTAGGTAATATTATAAGGTGAATCCATTCTATGAAATGCTTATGCCCAAGATTCATGGGTCAATTATGAGTTGTGTATGTGTGAGTTATCTTTGAGTTCATTTTATGTGTGTCTAAGCAAGTTGAGGTATTTGATTTTTGTGCATCACCCCATAGTTATTCTTATAAGTATAAGAAGTAGCTACATATCTCTCTCTTTTAATTATCAAGAAGTAATTTAGGTGAGGATCAAGGTAATTCATAAAAATAACCAACCCTATCTAGTGGTTTAATTCCATTATAGGTCACTTAAAACCACAAATTGATCCCATTTTTTCAATTGGAAGAGGAATCTTGAAGACCTTACTCAAGGGTACAACTCAAAGTGACGATAGTTTCTTAAAGATGGTTTATTGCTTAGGTTGAACTTGTTTTTGAAAATTTTGTTCTTGCTATTTCTATAACATTACCTTTATAATACATTCATTTTGTAATTTATCTTTTTCATCTTATACCTTTTATAATTTTTATTTATTTAATTATGCATTTTAAATATTTTCTCACTCCAATTATTCCATTTTAACTATTTTTTCTATGAATTATCAATTTGTATCCATAATTGTTGTCTTTGTTCCTTTTGTACTTGTGCCTTAGGAGATGTAATCATGGTGTGAGTGGGTTGATTGATTGATGTGTCTATTATAAGAACATCACTATCAATGATACTTTGTATTTTATTCTTCTAAATAAAATATTTATTTGTATGATGCCCATGGATTCTATGATATGCACAATAGTATTTTGATATTCTTAAATGATGTATAGGACATAATTTGATAAACTTATTGAAAAAAATTATTTTATAATCTCAATTGAACTCTTATTATCATTTTGTATAATTTTTGAGGAATTAGTTGTAGATATATTCTACTTTCGCTTCAAATATTGATATGAAGTCTTTTTGGGTATGAAATTTCAAGATGAAGCTATGAAAGCATGATTAACATTGACATATTCCAATTTTTTTGGATATATGAGCTGATTTTCCAATGGTGTGATATTTGAATTGAAATACTAAATTTTATTTTATAACTCTTCCTGTATCCTTTCCAAAGTGATTATTTAATCTTGAAAGGCTTCACAAACACAACTTTTAGGAAATTCTGATTGGATATGCATACAGACACCATTAAGAGGAAATATGGGATGTGGAAGGGGTTTAGGAAATACATGTTGGTCAATTTTATTTTTATCTATAGGGTGGGATACCTTACCTCTTGGAATACTGATATCATAGACCTGGTTAGAGGGAAAGTAGCTATCACCATCTTGAGGAGGCTTAGTAGAAGCTAACATAGACATAGAAGGTGTATTGTGAATAAGTGTAACCTTGATTTTGTTTTATAATAATATTATATAATTTATTTCATAATTATGTAATACATTAAATATTTCTTGCTAAGACCATGCAATTTGAACAATTATTGCTTGAATTGAAAAGTATATACCAAAAGTCCCCCATATATCCATTATATGGTGTGCACAATAAAGAAATGATGACTATAATAGATCCATTAGATATATTTAAATTATTAAAGATATTTTTTATTAAAATTAATAGATAAATGAAATCCATAAATTAAAATATAAATTAGGTACACCATTTGTCCCCTAGGCCAAAGTTACTAAAACTAATTAATTGTAAATTTCAAAAAATCCACACAATATTTTAGTGAACAAAAATAGGTTTATGATTGTATCAATGTAAATGAAAAAAACTCTGATGATTTTGAAAATAAATATTTTATAAATCATATATGAGACAAACAAGGTAGGATAAGCCACAATCATAGTAAAAGGAAACCCTAATAGGACCAAAAATGAGGGTAAAAACTTAGGGTACATAAAATTTTGATTACATAAAGGAATAAGAGAAATTAGAGATGAGATCTGAAACCTTAGGAAAAATTTTAAAATCTTATAAATAAGGTATGAACCCTAATGAAAACCTAGGATTTAATAATGTTCAAATAAAAACATAGGTTCACCAATATCTTTTATCAAAATTGTGAAACTGGGTGATTCTAGATCTTAATTAAATAATCTAATGTATAAAATCATAATTTACATACATGAAATAAATGACACAAGATGATTTAAAACTTATAAAATTTAGAAATATGTTAAAATGGGAATTTACGAGAAGAAACTTAGTTAGAAAATAATAATACACAACTATGTATATGATCCAAAAATAGGATATGTGAATGCATTGATTGACTATGAATCTGAAATAGGAATTTAATTGATCTCTAGATAAGGCCACTAGGTTTGGATGAGGGTGTAGTATGATGGTGTCCTTAAGGAGCACCAACATCCTATATGGGTTGTGTTGACCAAATTTAACCCTAGGTAAAATTAGGTCAACACCCCCTATATAGTTAAACCTTCTATAGGGTCTTGTTAAGTTATAACATGGTCATAAAGGTCATAAATAATGTCTAGTCATATTTTGAAGGTCACATGATATGATTCATCTTTGTCATATATATCATTATATTAATTTTCCTTTATGTCACCTTTTGGTAACTCTAGTTAAATTATATAGTTTACACAAGAAGACATGTGTGTTAATAGAATATATAATGTACAAAGTGTCAATTAAGTGTTAGGAAATTTTTCTATAACTAACATGATGTAGGTTCAACATACATCTAATAAGATCACTACAAAACATGTAATTTTAAACAATTATACAAATAAGGACAACACTTGGCACATGGAAAAGATTTAGGAGGGTCACTGCAGATCCCCACAAGTTAATTTTGGGATTGAGAAGCTTTGATAGGCCCAAAATTGATCAAAATTGATTCTTCTCTCTCATTTCTCTCTTGGATAAGGTCAAACAAGTCAATCAGTTTTCCTCTAGTACAAAAAGGCTAGGAAGAGTTGAGAGGAATGCATTTGATAGATGTTAGTAATACTTTTTTACTTCCTTTCCATGGTAATATTTTATAGTTTGGTGGTGTGTGCTCTATGAAAAATATTTAATAATGTTGGTGACTCTAAACTACCTACACATCCCCAATGGTTTCATGTTTTTCATCTATTTATATTGGTCTGAGTCAACCACATAGTGAACATGGTATTATAGAGAATAAAAAATCCTTTAATGTTGTTTCCAACTAGTTTTTTACATGTGAAGGTGAGGAGTTTATTATAAATAATCAAGTGTGATAATAATTACCACTATTGAAGTCTGCAAATAGTTTTTTCATCAGTGGTAGTGTTTGTCTTCCATGAGTAACTTCAAATAAAATGTGTTACACCTATGTCTCTCCTATAAAGCCATGGAATCTAGTTTCTCCATGGAATATTTTCATTTAATTACCTAAAGGTTAATGGATATGAGTTTATAATACACTAAGTAAGGAATGATCATAGATTTGATGCACACAGTCATCTACAATCATCAATAAGCATGTAAGAAGAATGAAGGACCATCCAAAACCTAAAGTATAGGTTGAATTCAATTTCATGACTTGAATGAGTTTATAAAGTCATATGGGGTTCATGATTTTGACCATATATTCATTAAATATATTTCACTCAATCAAAGTGAAGTGAAGTTGTAAATGGGATGGATTACCTTAGTTTCTTCAAAAAGGGATTTTACCCTGTATAGTGCCATCTTGTGATGAGGATCTATGAGATCTAAGTAAGTCTTGTGTTTCCATTATTATAGCCTAGAAATAGTTATAAAATGAAAACAAAAGAGAAGGGTTTCTATTTGATAAAAATAATGGTAAATGAGCTTTAAATTACATCAAGTTTTCACTGTAAGCATTCAATACACATAGTGCCAAAATGCCACATGAACCTATAACTTGCAATAACACCTATTATGTTGATCGTAAAGAATGTATACATGGTTTATAAGAATTAATGAAAATAAATGGGTATTAAATGATACCTAATGACTTTATGAGAGAGTAAATGTGTAGGAAAAAATAATTAGACATGAAACAAGCACCTACACGAATCTCACAACTCCCTGAATTGACACTTATAGTTCACTTAAACTGCAAAATAACTAGGTTAGTGAAATGTAAATCTTAGTTGATAGAAAAAATTTATAATATGGAATGATAAATATCTTATGGATATCCTCACTCTTCCATGTTGTCTTTAGACAAGAATCAACATCTATAGGAACTTTCTGAATTTTGAGTGGCTACCTATAGTTGAAGATAGTTTGCAAACTAGTTTATGAAATGGAGGATGCTAGGTGATTAATGGGTAGAGGTTTAAAATGGATGAAAATGTTTAATACATCATAAAATTTATGATATCAATTTTATGTGACATTTTAGGGATAAAATAAATAGAATAAAGTCTCTATTTTGAACATCAACCTACAGTCAACTAAACCCTGCCTACAAGCATCATACCTAGTGACACAATTTTGAGGAATTTGATGTTTAAGGGGTCTAGAGTTATGATAAATATATGAAAATACAACATCATCAAGACCTAATATAACTCCTCATAGTCTCATTTAATCCAAAAAAAGGGGATATGCCCTTTATTTTGTCTTAGACAAAGAGCACTCCACAGTCAAAGTAAACCTGTAGACTTATGCATAGATAGTGAAAAAAGTGAGTGAAGAATCTTAAATATAATTTATGATGATGCATACAATTGGAATGAAAGAAAATAAAACATTAATAGGCTTATACAACTATTGGAAACCTATAGGTGGTCAAATACTCAGTCAAACATAATTAAGCTTAAACCCTCATGGCCTCAAACTTGATCTAGATGACTACATGAAATCTCTAAACCATTTGATAACCATTATGAGAGAGTATACAGATATTATGAATCATTTATTTATATGAAATGACAAAAATGTGGTCAATTTTATCTAAAACCATCTCAGACCTACTTAGAATGCATAAAAGGAGCTCAGAGGCCACTTTCTTTTGCCAACATATGTACAAAAACTATGCATGGTGCCTCAAGGAGTTGGGAATAGTTGAAGGGGGTCCTTAAATCATACTAATTGGATTTTTTTTTGAGTTTTAATGACTAAACTATATGAATCATTGTTAACAAGTTAGACCACCAAAAACCCTCCTAAAACCCTTGTTTAGATCTAATGGAGAAAACATGAAAGAATATGCATCTAGAAGAAGTCAAATGGATTTGAAAGTGTATTATAACTATGTATCACTCTCCCAATCTTATTGACATATATATTTTCCATACTATCACTTGTACAAATAGACCAAAATCTAGGTTTTGTATAAGTTTTGAGGTGAATTATAGGTACAAAGGGGGATAGGTGAATGAGATCCATTGAGGGAGGTATATAGAGACTTTTACAAACTCTTAAGACTCATTTATAAACTTTGTGATGCATTAAATTTACTCTATTGAGTGGTTCATTGTGGGAAATCTAGAATAATATAGTGAGAAAGATCCTGATTATCTAAATTGAGAGGTGAGAAGTGTTGTATTGAGTTTCATTGAAGTTTATATGCTAGACTAAAAGGTAAAGATGATATGATGAGTTTCCTATCACACATTAATTTAAAATATATTAAAAATTGTAATTCACCTAAGTGAAAAATGTGAAGATTGAATCCAAGAGGGCAAATGAGTCTCTGCTAGCAAGCGAACAAGTGTAACAAAGAAGGCTATCAGTTGAAGGTGTAGATGACTGCACTTGATCTCATTTACATATTATCATGTCATATCATATGTTTCAACATATTATACATGTATTTCAGGATAAATGGACTACTCATCATCACGAGGGTGGTTTCAAAGAAGAACATGAAGAGTCTCTATGCCAACTTGAAGGATATGACATGTTTGTGATGGAAATTTCTCCAAAGTGACCTTAATTACCTATTTCCCACTGAATTATCTTGAATTGTAACTAGTTTTCATAGTTTGACACTTGGTCTTGTGACCCTTACACTTTTATTCTTCTTTCTCTTCTCATATACTCTTTATATGCAAGCCATTTTGGCATTTGTATCTAGTACACACCTAGTATGGTGAAGCCCTACTAGTTTGACACCTAGTTTTGCCTTTTAATAAGATTATGAAGTTGATTTTATCTTTAAAATATCTTGCCTAAGTGTGTTAAGTGGTTTACCTGGATGTTAAGTGATGGATATGTTCTCCTTACTTTAATTATGCTCTTGCATGTTTTGTGTAAGTGATACCTCTTCTAACAGGTCTCATAAAGTGTATGTGTTTGTTGAGTGTGTCTTGAAGTGTGAGAGGGAATAGTAGTGTCTAATATTAGAAATTATTTTCCCCCACCTCTGTATGTGAATAAAAATCTACCTCTATTAAAAATACTTATACTGGAAGGACAATGGGTTAAGGTCAGTTTTAGGAGTCTCCTTTCTTAGTACAGATGCAATTGTGTTTGTGGACTAATATTTGGTGTATCATCTCTATTATAATAGGTTAATTTTTGTTTTATTTTTACATTTCACCCCCATGTGATTCATCTACTATAGTGTCTGAGCTTAAGAGATAAAATAAGAGAGCTATCCCTTTAACTTAGAGGTTTACCTCTGCTATAAGCAACCCACAAGCCTAGAGGTAATCCAATGTTTCACTCAATATAGAGAAGGATTGAACAAAATCTCTAGGGTGTAAGATTGAGTGAAAATATTTTTACTTTTTAAAACTGATATGGCATGTTTTCTTTCACTTGTGTTTACTATTTGACTACGTAAGAGCATTTGATGCATCATGAAATCCATTATGTGCCTTATTATTCACTAAAACCTAGAATGACCAAGAGGAAAAATTAAATCATGGGATAAAAAGAGAGGTTATAATTTTAAGTTATTCCTAACCCCAACACCCCCTATGTTGAGATTTTCCTACATACTAATACTTCAAAGAAGGATCAACCTCTATGTAGTTCTCCCAAGTTATAGTGGTGTTTGTGAAGGACTGGTGTAAAATTATAAATGTTGGTGTAATGTTAATGTGTTTATATGATTCAATAATAACTTGTGAACTTGGAGGTGTATATATACTTAGTTTAGGGATACTTGGGCTTTTTGGACTATGAATTGGGAAAAAATTATGCTTTTCTCTTAATGTGTAGTTAGATGTTTTAGTGATTTTTCATGTGTCAACATTTTATGTAAAATATGGTTTAAAATTTGGATTTATAATGATATTTTAGGAATTATTTTAGATGAGGTTTGATAAAATTATGAGATGAATCATTTCATGAATTTAAATTTGATATACTAGCCAGTATTTGGTGGGAGGACACAACTGGTAGAATTGGGCACTTCTAGGAGTGAGATTGTCTAAATAGGGTGACATTTTCCAAAGGGAAAGAACAAGTAAAATAAATTTTTGGATTAGTTTGAAAGTGAGTTTTAGGTTATTTAATATGATAGATAGGGATATTTTGACATCACTGGTTGTTGGTAGGAAAGGATCATCGATAATAAGAGTGAAGGAGTAGTAATCAGAGGACTATGTAATGAGGATTAAGCTAAATTCATATGAAGAGTGGTCACAAGTGCATTGTTTTATATTAAATATTAATTTACAAGTATAAAAAATCTAGGAACAATCAAATCATATTAGAAACTTTAAGTGTGTAAGTAAGAAACTGACCAAATAGGTCCCACAATAAAGGTAAAAATCAAGGCTTCCTACAAGAAATCCCACATATAAATTTCATAGGAGACTAGAAAATGGTGTGATAAACATAATATCATGACTCAAAACACAAATAAATGTCATTCCAAAAGGAAAATTTTTGTAGAAGAACATGAACCTCATTTGATACAAACATCCAATGAGGATGATCCATTATTTCACCCTATGAACACATGATAAAATATTATATATTTTTATCTCTAATCCAATATTGGTAAAATAAAGGTTTTAGCATCATCATATGAGGAATAAGAATGATTTTTTCATTCACAAATGTGTGTGCAAGGGAAATATTTCACTTTATCATATGTAGTGGGAGTGAGAAAAATATGATTTCTATAGAAACTATATGAAAGATGAATCTAAAATAAATAAATCATACAAAACCATACTCCATTGTTTGGCTAAACCAAGGTTGAGATATTGATTATAATCAAAAATTTCTTCTTCCATATGTGATGAATCCATTCAAAGATGAGTCATTGCGTGATGTGGAATCCTTGGAGGTTTGTGAAATTTTGTATAAGCATCCATATATGTATGAATAAGATAGAATTTATCAATTCAAAAACCATAGTTTCATCATCACATTAGGAAGGTAATCATACACGATCCTTGATGTTACTTCTAAGATAAAAATGGGATTGATTAGTTTAAATTAGTGTAGTTGTTTGATTGGTCACACTATAATTTTTTTATATTGTTTATTAAGTAAAATAGCATGCAAAAGGTCTTTTCAACCATGTAGGATACCATAAAGAATCAAACTATACAACAACATTAGGTGGAGTAGATATTAATAGGTTACACATATCTCTTCACCATATATCAAGAATTGAATATCAGACAAAATTTTATAGACAGATATTGTGTCACTTGGGATATATATGTGTTCCAAAAATAGAAATATATAAGAATATTTGAGAGGCACACTATATTTAAGTTGTAGTAAATTTGGGTGGAAAATATAATGGCAATGCTCAATAAATACATCCATTAGTCAAAACTTTGTCATGATATGAGTGAGTATATTATATCATGCACAACATGTAAAATAGTAAATCATCTAAAAAAATAGTGCATCTACACACCTATACCAATTCCTAATTGACCTTGGGAGTTAATTTCCATGGATTTCATGTCGGGGTTTCCCATTACTAGTGGTGGTCAAGGTTATGTCTTTGTTGTGGTTGACATGTTTTATAAGATGATATAGTTGGTGCCTTATAAAGATGGGATACAATTTGAATCCACTGCAAGGATATAATTTGAGTGTTTTTGGGTCCACTTCTACTTACCACAAACCATTATGTCAGATAGGGACAATAAGTTCAATATCCCTTTCTAATATAAATTATGGCCCATGAGGGATACCAAGTTCACCTCTTTTCATCCATAGATAGATGGGAAAATATAAGTTGTCAATTATATGATGGTTTATCTACTTCATATATATAACTAAAAACATCCATAGACATGGAGTGATAGTTTACCATAATCCAAAATAGCCATAAGCAAGCCCTCCATAGGTCTACACAATATAACCTTTTTCATTTCTTTATTGGTTTTTAATCACTATCCCATACTAATGTGGCATTATCTATTGTAGTGAAGGAATTATCTCCCTATACAATAATGAATATGACAAGGACACCAATTTTATTGAGCACATCAGTAAAATCCAAAGCCAAGTATATGAAATCCTACATAAAACCTACTAGAAATACAAACAACACTAAGACTAACATAGAGTCCCTCACCAATTCCAGGTTGGTGATAATGTATGACTAAATTTACAAAAATATCATATGAAATGTCTAAAAATGAAACTCATACTTATAAAATATGGGCCCTACATAATTATCAAGAAATTAATCACTAATGCCTTTGAGCTAAAATTTCCACCTTATCTTAGGTTGCATCCATTGTTCAATGTGAAAATTTTCAATCCATATTTTCCAACCCTCTTAGATAGATAACATAATGGTAAATAGTTACAAGTCACAGAGTTAAATCCTAACTACTCAACACCATTCACCATTGATCATGTCATAGATATAGTGGTATGAGATACTAGGAATCAATAAATTTGCATATATCAAGTGAACAAGGTGTTAGTGATCAAATCTATACCTTTCTCTTTTCAATGAAATGAATGGATATGGTAATTTAGTAACAATGGCTAACACATTTGCAATCCATTTGAGTAGGATGTGGACATAAACATAATAGCCAAAAGTGGGTCTACATTATATAATTTTATATTTATAAGACCAATGGTCCTATGGAGTTCCTACATGCATGTTTACTATAAAATTCCATGTGCACTATTTTTGGATAAATAACAAGAAAATAAATGTACTCACACCTAATTAAGTGTCATTTATGTGATCACATTTACTCATAAGACCTAAAATTTAGATTAAAACCTTATGTCAGGTTGACAAGTTAGCTATGAAATGGATCATGATCATGATAGAAGTTATAACTAGTCCAATAAAGTGCATTTATACTCTAAAGACATAGTCAAATAACTTCAAGTCTAGTTAAAGCATGCAATATTAATTCTTAGGAGATTATAAATTCAAGAAGTCAATTTTCTCTTTTGTTTGAATCAAAATTTACAAATTAAGAGTTCATTTAAGATTTGTTAAATAAAATGTAGGAACCCTTTAGTAATGTGAAAACTTAAAATATTTTGGTAGGTTAGCTTCAAGGTTCTCACAAGGTAGGATGAAGAAATGTTATAATGAAAGTTTATCTTATCACTATATTAGGGACCTTCTTTTCCTTTGGGCATGGAGAATTCTATTTAATAAGTTCACGAAACAATTTTAAAAATTAAATCTAAAACAAATCTTATGTGAATTTGAGAAATACTAGATAACTAATACACACGAGTAGACTTATTTATTATGTAAGACATAGACCATTCATTTAAGAGAGAATATAAACATCATGAAAGATTGATATTACAAAAACATAATTTAAACAAGATAGTTTACAACATAGAAAAACCATAATCAAATCATAAAGCATATTAAGGGGATCATTTCATTCAATCTGTGGGTCTAATTACACATTGGGTACAAAGTGACAACCTTTTCCTCTCATCAAGAGCTCTGCTTCATATTGACAATGTTTATTATTATTTAGATTGGTGTTATAACTACTCAACTATGCAAAAAAATCATAAAGACATGACAAATTACAATCCTCAACATCTTTAGATAAATATCATTCCTAAATAATAAAAACTTTGTAGATGAAGTTGAAATTCATCAATATATAGATCTATAGTGATATTTTTCCTTTTTATATAGGAGAGGACCTCCTGAAATCATAATGGAATCTTTCAATGTGTAACAATATGAATTTAAACAAGTGGAAAAAGAGTATTATCTTCTCATAAAATCCTCTAACCACTAAGCATAATTCCATTGAGGTAAATTACTAATAGCTAAAACACAATAAGAGAACTAGAAACCTTCAATAATAACTCAACATGTGAAATAAACATAAGATTAGGGGAGATAAATGACAAGTTGTAGTTGATATTTATGTATAGGAAGATAACTAATAAAATTACATTACTTTTGTGGCAAAGATTACTCAAGCAGTAAAGGGACAATCAAGCAAAATGTGGAAATAAATTAGCATTTTTGGGATTAATAAAGAATTCCTATATCATTCTCTACCTAAATATCAGTTATTTATTACTTAAAAAAACACTTGGGTTCTTTTTTCTAACCTAATTCCATAGATAAACCAATTGAATTGTACATAATTTTCTCTTGAATTTCATATCAATGGAAATCTCATTGAATATGTCATATAATATATTCACCAATTTTAGAAGCCAAGATATGACCTATCAATTGTAGTATGAGAATAAATAATTCAAAATTTATGTGACATTGAAAATCTAGACCATGAAAACATGATGGCCATAAAATTTGGTCTATATGACCCTAATATGTGGCATTGTGGAATGCATTTGATGTGACTTAGTGGATTTTACTGGGTTGATAATGTAGGCTTGGTAAATATATGCATCACCAATTTTAAGATCATGTCACATATTTTGGTGTACATTTATAAGTGATTGAACACATAGGGAAAGTTACATAATCCTATATGTTAGTAGTAATATCCAAATGGTTTATATAGTCATTCTACATATTTATATTTCTCAAATAGTGATAAGGTTTAATCATTCCTTAATGTTTTATACTTACTTTGCACAACCTACTTTATTTTTTGCACTTGGACATGTATACGTGAGCTCAACCTATTATATATAGTTTAATTATGTACATTCATGGATGTATACTTAGATCAGTTTAATTTTAATTAGTATATTCCTTATTTTGAGTAAACCCAAAGTAATGGTAAACATAAATGGTAAACCTTGAATCTTTTTAACATTCAACATATATTTTTTCAAACCTTCATTCTTCTTTAGGGTTTTCATTTCAAATATAATTTTTGTATTTACATCTTCTACAAGATTTGGGAGTTATTTTCATAATCTGCTTTTCAACATTGTATCTTACATTTATTATGCATGGATACTACTTACAATGATAATCCTTCTATGGTACAATGTGGATGAAATTGTCCAACCAATGTATGATAGGGTGCTTATTATTACAACTTGGGATAATCATGACGAAACCTATAATGACCTTGGTAATCTCAAATAAGTTTATCTAAGTAGGGTAGAAACTATTAAAAACTTTAAAGTAGAGATTCAACAAAAAACTTGGATGTGTAAAACACTTATTATAATAATTGAAAACTAGAAAAAAAGATATGAGAAACAAGAAACATTTACATGAGAAACCAACCCCTTACACATCAAGTGCCATAACACATGGTCTACAATGTGTTCATTAGCTCTGATAAAAATCTTCCACTTAGTATTGTATTGCCTTTGGTCAATACTACAAATCTTAATGACTCTAAAGTTCTTCTTAACAATCCAAAGTCTAATGTGCCTCTAATGATTTCATATATTCATACTTTTAGTCTTTGGCATGATAATAAAATTTATAATCCTATATCTAGTAGAACATCAAATTCAATTATGTAAAAATAATTTTAATGACATAAAATTTATAATCCTACATCTAGTAGAACATCAAATTAAATTATGTAAAAATAATTTTAATGACATAAACGCACACATTTCTCAATTATTGCCAACATCTAGCAAACCTAGCCATATGATTTCATCTTTGGACATATTACATAATTCATTGGATCAAGAAGTGTTTGGCCATCCTTTTCCTTAATAAATTTGTGTACCTTAGTTTACAACATTTAATGGAAATTTGGATCCATTTCAATGCTTAAAATCCTTCTTTACATATTATATAGGATATCATAATGATGAACTTCTTATGACCAAAATGTTTCCTAGAAGCCTCATTTGATATGTTTTAGATTAATTTTATTCTTTACCGAAATAATATATGCATAAATTTCATAAGCTTCTTGACCTAATATTAGTGTAATTTTTGATAAACATTAGTCAAAAAATCACTTTTCACAAACTGCCCAAATAAAAAAGGACCTAATAAACACATTGTGGACTATTTGCTTAAATTCAAAACCATGCTTAACCAATATGTCACATGCACTTCATGATAGTGAGATTCAGAACATATTCTCAAATTTTTTGCTCAATACTCTCAAAGATAAGGTCATATTTATTAAATAAAAATCATTTGGTGACCTTTTTCATGTATTGTAAAACATTAAGATTAAGCTTATGGATGATAATATGTTAAATTATACTTCAAAATATTTAACATTGAATAATACCAAATACCAAGGGCAATCAACATTTTGTAGACACCTAAATTTGGTATTAGACTCTTGGTAACATCAACTTTAAAAAACTTTAACATAATTGGAATTTTCATACACATTTGACTCTTGTACACACTTTTTCCTATCTATTTACCCATCTATTTTCTTAGCTATCTGAATTTACCAATACATATATCTAGGTTCACCCTAGTCTATGTAAATACAGTCTATAATCCTAAACAAACTATCAATATATCTTAAATCATAGATTTTCACTTCTAATACAGTATCACCAAGAATCAGATAGTTGTAGTATTATCACATGTGTCTACTTCTATTAGTAGTGTCTAGGAACACTCAATAAATAATTTTAAAATTGGGACATCTGCATTAGTTTGACCTAGACATGTTTCATGGGTTGGTCATAGCGATAAATATCAAAGATTCAACTATAAATAATTCAATCTTAAGGTTTACTCACTAAGTCACTACTTGGTAACCAAATTTAGGAACCAATTAGTAATCTCTTGAGACACTATCAAAAAGGAATACACATTTGAAAATGTGTCAAAAGAGCAATCATATAGCTATGTTTGAATACAAATATAGGTCAAAGTTGTATGGCGCCAAGTGTTAAAATCTAAACATTGAATTTCATTATAGCATGATTAAGATGGTGTACACACACCTATGTGGAGAATTACATGTGGTTTAAGCCCTATTCAAATTATTGGAATGTAATAAATTCTTAGTCACTTAATGTGGAATAGTTGGGGTTGTCAAATCCAACTTACTAACCCATTTTTCAAATGTCATCTTATGTCAAAAGTGAGATTAGGGTTTCAAAACAAAGATAAGTAAAATATGGACTATTGCACAGGATAAGGGGTGAGCACACACATAGGAGGTATATACATGTGAAATAATAGTGGTTTGAGTTGGAACATACCTACACAAATGACTATCATAATACCAATAGAGCCTAGACTGTACTGGCCACCATAGGTTTTTAATCTTCACTAATAGTGTCTATGCAAGGTTTAAACTTCTATTTATTGAGTTGGGTGGTTATAGAGAATACATAAAGTTATTTTAGAGTCAATGGTGAACATAGTGAGTTAAAAAAATCATAACTAAGTTAAGTGTATCTATCATCCATTATTTTTTGAATTCTAAATATAGTAAATGCAATATCAATATACCCTTGTACATTCATATTTGTATAAATGTTTCCCTATATTATAAAATCTAAATATTCATATTTTTATCTTATTTAGATCATATTTATAAAAAAGTGAATAAAATGTATTGATGAACCTGATCTTTGAGGAGAGTTATCCTATAGATGGTATTAT
This sequence comes from Torreya grandis, assembly GCA_037957365.1. NCBI lineage: Eukaryota > Viridiplantae > Streptophyta > Pinopsida > Cupressales > Taxaceae > Torreya > Torreya grandis. The sequence goes on along the minus strand of JARHVA010004152.1, from coordinate 628,893 downwards.
TGGTATTCTTAAAGACACACATATACAATGACCTATAATCACTCTCAATGACCATGAGATTATTGATGATGAATCTACCAATATGCCTTTGTTCATACATGCTCTTATTGAATCACGTTATATACATAGTGTTATCATGGATAATAGGTCAAATGAAAACATATGCAGTATGAAATTAATCACTAGTATTGGATACACATGTAGAAGCTTGATTGGTACAAATAATGTAATAAAAGGTCTAAATTGAAAATGATGAAACCTTCTTGGGGACATCATGTTACCACTTATGGTAGGACCTATAACCATTACTACTTGGTTCTTAGTCTTTCCCAATATTGGAACATTCAACATGGTATTAGGATGTCCATGGATGGATAATATATGTGTAATACCATATTTTGTATATCAATAATTGATGTATATCTATACCAATCAAACGGTAAAAAATTTGGGTATTCTATATAACTACCTCATTTAGCTAAAAAATTTACTCTACCACATACATATAGAAGGAATAACCTATATCAGGATAAATTTTAAGAGCCCATATTTGAAACCCCTTAGATTTGTTTAGGTGAATTTGATTTGCATCCTTAACAAATTTATAGGTTTTAAAGATTTTTTTTCATTTTTAGGTTTTTCATGTAACCATTCAGCTACAATGAAGACATTCATTGAAAATATCTACCAAATATCTAAAATAAATGACTTTGCTAAATCGATCTACCAAATGACTCTACCAAATGGCTCCACCAAATAGCTATTCTGAATAACTGTATTGAATGGCTGTGCCAAATGACTATGTTGAATGGTTGTGCCAAATAGCTATGATAAATAGCTCTATCAAACATATGTGATAGATTGTTGTGTCATATGGTTGAACTAAATAGCTCTACCAAATGGCTATGTTACATAGTTGCACCAAATGAATGTGGCTAAGTTGAAGGGTTACCAGTGTAGTCAGTCTACTGCCTAGTTGCCTGGTCACCTCCTTGGTCCTATATATATGCCTTTAGCCCTTATTTGGTGCATATGATTCCTCATCCCCCCTTGTCACAAATCATAAAAATTCACCATAAAAATAAAATATATTTTTTAAAAACTTGCCATAATGCCAAGGCCATATAGTTTGAAGACCATACAACAAGCATCCACTCCCAGATGTGTACATGGTGTAACAATTAGATTTTAAAATGCAATTTTATCTCTTGATGCCTTACTGTATATTTGCATGGCTATATCCTATAAAAATAATAAGTTCACATTATTTAAGGAGAGTTTTCTGAATATGAAGAGAAATCAAATTTATAAGGGGCTTATAAGTAGAATTTAGATTTCATGTGTTAGGAGTTAGCAAAAATTATGGTGCCACCTCTACAAGTATTACCATTATTTTAGACAAGATGATATGAAAAAGATTAAATTAGGAACTAGTCAAGCTACCTCTGGTAACCAATGTCATGAATCCATTACATAGCTTTAAAATCCATCTAGAATCATATGGGCTAGCTAAAAAAATGATCGATAATGTATATTATGAAGCTTTGGGGTACAATTTAGATGATAAGGATAATGAATAATAAGAGATGCAAATTGAATAATGATCAGTCAATAAAAATGATGAAACCTTTGGTGACATAAATATTAAACTATTATATGAAATTTAGGATTAGGATCAATCTATATGCTGGTCTCTAATCTTGAATTCCATACAACATTTCAATCTTTATGTTACCAAGGGTCTCATCTTTTTTATTGTCTAATCTTTGTTCAATTACCATCTCTTATTGTTCATTATCCCTGTCATCTAAATCGCACCCTGAATCTTCATAATATATATTCTCGATAGTTTTTCATGCTAGCTCATACAATTATAAATGGATTCTGAAGCTATCTAATATATCTATGACATGGTTACTAGAATCAACTTCACCCTTTCTTAATTTAGTCTTTTTTTTATTAGCTTATTTTTAAAATAAAGGCAATACTTGAAGAAGATACACCATCATTTTTTATTACTCCTGACACATGGAATCTAAATTCTCCTTATAAACCCCTTGTAAATTTGATTTCTCTTCATATTCAAAAATCCCTCCTTTATCAAAATTTGAACTTCCTATTTCTATAGGATAGAAAGAAAAACATAAAGGTGCACATGTCGTGTTTTTTTTGCACATTCTATTGAAACTCACTTTGGTATCCTTCAATAGGTGAGGTATATTTAGTGGTTTTATCTTTCAAGGTTTCAAATTTTGGTTTCCTTATTATTTTTCACTTGGTCTTGGTAGGGTTTGGGAATATTCCTTAATTTTTTAATTTTCCTTTCTTCTTCCCATACCCTTAAGCTTTAAGCCTAGGGAATTTTTATAATTCCATTCAACACTATCATTCAGTCTACCATTCAACACTACCATTTGGCAGTGTCATTCAACATTATCATTTGACACTTTCATTTGGAAATATCAAGATTTAGAGGTATCATTCAACACTATCATTTAGCTCCTCTGATCAGTACTATTGGCATTCACTATTAAATGTTGCCATCTAGTTCCTTAGTTCAGGTTCTACTAGTTTCCTTGTTTGATATCAAGGGTGGATGTATATATGTGGTGAATTAGACTATATTCTAATATAATGCTATAAATAGTTATTGTGATAACCCCAAAACTATTTTATATCCCTAAAATTTTGATGATGTGGTCCCATCTACTGACCCTAAAAAATACCAAAACTAAAATCCAAAAATTAGAATATATATGAATTAACAATTATTCACTACTAAAATTTAGCCTAACCTATACAAGTTCATCCTATGAAATAAAATAAAAGATAGGTGATTGATCTTCCTTGAATAACATTCTACAATATCTATCACATCAATGATCTAATCAAGTTTAAAAAATGTTATCTAGTCCATCACGCCCTGAGATAGTTTCATATAAATCTTGAGCACATATTCCATAATAAATATTGGCACATTTTCCTTACATATAACAAATTCCATGTGTTATTATGGGTACTAGAGTTACACCCTACATAAATGGTCATGTTGATTATGATGATGATGTTGGATGTTTTACAATGCATGATCAATTTTCCAATTCAAACAATGATATGCATGTTAATTATCGCCCATAGCATGTGACATTCACACCAATAAATATAGGAAATACACATGATCATCGAATTGATGGGATCATAGGTTAGTAGGGATATATTAAAAAAAAAAGAAAAAAACCAATCATATAAAAAATAAAAAATATTAAAAAAAAAACAAAACTAGGACTTATGCATGACATACTTTATTGGTACACATGATTTATTGATGTTATTTATCATATACATGATGAATTACATATCTATTATATTTATGCCCATTTATGCAATGCTAATTAAAAAATTATCTTATCCCCATCGTGTTAAAGGATGTACAGGGTGATATTGTAATAGGGTAATGTGATCAACTTATTATTAAGTAATGTTTGTAAAATAGTAGTTTCTATATCCTCAAGTATTTAAAACTATATGGGTTGGTACATAATAGAAGGGGTAGGACTCATGTGAGTTTCCTCCTTATTAATTGTCTTACTTTTGATAATAAAAGTTATTTACTTTTAGGACCTTATAGTATCAAATAAACATGTGCTTGCATGTATAATATCACACTCATAAGTGAATATAGCCATGTAAATTTTCTGAAAATAATTATAGGTATGATAGATTGATTTTTCATGAAGTGGAGGTAAAATACTTTTAGTAAAGAGGATTTGGTTCTCCAAATCAATTGGTTGATAAATTAAGCAATGTAATGTATATTTGAACCTAAAAATATAATCTTGTATTGGTTTATCATGACCTTGTTTAATGTTTTAGAGATGATCTAAGGGTATTATAGGGCCTATATTCTTATTGAAATGGGATAATAAATCCTCTTTTATTTTAAAAAATAAATCCATAAACCCACTAGGTAACTCATAGAACCAATCTAAGGGTTTACCTTTTAAAATTCAATGAAAGAGTTTTAGTAATACTTTCCCATCACATGAATATTCTCCAATAGAATACATAAAGTGTGCAAGGTAGGTATGAGGATATCCATATCCATAAAAAAATTGAATGTGGGAAAAATAAATCCTTGTGGAATTGGATGATTGAGTATCCTTCTTACTATAGGTTGGCCTAATATGACATTGTTATCAAAATTAACATTATATGCCTTAGACTCTAAGGATAAGGTAAAAAAATGATTTTAGATTTAACCTATTATATACATGATGGACACTATATAGCTATTAGGCATGGTTATGTATTAGAAAGGTTCATTCATAGGTTTCATTTCATCTTTTATATTAAACATGGGTATAAACGATTCATCACAAGTATGCCTATCATTGCATATCAATAGAGTAATCATTACTTTTAGAAAAATCATCAAATTTACTATAAATAAAGGAATCATTTCATGGTTTAAAAGTGTATTTTTATATAATAATTTAATAGTGATTACATGTCTTCTTATCAGAAACAACATTACAAGGCATAGTATCATGAAAATAAATATGTGTATCATCTATCCCTTTTAAAATTATGTAATATTTATTAGTTATAAGCTTAATGGTATCAAGAAGTATGTTGGTTGATTCCATTTTGATTTATTATTATTATACCTCATGACTTATGGAAAGATCGATGGAAGGGGAAGGAGAACTAATCTCTTGGATTATAACATTAATTTGAATCATTATCTTTTTCTAATATTTTATAAAGATACATTAATAGAATATTAATTATAAACATAATTATGTACATAATCATTATTCTCATACACACCAACATGATCATCATTCACACAAGCATTAATGTTGTTCACACAATAATGATTATCCACATCCAAATTTGTGCACTCATTGGTATAATAATAAGTAACACACATCTATAGAAAATAAGGAGTCTCTAGGATGAGCCATAGTAGGGTTTGAATAAAAACCAAGTAGACTAATTCTCATGGGTTTGGAAATATAACTTTATAATCACAAATCACTAACATTTCATATTTGATATTCATGTAATATGTGTTAAGAAGGAGAGCTAATATTTCATCATGTATATATCATCCTTAAATTTATGGAATTTTGATTCATCACTTGTCATTATCTAAAAAATGAGTTCATTATACCATCCATAAAGGAAATACATGATTGTCAACACCATGGCTAAAAATAGTAAATATAAATAATTTTGACCCATGAATTATAATAATACAATTCCAAAATAATGAAATCCTAAGGATGTATGTATGAAAAATATGAATTTGATAAGATCTAAATAAAAACCAACCACCCCCAAAAAATCATGATGAGTTTTGAGAGAAATAAATAATTTTCTAATAAATATCAATAGATAGATGAAACCCAAAATTTGTTTAAAAAAAGATATATCCTTTGCTTGTTAGACCAATTTTAGTGAAAATAGAGAAATCCTAATCCAAAAAATATCTTATGAATTTTGGGGAATAAAAATAGGTTTTTGATCCTATTAGTATTCCTAAGAAAAAAATCTAATAATTTAAAAAATAGAGTCATTTTTAATTAGATATCAGGCAAAAATTTATGAAGACAAGCAACAACCCTAATAGGAAAATAAGCATCAAACCATAGGGATTTTTTTTCCAAATTTATACATGTGACAAGGGTAAATCAAAAATCAGATCTGAAAGTCAAGCTCTAATAAAGGATAACTCTAAAATCCTAAGAAAAAATGAAACCTTAATGTAAGAGGAAATATACGGTTTTTTATACTCAAATAAATGATCGAGTTCACTAAAATATTTTACTTATTTTGTGATTAATGTGATTTAAATGAAGTAAAACTAGAAATATTTAGATTATGTACAATAGGGAAATCATCATATGCCCTAAATATAGATGGAAAAATTCATATTGTACTTAGAAAATTTGTAATTGTCAAATTACTATAGAAGAGAGGTACTTAACTTATTATGAATTTTTTTGTTCACTATGTTCATCACTATCCCTAAAAATGCTTTATGTCTACTCTATAACCCCTCAAATCACAAAAAAGGAACTCAAACCTTATGTATATATTATTAGTGAAACTAAGACCCTTATAGCTATTGGTATTATCTAATATCTACTGATAGTTTATCTATTGACTATATAGGTCTATGATGCCTCAGACCATTGTGACTACACTTATTTATGCCTCTTCTATGTATGCATTCACCTTCAATCCTGTGTATTAATTCTTATTTTATTTCCCTCTTATTTTCAATCAAAAGATTAATTTGAAAAAAGGGTTAGTATGTTGGGTTGAACAACACAAACCACTCCCCATCAAGTGACTAATTATTTCCCACATTCCAATACTTGAAATAAGGATGAAACCACACATAGTTATCCCACATAAGAATATGTGTGCATCATCATGATCAAATTAGAATATAATGCATTATTTGGATTTTGAAATTTGGCACCATGTAACTTTGACTTGAGTGTATATTCAAACTTAGCTCTAAGGGTTTATATTTTAAGGGATATTAAAATATGTATTCCTTTATGATAATTTATCAAGAGAGTAATAATTGATTTCTCAATCTTTCAAATTATTCTCACTATAATAGCTAAGTAGTGATCAAGTGAGTATAACTTAAGGATTAATTTATATTTATAGCTAACTCTTTGATATTTACCACTATGATCGACCCATGAAATGTGTCTAGGATAAAATAATAGTGGCTTACTAATTTTAAAAATAGTCATTAAGTGTTCTTGGATACTAGTGGTAGAGGCAGACACTTGTGGTAAACAAAAACTATCTAACTATTGGTAGTACCATCAATTGAGTAAAAATCATTGATCTAAGATATAAAGATAATTTTTTTTATATTTTTGAATGTTCTTAAATAAAAAAGGGTGATATTAAATATGTGTATTTGATGAACTGGGTCGATAAAGATAAAAAATGGGTAGACAAATAAGGGAAAGTGTGTACAAGATTCAAATGTATGTGTAATATCCACATATGCCAAAGTGTGCTAAAGTTGATGTTTCCAAAGTGTTTGATACCAAATAAAGGTGTCTATACTTACATGTAGTTATATCATAAATTATAGGGAAGATGAGGTTAATAACTATTGCTTGAGCCATTCCATTTACACTCACTCAAAAATATGTGAAGGCCATATTCCAACATGTGGGATATGTAGTTTACAATGTCACTTCAGTAGTTTCCCAACACCATAACCCATTTATTTTTTTGAATTCCAAAGTTAGGTTAAATAGAAGGATTGGATAATTCAAATATTTTTTCCTAATAGATTATGAAAGTGTAGGTACAAGAAGATTATAAATTATGACGTGAATTAGTGAAAGAAAATTAGGTTCTGCAATCTTACACATGTCAGTTTTGGTGGAACACAAGAAGACTTGAGTGCATGAAATTAATCTACATGGATCTATCTAGTCAAACCTATACATGGTGTAAAATTGTCTAGGATAGTGCATATTCAGCTTTCACATTCCTCTTTACAAATATAAACTTATATAATATTAGAATAACAAGGTGTGATAATTCATTATCCCTTTGTACTTACTTTACATACCCTAGTTTATTATTTATTTGTATTTTTATTGTTACTTATCCACCTAGATAGATTTGAATTATTTAATTCCATATAAATATTATTATATTTATTATTTTTAATAATTTATACATTATTTTGTGAAGAACCAAAATTAGGGTAAGTAATAACACACTAGTCCTTAAAAATTGGTGTGTTGTCCCACATATTGAATCCTCAATCTAGTTTATTGGTATTGGAGGAAGTTAGAAATTTAATATACAAATGAATAAGGTCATGCTATTATAAATTTTTATTGGATATAACACATCAATTTGGATATCTTCTTGATAGACACAAACAACCATAGATGGATGTAGGATAAGGAACAATGAATTCCTTTTTCCTAGTAAAGGTAGTGCTCGAAGAGGCTCTGTAAAATAAAATAGATTAAATGATGACCCAATTCATAACATTCTCAAGAAAATACTAAGAAATACACCAATAAATCATGAAAGAAGTATGTTCTAAGGGTCCAAAACCTTTAAGTTACAATTAAGTTTTGATATCTTAATGTTTGAATGTAAAATAAAAGATAATGCACTAGAAAATTAGATTGAAAAATTAGAGTCATATATTTTTGTAAATACATTCTCAATTTTTGTGAAAATAATAATTTCTCCACAAAAATATAAACCACATGTCCAACAATGGTGGGAGGATCACCTTAATCAATTTAAGGAGGACACAAATGATGAAAGTATGATCATCATAGATACTTGTTGGAGTGGCTTTGTTGATAATGTTAAAATGAATATTATCTAGAATATGATTATGAGGAGAAGTAAATATAAATTAAAATTATATGCTAGAATAAGGACTAATCTATCCAATATTACATAATACCTTCCATTCTCTATAGAAAAAACTTCATCTCAAGGTTTTTGAAAGGCATAGAGTACTTAAATAAAAAGGTTATTTGTATTGATATATCCATACAAAGATGGGATTCCTAATTTTTTAAATGATGGGAGTGGCCATTCTAATGCAACAAAGATAAATATTTTTATTAAAAAAAAGGGAAATTTATTGCAAAAAAACAAGCAAAATCAATTGAGAGAGGCAATTCTAAGTATGGAAGCAAGAAATAAACCAATGACGCCATAAAACAAAAGGAAAAACTCAAGATTTCCTAAGATAAATACACATACAAGGAGGTTGGAAAATGGTGTAAGAACCATAGGAACACAACATACAACATAGATTAATGTCACTCCAAAAAGACATATATAAAGACACATGAACTTGATCAGATACAAGTATCCAATAAGGATGAGAACTTCTTTGATCTTAGGGACACATGTAAGAAAATAGTTGGATTTTTACCCCTTTTCCACTATTGGTACACCATAGGTTGTAACATCATCATCTGAGGAAGAAGAACACCTTTTTAATTCATAAATGTGGGTGTAAGGAAAAAAACTTCACTTTATTGTAAATAGTGGGAGTGAAAATTTTGATTTCTATAGAAATTGTATAAAAGATGAGTCTAAAAAAAACACCTCATTCATAGACATACTCCATCAAATGACTGAACCAAGGCAAATATATTCATATTACTTAATAATTTCTATTTACATATGCAATCAAGACATTAAAAAATGAAGTATAGTGTAATGTACACCCCTAGAAATAAGTATATCTTAAAAATGCCATTATAATAGTTTAGTTGTTTTATGAATAATATTGAAATACAATTATTTTCATCATTACAATATTTATATTTTTTGTATTATTGATATTCTAAAATATTTGACATTCTTCTTTGAAAAATTATCATAATTTTTGTTGACTATAAAAACATGAAATTGTATAATCCAATGACCTCTTAATGCAAAGAAATTTATCATATTGAATAATTTCATTTATCCTCATTATGAAATATGAAATTGTTTATGGAAGAAATATGGGTTATTGTACTTGTGTTATTTAGACTAGAAAAAATGAGATAAGGAACATGAGAATGATTATATACTTAAACCAAAAAGAGGTAGGGGTGTAGACATGATGCAATTTTTAACCAACTGAAGTATTAAACTAAAACATATAAATATAATGAGCTTACAACACCAAATTTAGGGAAATAGAATATGAAAAATATTATTAGTTCTTAAGGTATGGTAACTATAATAATTAATTTTGTTATTAGTCATTTTATTTTTGGCATATTAATATTTTTTATATATTTATTTTTTCTTAACTTTTAAAGTTCATTTATTATATCTATTATTTTTCATTTTTTAATATAATTTTTTGATTTATTTTTTCTTTGATTATCAAATAATGTTTGATTTGAAAAAAATATTTTTACTCTTAACAAATTTTCAATTTTATTAAATTTAAATTTATAAAAGATTACATGTCATATGTTTATATCAATGGTTAAAACATTCAATGAAGTTTTAAAGTGAGAATCCATAATGAGATTGCCCAATTAATTTTATGGATAATGTATTCAATGCAATAACATTTTTTTATTATATTTTATTGCCTTAAATTCAGAGTATATTATTTTATTATATTTATTACATTCAAGTAGAATATTGATGTAATTTTATTCCAAAGTATATCAAGCTTTATTTTGGTTCAATTGTGGGTATGCTCTCATTAGTGTTGTATAGAGTCAAAGGAATTTATTCTACAATATTAACATATATCTAAAATTTGAAATGATAAAATGGAATCAAAGGAACATCTTTTGTTTGGGAGTCCGATATATTATGAGATTCATTGTAGGTTTTACTACATCTTTAAAGGAAATCAAGTCTCTTTACTAGATCTTATTCATTATGAGGATCACATATGTGTGACTTTATTCATAATATAAATGACCCAACATAGAGATAGTCTTCTTAAGATTTATCACCATAATTCATTATTTTATGGTTTAATTTCAAACTCCAATTTTTAACCTCAATTTAAGAAGTGTAAATAGACCTAATATTCTCTTTAATAATTATAAGTTATCAAGAAAGATCTCAACAACTAAATGTTTTATTTTATTATGTTTTATCCCCTTTTTCTTTTACACATTCTTATTTGAATTGTGATTTTATTAAAATCCTATTAATTTGTTATAGTTAACTACTATTATACATTAACTATAATTAATATTAATTACCCTCAAATTTTAATCCATATACCAAATTAGTAGAAAAATGGGTCGATAAAGATGGCTTAACAGAAAAAGATGAGTTAAAAACATTGGCAATAAGTATTAAAAGACAATTATAACACTTAAATGATCTTACCTTCCTACCTTTATTTTGATTACGATAAACCCACCTTTGACTAGTGTGGACTCCAAGCTGAGCACAAAGGAGGCTTAGGTATCCCTTTTGGCAAATGCCAGGAACCAAAATAGTAACAACATACCAAAAAAGGAAATGATAACATAAGGAAAAAATAAAAGGAACAATCAAGTCAGAATTAGGATCCCTCCAAGAAATATGATAAATAAGGAATAATAAACTTTTTGAGTGACAAAGGAGAAGAGACCAAAGTTTTATAATCCAAAGACAGAGGATTGAGAGGGTAGAAAGAAACCCCAAATAGAGGATAGAGATCCCATTAGGGTTCCCCGTAGAACACCAAAAAATCATCAAAATCCATAAGGATGAGAACCAATCCCAAGATCCACAAACCAAGAATCAAGAACTAGTAGACCACTAAAAATAATCTAGGTTCTCAGAGGGCACAAAAAAGATTCTTATTTTAAAGCAAGTAAAAGATATTCTAGGCCACCCTTAATTTTTAGAAAAGGATATGGTTTATAAGGGTAAACTAGGGTGGGTTGGATCCTTCTAGTTCCTAGATCATAAAGTCACTAAAGACCCCCAAATTTGAAAGTAGGTCTGTAAAACCATTTCCTTCTCTAAAGATGTGACTAAGGCTACTTTCTTAAAAAGATGTCAAAAAGCTCATATCATCCCTAATCTCATTCTAAATAGTCCAATAAGTCTATGAGATCAATTTAATATATTTAATTATATTTAAGGAGTCATCTTTAATGGCTAACTTGAGAATACCTCTATCCCTTACCACCTTAATACCCCAAAGGGCTGCCCTAGATTCTACAACATGATTTGTTTGGATTCACATATTGCTTGCATAGGAAACAATCATATTATTATTAATATCTATGACCACACACCCAGCTCTATCTATCCTTGGGTTACATTTTGAGGCACCATCAAAATTAAGTTTGAACCAACCTTTAGTTGGAGAGCTCCATTTGGTTGATTCCTGAGTGGAGTTGTTTCCTAGACTAGAATCCTGAAGATGCTTCAGGGTCCACAATTAAAGAATGCTTAAGTCCTCACTAATAATCCCCTCAATTTTTTTAGGAATACTAAATGTCTAATTTTAATTGATATCCTCAATAATTTCTCTTTTAGTGATCCACCACTTAGACCTTTTATCTCTAAAATACCTATGATTTCTTTCCTTCCAAATGCCCTAGAGAAAGTGTGGAAGAGTGAGATTCCAAAGAAGCTTCAAGGACTTATGATTCCAAGGTGGGTTCCATTGTAGAAACAGGTCCCAAAGGGAATCAGTTAGGACCCATTTAATTTTAAGAGATCACAATAAAGAATGCCAAATAAAGGTAGCATAAGTACACTTTAAGAAAATGTGAATTATACTTTCCTCCTCCTTCATGTAAAGACTACATCTGTTAGGCACCTACAATCCCCTAATCTTAAGGTTACCAATAGTGATAATTTTAATTTGAAAATCCAACCAAGAACAAATACCAAATTTTAGAATCAAATTTTTATACCAAAATTTGGGCTAGGAAGGTCATGGTCCATTATGTCTTGATCCCCCAAAAAACTAGATTTGATAGTGTAGTCACACATGGGATCTGGGTGACAAATAGTATTATCCTATTTAGGAAAGAAGTAAATGTGAATATCTAAAATATTATAATTAAAAATATATAGAAATATATTTTGATCTTATATTACTCCTAGAAATACAAGTTGTTTCTAGATTGGAGCTGAGTCATTTAGGGTCTAGTAGTCCTTAACTTTGATCCCTATCAAAGATTTAAAAAATTTAATAAAAAAATTACAATTGCCAATGAAAAAGAGGGGGAATTTAAATGTCTAGGGGTCCTCCCAATATATATTCCATCACCAAAAACCCATCTATAGCCTTTATAAAGAAGGTTTCTTATTTTAATCATTGCCTTCTAGAAGCTGAAACCTTGATGAGGAACATCTTCCTTTAAAAGGGAGTCTATTTTATTAGTTAGGTACTTAAATTTGATGACATTGGTCAAAATATTATCCTCTTTCATAATTATCTAGGATTTCTTCACCAAGAGTGCTCAATTCATTCCTTTGACCTATCACAGTTTCATGACCCCTCTACTTTTGAGTTTGCATACCCTTTCCCAAGCTACTAGGGGGAGTCTCTCTCTCTACTCTTTTACAAAAAAAATAAGTATAAATTGTATTTTATCAATTATATTGACAAATTTATAATGTATTTTAAGTACTGACATCTAATAAATAACATATTATACAAGGAACTCTTGACCATAAGGATATTTCATGCCTAGAATAAGCAGTTGGCTTTCCAATTAGCTAACTTCTTTTGAATTTTATCCAGTAGTGGATTCCAATCCTCCACACTTAGCCACTACTTATCTAGAGGCATGCCTAAATATAAATCTAGGAAATAATGAATTTTTTAGTTTAGAATATTAAAAATAATATTATGTAAATCCAAATTAGTGTGTGTAAAAAAGAGGGAGCTTTATACAAATTTATACTCTACCTAGACACTACTTCATAGTTTCCTAAGATTTTTTTTATGGTTTTATATTCCTTAATAAATAATATTATAAGAATGAAGGTATCATTAAAAAAATGTTGGTGTGTGATTGATTAAAAATTTGGATCAATTTTTAGTCCTTTGATTGATCTAGTCTATCTAGCCTTCTGAAGCATCCAACCAAGAGCCTTTACTAAGATGATACAGAGGTATAGGGAGAGAGGGTTTCCATATTGGAGTCCTCTTTCATACTAAAAAAACATTAGGGATACCATTGATGAGGACCAATAATTTTAGAGTAGTAATGTAATTAAAAATAAGCTTCTTAAGGAAGTTATTGAAGATACGTTTTTTAAGAATCAAAATGAGGACTCTCCAAGAAACTCTATCATAAGCCTTTTGGACATCCAATTTGAGGAACATACCTGATCTTCTAGACTATTCAAAGGAATGAATATATTCATAGATAAGGATGATATTTTTAGTGATATGTCTACATACCACAAAATCTCTTTGCTAATTCAAGATGATTTTGGGTAGTAGAGGTTAGAGCCTTAAAACAAGTGTCTTAGTAAAAATATTATAAAAGTATTACAGAGACTAATATATATATATATATATATATATATATATATATTTTTAACTGAAGAGATCCTTTTTTTATGAATTAGTATCAAGAATGTATTATTGATTTCTTTTAGGATGGATCTTGTTATGAACAATAAACCACTACAACTACCACATCATGTTGGATAATCTCCCAAAAATGTTGAAAGAAGAGGGGAGGATACCCATCCAGTCCAGTCATCTTATCTACCTCCATGGATAACATTAAAGTTTTAACTTCATCATTATTAGGTTATTTCAAAAGATCAACATTTTATTTAAAATCAAGCACCTGGTGAAAAAGCTGAGAAATCTTCCTTCAAGGTCTTGCTTATGAGAAGGGCTTCTAGAGAGGATGTTTTTAAAATAATTAACTACTTCCAATTTTATTTCATCTTCATCCTTACATATGGTACTGTCATATTTGATTAATTACTGTATTCTTAGAGTATTCTTATTTATACATGCTGATTGGAAGATTTTTCTTGAGATTTTGTCCCCTTCCTTTAACCATATGTTTTTAGATCTTTGTCTCCAATAGGTCTCCTCCCTAGCTTCTAGATTATGGAAGGTGATTAATAGATCTTTTTCCTTCAAATAAGTATCTTGGTTCATTCCATTATCTTAAATTTATTTCTCTAACTCCATAAGGGATTTAAAAGTTTCCTTTTTCCTTGTAAATATGTTTCTAAAGACTTTGTTATTCCACACCTTTAGATTTATATTGATGATGTTGAGTTTAGAGGCCAGAACAAACATATCTTAACCCTAAATCTCAACCTTCCACCATTTATTCATAGTATCCCATGGCTCTGGGTGGTCTAGCTACATATTCTCAAACCTAAAAGGGAGATTTCTGGTCCTTGGGACTTCTTCCTTAAAGAACACCATAGGATTATGATCATAACCAATTTTAGGGAAGACTAAAAGCTTAAAACAATAGCTTAAGTCCCAATCCATAGTTAATATAAATTTTTTCCGATCTAACTTAAATGTTTTCTACCCCATTATTTTGTTATTTAAAGTTTAATAAGCTCCACATAATTCCACATCCTAAAGCTCCTTTATCATGATAAAATCATTGAAGTTAGACATATTATCAATGTATTTAAGATTTCCTCCATTTTTGTATTTTGGGTATAAGGGGATATTAAAATCACATGACACCATCCAATCTAACCCTAAGGTGTAAGATTTGAATTCAAATAACTTTTCCTAAAATTGACTCCTTATTTTAGAGTTTAGAGCATAAATGTTAGATAATATCCATTTATTATTAGAAACTAAATAGGTAAATCCAACCATAGCATGTCCTTACTTATTATAAATAACTCTTCATTTAAAAATAAGGGGATCCCAAAGGAATACAAGGCCTCTTAAGGCCATAACATCCCCAGAGCTTGCAAAGCTAGAGTGATTCCAAATAGAGTTTCTCAAGCTTTGTAAAGAATTTGATGAAAGCTTAGTTTCTTAAAGTAAAAGAAAATTTTGTTTTTAAAATTTTATAAGATTTCTTAATAGCCTTTGATTTTCATGGTTTTTGAACCCCCTAATATTACATGAGATAAATTTCATAATATGGAGGGGGAGAGGATTCTACCTTGAACCAAGGGGTTGGTTAGCTCTTTGATCCTATCAGTTTCAAATTTAGGTCATCCCTGTGAAGTATTTCTAGTAGAAACATTATAACTACTAGTCAACTATTTAGGTTTCCTTATAGTAAAGCCTTTGTCATCATCCAACTTAGGATTATTTTCTATCTTTTAGGGTTTCCAAAAGGTTCCCATGGATGGTTGAAACATATGTAATTTAGAGGTAGCTACACCTTCCAACATATTCAAACTCTAGGATATCTTAATGCTCTTCATAAGAGAAGATGACTTCAAGTTAGCCTTACTTCTAGATATTTTAAAACTAGTGGCCAGATGGTTTTTAGACAAAATAGCCCTTTTAGGAGTAAACCTATTTACCTATTTCAGTGAAGGTTGCTTGAGGTTCCTGAAAACAAATAGTTTTTTCATTCTTAGATTATTTTCCTTAGAGGTTCCTTTCAACTTAGAGTTGTACACCCTTGAGGGTTTAGGGGAAGCTTTTATTTTATTTTTTGAATTAGGGTATTCCAAATATTTGTGTATCCACACATCATAGTCCTTATAGATTATTGTCTCATTATCATAGACTATATCTTGAACCCATTTATGAAAATTATATCTTAAGGAAATTGATCTCAATGTGACCTTACCTAGTTTCACTAGTACTTAAACTCTTGTTGCGATAAGGTGTTTTTTGGTGATTAAGGTTTGATATAATCTAATTAGGTGTCTAATGGATCTAGAAATCCCCAAAATGACTTCTTCATTCCATAATTATATAGGGAGTTCAGAAAGATTGATCCATGTCTGATTTCTCCTAGGAACTCCTTGAATAATTCCAATCTTGGTCTCCATTTTGAAATGTAGAGTTAGTAATTACCCATAAACCATGGCCCTATCATAAGGAATCTTTTGAAATCTTTGTAGTCAAAAAAATAGACCAAAATAAACTTATTAACCATTTATCTCACATCCACTAAACCATTGATGGCCCATTTCCATTTGACCCATTTCTTGAAAGTTTTAATATTTAGTCAAAATCCATGGAATCTAAATAGAAGAGCATTCCCCAAAATTGCATAAGCATGATTCATAATGCTATCTAGAATCTAAAGTCAAACCACCTTTTATTCCTTATGAGGGATAAGATTAACTAAACCACCATCCATAATCCAATTAATAGGCTCTGGCATGGATTTATCAACCAAGGACCCATAACGTCTTTTTGACTCATTCAAGATTTAAAAATCTCCATTTTTTTGTCTTTGTTGACAATTGTAGATTATCTTCCTACATTTTTTAATATAAAGGTTTTAATATTTTTCTCCCTTTTCTCTCCTATACCTTTTTTCCTACGATTTCAAGAGTTTTTCAATTTTTTTAAAAAATGTGAAAAGTATTAAATGTGTTTAGCAATGGAAAATGATGATCTATATGTTTATCACCAAGGACACAAATTATAATGGTTTTAATGTAATATTATCATGTGGTACTTGATAAGTTTTTTATTACTTTAACATATGCACAATATTCATTTTTCATTTTGGTTTTTTAGTTTTTTCTCAACTAGAATTTTTTCCCTGATATTAAAAAATTACTTGGTCATTATTGTAACTTTTTCATACCCATGTGAGTAAAATTTTTTATATTTTCTCAATATATAATTATTATTTTTGTTTTTTCTTAAAATTTGGCTTAAAATATAATATTTTTGTGTTTATAGAAGATGGAATAGAAATAGTATTCATTCTGGGATTGACATTCAATGAGATCTATCATAATGAGATCTATTGTCCATACCTGCATTTGTAACAATAAAAATATTCCTAATTTATAAAATTAATTGACAATTTAATGAATATAAACATTATAACATGTCATATATAGGAAACCCAATGATTTGGATCTTGACATATTGCTTGAATGTTTCTTGAAACCTAGTTTGACTAGAAGTTCCCTATTATAGTGTTGAGAAGGTAGGGAGTTTAATTTTTAGTATGGATTTTAGATCACATTACACTAGGATTTAATAAAACTCAATATAAAATATCTACCAACATGATTATTACATCATCACTATTACAAAGTAAACATGTTTCAGTAGGATATTATGTCACAACAAGGGTCATGGGAATATGTGTATTCTATATTAACTATGAAGTTATTAAGATATTTACCACTTATATTTTTATATTATGGGCTATTAGGATTCAAGGATAAAAATATAACCCATGAAACAACTTATTAGGATTCTTTAGTTTATATTTATCAAAGACCTATTGATACATGTGTATGTCCTTGAAAATGTGCACAATACTTTATTTTATGTGGGTTTCATAGGGAAGTTAATATAACTAACTATAATCATCTAAAAATGACCTTTGAGTGATAAGAGTGTTACTTGAGACCACCCATTCCTCATTTATTCCTATACCTATCTTAGGGTATATTTAGACACTTATCCAAATTTTGTATAGGCCACATACATACCTAGACATCTCAAAATTAGTCATAGACCCTTCCTTACGCATCCAAGCCCCTAGAGCCTAAGGTTTTTCCACTAGAAATTAGTGTTATAATTGGACAATAACATTAGAGTGCTATTTTTCTATTTGGATGCTATTGTCCTTTTACCTCTTTTAATCTCTAATGGACATCTTTTCAATTCCTAAAGCACCTAGGGTTGGAATAGACCTATTTCAAACCATGCAAAAACACCATGTAAATATATATACATTAATTTTAGCCCTTTATCGACTAGATGGAAATAAAATGCAAATAAACATAAAAAAACTTAGAAAAGTTGTGCACAATCAAGGTTATCAATCCCTATTTTGACCTACTTCTACATATAGTCATCTACAACCTTCATAAGCTTAGAATACTTAATTTTTTGGTCTCAAACATTGCTTAAATAACACAAACTGACATTCATACTAGATTTAATTTAACTTCACCAAAACTTAGGTGGGGATAACTACATTGGGTTTGATCCCTCCTCAGAGTATTGGTATCTAGGAAAATCTCATCACAGTGGGGTGTTGAGGGTGTTTATCCTACCCAACTAACACCACATATTTAATACTTGTGCCAAGTAAAATTACATAATCACATGGAGGTATAAGGTTTTCATATAAAATTAGTCACAATAGGTCATAAAAATGAATCAGGGTTTGTCTACATAGGAATAGGCTTGGTAGACTTAAACACATATGCTCCTAGAAGCTTAAATAATTACTACATAGAGGGCACTAGTGCCATAAGTGGACACTAACACCACAATGTTACTATACAAGGTAGGGTGATATTGTCTAGGAGGGGTTTTTAATCTTGGATCCTATATGTGACACTCATATCAACACATATACTAGTTTTCATCCTTCAAATACTTCATCTCAGTTAGTTTCTAGTTAAGTATTCATTTATATCCTTCATTGCTATTATTAGAAATATCAGTTTAGATTAGTTCTTTCACAAGTTATTGGTTGTATTTATTACATATTTTATACCCTAATTTACTATAGTTAGCCCCTTTAACAACCTAGGGCTTACACTTTATAAACCCTAAAAAGTTAATTCATTTGGTGAATTTGACTTACTTTGAGCACATTGTTTAAAAACTTAGTACACCATTAGGGTTTCTTTTCTTATTTAAAAAATATAACCAATTTTTAGTTTACAACCTATCATAATGATTATCATAGAATATGTCATTTTTTTACGTTTTGGTAAAAAGTCTTATGGTTTGTCATACATTCCTATTATGCATAATTTGTATAAAGATGCACATGTATGTCAATCCTCTCATTGACCATGTTAGAATTCAACTTATTCCACACATTTGTTCACCTCCTCTTGAGTCCCATTTCTATAAGGATAATTTTTACATGGCTCACTCTGAGTTACCTTTGGTTACTACTCAATGACAAAGAGCTCAAAGAAATCCTTTTGTTCTACCTCAACTTACACCAATTGATTACCTTTACTCACATCCTACCTCTACTACTTGCCCTTGGAAAATAGTAGATATTATGGTTTGAGTTATTACTAGATAGAACATGATGCCTCCTTAGCCTATATAGGAAAAATGTAATCCCACCATCACTCCTCATATACAAAACACTACAATGGGATCTAGGGATTAACATAGGGAATTTGATATTATGGATTAATTAATAAACACATTGACTAAGATCTCCATATTGGAATTACATAAATAGGAAATTATTTTCAAATATATTCTTTTTCAAACAATAAATCATACATCTTTGCCTCATGACATAAATCAAACTTATCTTGCATTTATGATGAATACTATCAAGGACATTGAGGATGCTATATATTTTTCCAATGAGGATTTACTCTCATAGTCAATTATTGATCAAAATCCACCACTCTTCATTCAAGCAAAAATCAATACCACCACTATTAAATGAGTTCTAATTGATAGTGGTTCAGGACTTAACATATGTAACCTCACATTTCTATAGACTATGGGTGTTGATATAACATCCACTCAGAAGATATATAAGAACATTAGAGGTTTTGATGACATTCCTAGAAAAAAATTAGGTTCTATTACATAGATATTATGGTTGGGATAAAAACCCTACCTACATAGTTCTAGGTGATGGCTAATCATTTGCATTACAACCTATTACTTGAGAGACCTTGGATACATGATATGGAGGCAATACCCTCTACTTTGAATAGATCCATTAAGTTTTTACATAATGGATACTTGTATACCTTTCCAACAGATAATTAACCATTAATATATTGAAGAGCCATCAAGCTTACCAACCTGAGTACATATTTAGATGAGACATCTCATGTTATTATAGAGTCCCCACCTCATAATTTTCTGATTGATCAGATGCATATATATGAGGTTAGGGAATCTAGAACCACTATTCTTACACCTATTCCATATCCTATTAAACATAGTTACATTCATCTTTAATAGAATATGACCCTCTTGTTCATAAAAATTGGCCTACATATGAAAATTTTGCCTAGATGGATTAGGCCACTCTCCTAGACCATTCAATGAAATTTTCTAAGGTACTTCAAAGAGGTTCGAAGGTGATCTAAGGAGGCTCTAAGGTACTCTAAAGAAGTTCTAAGGTGCTATAAAGAGGTTATAAGGTGCTATAAATAGGTTATAAGGTGATATGAAGAGGTTATAATGTGCTTAAAAGAGTTTTAAGGTGATCTAAAGATGTTCTAAGGTGCTCCAAAGATGTTTTAAGGTGTTCCAAAGAAGAGGCAACCCTAATGTAGTGGATGATCCAATAGTGGAAAGAAAAGACTAGATTAATGTCCCTACTAAATGTTCTTAGTCTTATTGAGTACATTAACCATCCTATTTTATGCCTCTAAAATCATATTTTGATGAGAAGATCCTCTCTAGGCAAAAATTAGTGTTTTGGCTCTCTTAGCTCAAAACATCACCTACACCCAACTCAAGTGCCTTGAGAGCCAAGTGAGAGAGACATTAGATTATGAGGTAGGTATTTGGGCACCATGAAAGTGATTATTATAGGGTGAAATTACATAATAAGTTTTTAAATATTATAATCTATGGGTAGAGGTATTTACCAATTTCACCTATAGCCAATACCCCAAATCTACACCTACAACCATCCAGATGGCAATCTCATTGACTCATTCAATTATTTTACCTAAAGTAAAACTCAAGAAATTTATATTAAAATTTAATATTATGAGGTATCATTTTATATTCAAGTAAAAAACTGAAATATCCAAGCCTTCATAAAGACAACTCAAGTAATGCTAGCTAATGAAGATATAATAAACAATCAACTTTTGAAGGTAGTTTTCAAGGTTTTTAAAGTTTTGGGGTACTTACACTTGGAGTCAAGACCTAAAATTTAATAAAAAATGTCCTTGTGACTTATTAAATCACCATATTATTTATATTTGGTATTAAAAACAAATAATATATATTTTTTTGCCTCAGACCTGAGGCACTCTCCATGAAAATTCAGGTAACCTACTACTAAATTTTGGTAAAAATCACCTAAAGGCCTTAATATGCATGATAAAAACATGAAAATTGGTGGATATGTTAATAGTTAGTTAATAAAACTATATATAATATTGGTGAGGAAAATATAATAGGGAAAATACTCACTATTTTTTTACAATCACCCTATCCATTGTCAGTGAAAAGGCAACTTAAAATTTTTTTGAGGAAAATTTATCTACAAACCTTAGTATGTAAGATCCAAGTATGAAACTTGGTGGGGGTGTTTTTAATGAGTTATTATATCTTAATAAAATATTTTTTGGGTATGGATAAGAGTTAAATTACACACTATTTAAGCATAGTCCCCTACATGTCCATTGGCAGCCACCATTGGATTTAGGAGACATTTTTGAAGTCTACAGGTTGGTGGAGAGTTTTGGAAAAATGGAAATGTTTGGGAAGTATAATAAGGTGATTTTAAATGTTATAAAACTTGATTAAATTTATTATATTTGGTTTTTCAATTCATAATGAAGAGAGGTGTAAAATTGAAAAAATTAAGATTTTTGGCGTCAAGTGGGGACAATAAGAAAATGATTTTTTTGAAGAACTTAAAGGGTTGGATGGTAAAATATAATGATTGGATAAGTTATAGGAGTAATTAAAGGTTTAAAAAAAATTAATGAGGTCTTGAGACCTAATAAATATCAATATATGCCTTTTTCTTTCTCCCTATGTCTCATAGTTCATAATTTTTGAGTGTGCTTAGGAGGAAAAATAGAGTTTTAAGGGCTAAATAGGTAAGTACACATTATAAAAATTGGTAAAAAATATGATTATGAACTAAAATATACACCCATTATGATATTTAAGTCACAATAGTAGCTTATATATCCACTATTTTGTCTCAGACCTCATGCACTCTATGGGAGAGAGACAGTCTTAAGGCCTAAAAGAGCTACAATTGGCTTAATTGGTGGCCATTAGATTTGGATTGAAGTTTTATGGTATTAAAAATGTTTGATAAGTAATAAATAGACCTCAGTGGCTATGGGATGGTCTAAGAAGGTAGAGGGAGGCTAAGAAGAAAGAAAAATCATGTTTTCATCCCTCCATTAATGGAATCTTAACGCCAAAACCAAGTCTTAAAATGAGAATTACAGAAGTCAAAAGGGGGATTGATGTATGGAAAAGTGTTTAATAATGTATCTAGGAGACACCATAATGATTTTATTGAGTTGGAAGAGGAAAATATGACTCTAAGTGGCTCAAATTAGTAAAGAGACCCTCTTAGACCTACCTAGTGAACACATGGTTGCAGATCTTCCCAAGCTAATTTAAGGAGTTTCTAAGTGAATCAGAGGATAAAAATGGTTTCAAAAGAAGGGTAAGAACCAAAAAATTATTAATAAGTATAAAATAAGAAAACTAAATATCCCAAGCACCATGGAGAGGCCTAATAATGTATCTAGGAGACACCATAATGATTTTATTGAGTTGGAAGAGGAAAATATGACTCTAAGTGGCTCAAATTAGTAAAGAGACCCTCTTAGACCTACCTAGTGAACACATGGTTGCAGATCTTCCCAAGCTAATTTAAGGAGTTTCTAAGTGAATCAGAGGATAAAAATGGTCTCAAAAGAAGGGTAAGAACCAAAAAATTATTAATAAGTATAAAATAAGAAAATTAAATATCCCAAGCACCATGGAGAGGCCTAAAACCATTGCAAACTACCAAAGAGCATGTTTTGACTAGTTTTGAGTTTTTGAGCTCATAGGTCCATAAAATGACCTGGAATCACCTGGAAACCAATTGGAACATGTAAGAAACTATATAAATCTCATGTTTGACCTATTTTTTTGATGAATTTGGCATGTGTGGGTGATTAAGAGGCCCAAAATGGCCTTAAAAGTAGGGTTTTGCATAGTTGGTTGAAAATGTCTCAAGCTTGGAGCCCTCCATTAATGAATTCCAAGACTTTTGTAGGTTTAATGGTGTATTTTGATAGTTTAAGGAGAATGTTAAGAACCCATGTTATACTCTTATATTTACATTATTAGCATAGTAGTTTCTTTAGATGCATATGCTTTGTAAGTCATCCTTAGAGCATATTTGGTTTATCCCACATGCATCAGATGAAATAATCATTAGAATATAATTAGTATTTAAGTTAATGTTAAAGCCCAATGAAGGCATCCATGAATTGTATTGAATTGAGCTTTCTCAAAGGAGGTTTCCCCCTCGAAGAGGCCAATGATTCTATAATTATGCTATTGTAATTCAGTTCTATTTATTTTATTTAATATATTACTAATTTTTCATAGTTTATTTCATGTATTTGTAATTATATGCTAATTTGTTTAGGAAGGATCCTATCATCTAGTATTAGAGAACTTTCTAGGGAGAATTTTTTTTGCAACCCACCATATGCTCTCACCTTGCTATAACTGGACCCTGGTAATTAGAAAGTGGTAACAAATCCATTCCTATCCCTTCTATACAATAATCTAGATTTGCAGTTTCATTTTAGCAATAAGACGACACCAAAGATCATGATTTTTTATTCAACCACATTGCATTTATGTTCAGTCAGATTTTATCTTCTATTTTGGATCAGGGTAAAACCTATCTACTTAATTATGGGAAGTGCCTTGGTGAAAGCCCTAAAAATCATTGAGGAGTACCACATGAACCCCAAAGTAGCTAGCTCATTGAGAGGACTTGATAGTGAAATGGGAAATGACCCCTTCTTGATTGACTAGTTCCCACCCATGAGGAAAACCAAGAGCTATCGCTAAGAGGTAAATTCATGGCCAATTTTTTTTGGAGAGTAGTACTCACTTAGACAACATTGGTGGCTAGAGTGAATTCTATAAACCATTTAAGCAACTATTCAAACCTAGGGTCTATTTATGTTAGGTAGATAAAAAAGTAGAATGATTTATAAAACCATGTAAGTTTTAGAAGACTATTAGCAAAGTAGCAAAAAACCAAAAAAAATTTGGAAATTTTAATTTTTTTGCAATATCTTCTTGTATATATCCTTTTTGGTTCTCAAAATTTACCAATACCCCTAAAATTCAATTCTCCACATTTTCTTCCTTGAGGTCCCATAACCCAATTCCACTTGAATTCTTGCAAATCTCATTTTTATGTTTTTTTGAGTTCTATCATAACTTTTTTAGTTTCTATCCATTTGCCTCAAATTTTTTACATAGTATTCATCTCCCTTTTTTTCTTCTTCATCCCTTTTTGATAATTTTTTTAGTTTTACCATTTTCCCCTCTAAAATCACCTTCATCTTCATCAATCATACTCCTGTACAATAAATTTAGTAAAATTACCTTTACCCCTCTTGATTTTGACCACATTAAAAAAATTCCTTTACTAAATGTGTCTTAACTTTAGATTTCCCACCCATTGCAAAAAAAATAGGTTATGGTAGTCACACGTGCAGGAACCAAGCTCATAGAGGAAGAAATTATAATGTTGATGACCTGGGTCACTGACCTAGCTAATATGGTGAGTGGATTGATTGAATAGAATGGGCTTTTGTTCAATAGATTACATAAGATGGAGTCTTCTTTTGATAATAATTTTTTGTCCACCCACCCACCCACCCACCATGTGGGACCAAATTGGAATTTTCAAAGTTTAATGGTTTAAAACCAATAGGTTAGATTTATCATGTAGATCAATAATTCAACCTTCATAACACTTATCATCTCAAAAAATTTCTATTTTCTTCCTTCCACTTGGAACTAGAGGCACTCCAATGGTACCATTGGTATCTCAAATCTAATGATGAACCTGATTGGACAACTTTTGCATCCCAAATTTTGGGTATGTTTTATCCCTCATCATTCAAGGATTCTATGGGATCCCTCACAAAAATTCATTAGATAGGTACTATTAATGATTATCAAATTAAGTTTGAGAAGCTAGTAAATCACACTGAAGGGTTATTAGATGATTTTTTCAAGAGTTATTTTATTAGTGGCCTCAAAGATCCCATTTTATCTAAGGTCAAATTTTTTTAACCTTAGACCATGATGAAAGCCTTGGTTCTCACAAAACTCACTAAAGACAAAATCACCGCTTAATGTCACACTTATAATTGGGTACCCTCTAAGCCCTCTTTCCAATAACCCACTACCAGGACAACCCCCATCAAACATCTCATAGGAGATAAAATGCATGAACATCATGAGAAAGGGCTTTGTTAAAATTGTAATGATAAATGAGTTCTAGGGAAAAAATGCATCAAGAAAAAATTTTACCTACTAGATGTTGATTCTCTACTAGATATTGAAGATTATGAGGATATTATTGAGGAGATAACTCAAGAAGATGATGATTCTATGCACCTAGATTTCCCTTTAAAAATCTCCATGCATGATTTGATGAGAGTCACTACCCCCTAAATGATGTGTATCTAGGGTTATTTTAAGAAGCAACTCCTTACCATCCTTATTAACTTTGGCAACACTCACAACTTCATCAACCCTCGAGTCACCAAGTAAGCAAATTGTTTTATCTATCCATGTTCTAGTTTTGAGGTCATGATTTCCAATGGTGGCACATTACCTTGGAAGGGCAAATGTCACAATGTTTATATTTTAGTGGGTGATAATAACCTTCAAGCTGACATGTTTTCTTTATATTTAGGGGGATGTGATGTTATTCTTGGTGCCCAGTGGTTACAAATACTTAGACCCATCATTGGGGACTTTTTAGAGCTTTGGATACAATTCTCAAAGAATGGATAAAAATACACCCTACAAGGCCTTCTTTTAGGCTCCACTAGCATTGTCAGGTCTCACTACATGGAGAAACTTCTCAAATAGGGATCCCACAACATCATTTCCCAACTCTTTTCTCTTCATAGTACTTCACCACTAGACTCTCACCCACCTTCTGACTTGCACAATCTTTTGGTCAATCATGCCTCAATTTTTGAGGAACCTACTGGATTACCACCTCGCCAACCTTAGGACCATCACATCCCACTACTTATTAGTGCACCTCCCAACATTCATCCCTACCAGTACCTATTTCATTAAAAGACTAAGATTGAGAAGATCATCCATGATCTCCTATAGGTAGGGGTTATTTGACCCAACACTAGTCTATATTCTTCACCAATATTGCTTATTCATAAGAAGGATGATTCTTAGCATCTTTGCATTGATTATTAGGATTTGAATAAACTAACCATAAAGGATAATTTTCCAATCCCCATCATCGATGAACTCCTTAATGAACTCTATGGTGCACAATTTCTCTCCAAATTGGACCTACATTTAGGGTATCACCAAATTCATCTTTATGATGCGAACATTCCTAAGACAACCTTTCACACACATGATGGACACTATGAGTTCCTTGTCATGTCATTTGGGCTTACTAATGCCCTCTTCACCTTTTAGAGTTTTAATAAACCAATTATTTTGTCCCTTATTTTAGAAGTTTCTCTTAGTCTTCTTTGATGACATTCTTATCTATAGCCCCACACGGGAGGATCACATCCACCACCTCAACACCAGCTTGGGCATTCTTACTGCTAACCGCCTATGTGTCAAAAATTAAAAGTGTTCTAATAAGAAAACATAGGTGGAGTATTTGGGACATATTGTCACATCTGATGGTATTTATTTTGACTCCACCAAAATTATAGCTATGACAAATTAGCCCCAACCAAAGACCCTCAAATGCTTACATGGATTTCTTGGTCTGATAGGATACTACAAAATTTTTGTCAAGGATTATGGCATAATTATAGCTCCATTGATAGCTATGCTAAAAAATATACATTTTCATGGTCATCTTCATCTTCTCAAGTATTTAATGACCTTAAACATGCCATGTGCACCATGCTAGTCTTGGCCATGCCAAATTTCTCTAAGCCATTTGTGCTTGAGTGTGATGCATGTGGAACAGGTCTTGGTGCTATCCTTATGTAGGAGGGTCATCTCATTGCCTTCACTAGTAAGGCCCTAACGAGATGTGATTTGGTATGTTGCACATATGAAAAAGAGATGATGGCTATTCTCCATGTAGTTCATAAATGGCATCCTTATTTGATTGGCTGACATTC
Source organism: Torreya grandis (assembly GCA_037957365.1). Classification (NCBI taxonomy): domain Eukaryota; kingdom Viridiplantae; phylum Streptophyta; class Pinopsida; order Cupressales; family Taxaceae; genus Torreya; species Torreya grandis. Next base: position 601,185 of record JARHVA010004152.1, on the reverse strand, counting down.
TACATTAAAAATGACCATCAAAGCCTCAAATATTTTCTAGAATAATAGGTGTCTTCTCCAGAGCATCAAAAAAGGGTTTCTAAACTCATGGGATATGATTATGAAATTACCTACAAAAAAGGTAAGTAAAAATTAGTAGCTGATGCTCTCTCTCACTAGTTCAATGATTTGGTACACCTTTGTGTAGTATCTCTTCCCATTTCCACTAGGCTCCATGATCTTTAAAATGAGTGGCATAATGATATCCCAACCCAACAACTCATTCTTCAACTATTTATTGATCCATTTGCTAAATCTCATTATACTTGGGATGGGCACACATTGTGATATAAAGGTTATATAATGTTACCAAAAAGATCCAAGTTCAAACAACTAGTTTTATAGGAGATGCCTGCTTCCCCTTCTGCTAGTCATTTAGGGTTTCTAAAAATGTACAAGAGATTTTTTCATAATTTATTCTGGCATGGACTCAAGAAGGATATCAATATATTTATTGTTGAATGTGATATTTGCCAATGTACTAAAGATGAAATAGTTGCCCCACCTGGTCTACTCTAACCACTTCCTATTCCCACATGTATTTAGATCAAGATCTCCATGGATTTAATTGAAAGCCTCCTAAAATTTCGTGGTAAATCAATGATTCTTGTCATAGTGGATCACCTCTCTAATTATGCTCATTTTTGTACTTTGGCCCATCCCTACACTACTTCCACCATTACTTAGACATTTCTTGATCACATATTTTGACTCCATGGTGTTCCTACTTCTATTGTCTCAGATCATGATTCCATCTTCACTAGCAATTTTTGGTAAGAACTCTTCAAGCATTTAGGTACACAATTAATAATGAGTTTGGGATATCATCCATAGACTGATGGCTAGACTAAAATTGTCAATAAATGTTTGGAAACCTATATTTTCTATTTTTCCATAGAGAAACCACATTAGTGGGTCAAATGGTTACCTCTTACAAAATGGTGGTATAATACATCATACCACACCTCTACTAAAATGACCCCATATGAAGCACTTTATGGGCAAGCACCCCCACCACTTATCTTATATACACATGGTAGTTCATCAGTTATGGAAGTTGACACTACTCTTCACCATCGAGATCAAATTCTCCACATCCTATAGGATAATCTTCATTTGGCACAAAATCATATGAAGTAGTAGGCTGATCAACACCACTCTAAGTGAACCTTTCAAGTAGGTGATATGGTTTTTCTTCACCTACAACCATAAAAATAATCATCCTTGAAATAAAAGGGGTGTCAAAAGCTTACCCCTAAGTTTTATGGTCTATATAAGGTTCTCCAACAAATTGGGTTTGTTTCTTACAAGTTGGAGCTTCTGCCTTCCTCCCACATTCACCCAGTATTTCATGTCTCATGTCTGAAGAAAGTTATTAGAACCAACATTCAAGCACAAATAGTCTTACTAGAACTTGATAATAAAGGCTCTTTCCTTATTAAACCATAAGTAGTCTTGGCTCGATGCACCTACCGACTTTTCTCTCACACCATCACAGAAGTTTTAATTCAGTGGCAAGGATTGCAACCCAAAGATGCCACATGGGAACCATTATTCCAGATTCAATAATGCTTTCCACAATTGAAGCTTTGAGGATAAATTTTTTTACAAGAGGGAGGGGATGTTAGGAACCTGTGTTATACTCTTCTATTTACATTATTATCATAGTAGTTGCTTTGGATGCATATGATTTGTAAGTCATCCCTGGGACATATTTACTTTATCCCACATACATGAGATGAAATAGTTGTTAGAATAGAATTAGTATTTAAGTCAATGTTAAGGCCCAATGAAGGCATCCATGAATTGTATTGAATTGAGGCTAATTATTTTGCAATTTTTCTATTATAATTTAGTTCTATTTGTTTTATTTAATATATTGTTGATTTTCCATAGTTTATTTCATGTATTTGCAATTATACGTTAATTTATTCAAGAAAGATCCTATCAGAGAAAAAATGAGTAAAGACATAAAAACAAAAACCCAAGGTTAACCTTCAAGGTCAGTTGTAAGCATAAAATGCCAAGATCATTAAACATGTTGCCAAGTTGCTAGCTCAAGCCAAGTGGAGATGTGGCATAGAGGTCAACTGGAGTAGATATTTGAGGAGAATTGATGGATCATGGGTGGAAGTAAATATAATTAATGGTATGTAAGATGTATTATCCTAGATCAAATACTTTTTATCAATTAGAGTGGATGGTGACATCATCCAAGACAAGAAACCTTTAGCCCAAAAGTGCCTAATAGGCCAAATTAGACCTTTTTGGTGTTTTTAGAGCTTAGTTACTAAAAAGTGTCTATAAAAGACAAATTAAAAGTGATAAAGGAATAGAAATGAGCTTCCATACATTTAATATGTTGGAAATCAATTATGAAATCTTGGAGGGTGGTTGGAAATGTATTTATTGAAGAGCTAAAGCTTTCACTATTCTCCTCTCTTCTTCTTCTTCCCTATATCTCCCATTTTTGGGATCATTTTGTGATATAATCTCATTTGACAAGGAAAAACCTTGTTAAATTTTTTTTAAGAACACCCTTTGAATCAATAAGACTATTATTTCACCTATCTCTTTTCCTTTAACTTGTGCTTAGTAAGCTTGTGCATGATGACTTTGTGAAGAAGTGTTCTTCCATAGTTATTGTCCTTATTTATTGCATCTTTTTATGTGTTTTCAAGCTATTTTTAGGTGTGAAATTGTGATTTTATGCCATTAATGGATGATTAGTGTGAGTTTTAGAACCCCTCTTTTCTTCATCTATTGCTTAGTGAGCCTAGTTTAAGAAATACTGATGCAAATTGGCTAGTTTATGAGATTGTGTGAATAAAGCTTATATTTATGCTGAATTAGTGTTTGTTTCAAGATTATTATAGTGTCATTTAATTTAGTGAATCACCTATTTAGTGTTATTAGTCATCCCATAACATCTTTCTATCCATTTTCTAATCAAACATATTAGTTTAGGTGATCTACTAGAGGGAGATGGCCTTCTCTAGAGGTTGAACCTCATTATAGGATACCCATAGATTGAGGTTGATCCAATTTTATAGCCAAGAGTGAGAAAGCCTAAAAAAATTTCCCACAAGGGTGAAATTTTATGCTACAAAAATCCTTGGCATACCTGATGGGACTACATTTGAAGAATATTGATTGAGATTGATGATGGTCTTGGTCCATTTACAATAGCTTTTGCATCTACACTATCAGCATCTAGAAAATCTAATGAATACTCAACATTTAAGTGGTAGAACAGTACTCATATTTCATTTCAAATGTGAATACAAGATCAACTTCTATAGATATTCCTTTTGAATTTATTAAATCACATTTAAACTCAATAGGAAGATTGAGGTTTGATAACACCCATCCATATTTGGAAACATTCCTCCTAAACCAATTTCCAAGTCTACCTCTGCAAGATCTTTGTTAGGGCCTTTCAATACCATGGCTACCCATAGAGCCTTTGATTTTGTGGATTTAAATCATTAAATTCCTTTGGAACTATATTAGTATGACCTTATCCCAGTGGCAACTCTTAAGAGTGTGCCTTACTTTACAGGAGATAGTTTTGCAACCCCTTCTGAACACATCATAGATATAGCCAACTTTTGCAATATCCATGACATCAATGAAGAAAACATGGATATCAAGTTGTTAGCCATATCTTTCAAGGTCAAGGCCTTAGATTGGTATAGGAACCTTTCTCCTATCTCCATCACAACATGGGACCAATTAGGGAGTGCTTTGTGTAAAAGTTTTGAAGATAAAAGTGACCACTTGTCACTAGCAAAACAATTGACTACAATGAAGAGAGCTCCTCATGATGTTATGCAGGATTTCAATAATATATTTCAAAAGAAATGGGATAATATTCTAATATTTATCAGGCCCACTCTTAACTATTATTTCTTGTACTATTTAATATCTCTCAATAGTGACATTGTAGTGATGATACAGTCTATGGGGGGAGACACATTACTAAGTGCTTATAAATTGGCAATCAAAGCAAAGAATAGTCAAATACAAGATGGAAAACTCACACCTAGGGCACTTATGCCCTTATTTCCTAATATTTATCTACCTCCTATCATCATTCCTCCCCTTACTTCCATTCTTCCTTTTCCAACACTTACTGCCATACCTCTACCCAAATAGGACAAGGCTTCAATTAGTCAGTCTAGTGACTCCCAAGAGCACAAGAACTTCCAAGAAACCAATAATATGTTTAAAACCTTGGGTAATGAAATAGTGAATATGAATAGGTATAAATATCAATATAATAGGCCTTACCAACCCCCATATCATCCCCAATAGTATTATCAAGCTAATAGGCCACCCTTCAAGGGAAATTTCCAAGGATAAGGGCAACCTAAATATGCTAGGAAAAATAATTACAATATTAATGCTAAAAGTGCTTCTAATACATTGGTCCTTATTCAAAACAAGATTGCACAAGAATGTGAGGGATATATACCTTGGAATAATTCATTTAATCAAGCAATTATCCCAAACACAGATTTCAATCGGGGTTTCAGTGATTAGTGGAAGCAAGGTACTAGTTATGGATTTAATCAAGATCTCAAGGCTCAGAATATAGAAGTACCTATGATGACTAAACTAGAAGAGACTAAACAAATCCAAGGGAAAAATGAAGGACCAAACTATATGAAATCATAAATGCATCATGTCTATAAATCAATCCTAGCTCAAAGAAGATAGAGAATACCTACACTTTCGATTGGGAATACATTTGTTAAGTGGGAGCATGACCAATATGTGGATATAATTGACCCAATTAGGGGGTCACTTGTCACAATACACCATGTGAGGTAGGGTTCAAAATCCTACAATATAACACAATCATGCAATGACCCTAAAAGAGTCCTAAGGTTTGATATTTCACTTATGTCTAATAAACAAGAAAGTAAATCTAATCTAGTGCTTACCAAAGCTTGTGGCACAAAGTGGGGGTAAGAAACAAACTAAACAACTAAAATAAACATGCATAAAAGACATATACTCACATAAATGTATACCAAAACCTAATGAATGGAAGAGAGAAGCACAACTACATTATATATCTGCTCTTATAAAGGAGAAATAAAGTTAGGAATACTTACCTTTGAAGATGAACCCACCAAGCCTCAATCTCTCCCTTGGCCAAGGTGCTTCATAAGAGATTAGTGTGGTATGTAAAGATAACAAATTCAAAACAAATTTAGGCTAAAAAATCTATCTATGTATCCAAAATACTTCTCCATAAGATAATATTTGTATCTCCAAAGAAAGTATGGAACCCTAAGCTTTATTCCTCAAGTAGAATGGTCAATAAGCAGATGTTCATTCATACTTATTCTTCTTCACTTCTCTTTTCTTAAATGGTTAAAAATGAAATTGTATATATAGGTGAATCTTACCCTAAATCATCCCAAAAAATTTGGACGTATAGGGTTGGCCATGGTCAACTTAGTGTGTTTTTGGGGACAATTCACTAGGTTTGAGCTAGGTCGTCTGAAAGGCTAACAAACCCAAAAAGTGAAAAATACCCTAAACTATATAGGATCTGCTATGGTTGACCTAGTACAACTGATAGTTAAAAATGGAATTAAGGTAAGAAAAGGAGTATGGAAAGAGGACAATGACTAGAATAAGTAGGACTAAGAACAATAAGCTTTAGGTTAATGGTTTTAGGAGATGAGTGTGTAGATGCAAAGTGGCAAAAGGGATGACAATCTTATGAGGCATTGATAGTCTACCCACCCCTTTCCAAATACACCCCTTAAGGTAGGCACTTAGAGATATTGAGACTTGATATGTTCCTATCATATATAAAGTATTAGTAATAAATAAATGTTTAAAAAGATTATGTGTATACATATGCCCCATTTGAATCTCATCACGTGTCATGTAAGTGTAACATAGGATGGTGCTTCGAGAAGAGAACATGATAACACACAATATTGATGCTAAGTAAAGTGAAGTAAGTAAAAAATAAGATAAAGGAAAGGAAAAAATTAAAAAACACATACCTTTACTTACCTTAGTGTTGTAGATAAAGAAGTAGACTTCAAGAGATGTGAAGATGTCTAATGTGAAGAACACTAGGCAAACCTATAGAAGTTAGTGCAAAAAATAGCCAAAAATCAATTTTTTTGGAATATATACATATGATAGTGTAAAATAATCTCTAAATCATCACAAATACAATGAATTTTATGGATTTGAAAATAGATGGGTAAAAATAAAGATATAGATAAAACAAGGAATTTGTAGGACAATAATTGAAGAATTTGAGTTTTGAAAAGTGTTTTAAAATAGGGGAAAAGATAAGTCATTTGTTATTTTGACTTATGAAGGAGAGAAAAAATATCTTTAAAGACCAAAAAATCTAGGATGTTGAAGAGACAGTAGGCTAGATAGGGAGATGCTCTAGAAGTAGCAACAAGTGCATTACAGGTATGCAATTATGAATCTCAAACTAGTTTTTGAAATTTGTATTGAATAAAATGAATTTTCAATAATTTTGAATTTTAAGCATATATATAGATAAGAATGAGACAAAATTAGATTATTTGGGTAGAAAATAGAAAGATGGGAAATGGGTTTAGAGTAATTAGGAATAAAGCAATGCACCTTTTCAAGAAAATGCAAGGGGCTGACAGTCAGAATGAACTAGGTCGACCCAGTCAACCCAGTAGACTAAAATTGGGAAAAATCCATAGTGTCAACCTAGTAGGTATGGGTTGATCCTATAAATTTTGTAGTCTACCAACCTAATGTGGTTTTATAGCTGATTTACAAAGTCTAGAATGACAATACAACACTAGGAAGGGGAAAATAAGAGGGTTGACTAAGATTTTAGAGTCAACCAATGGAGAGATAAGGAAATTTTGGTTAAACTAGGTTGACCAAAGAACTAGAATAAGCATGGAAAAATGAGTGGAATATTGAAAGAGGGATAGAGTGGTTTGAAATGACTAAAGGAGGGCAAGATGGATTAAGTAGGCTAGAAATAGGGTAAAATAAATAACATGAATAAGTTTAAAAGATATTAGGCTTGTTTTTGATTTAAAAATGTAAAAAGAATGTATTATGATTATACATGAAATAAAAATAAATGATATATCCTTTATTTTTTCTTAGTTATAGAGACAATGGACATTCTATAGATTGGAAGATGTGGCTTGGTTACCAGCGTTATTGGAGTGATTATCAGATAGAGATAGGGCTATACTAGTATCCCTAGGTTTAGGAGGCATAACTAATATGTGTAGGATCCCCATGAGTTCATATTTGTTAATCATGTTCCCTAGTTGCTAGGAATGATTGAATAACACCTTTAGATGGGAGGTGGATGGGGATGTGATAGAGGTAGTCATCAGACTAGAGGATGTCCATGACATCCTTGGGCTACCCATAGCAGGAGCACTAGTGACCACATGGATACCAAATAACATAAAGGAGAGGAGAGCCTTAGCCATGTGGGATACAAGATCAAAGGCAATTTTGTGAGGATAGAGAGTTAGTATGAATGATGTATATACATCATAGATTTTAAATATCCATAAAGCTATGATAGGACTTGTAACATAGTAGGTGCTATGTTACAAGTTAGATAACAAGGTGACATTATTCATGGTATCCTTGAGCAAGATGATGTTATAGGAATGAGTTATATATGATATGAGATATTTCATTTGGGTTTAACTCATACATGATATGTATGAGATACTAGTTAGAGTGTAGAAGACTATGGGATTGATCATATTATTGATAGCTTGGATATATGAGAAGTTCCCTATATATCAGCTGATTGGGTTGCCCCATGTGGTTGATGATAGGTTACCTTAGGTGTGGAGATGGAGAGAGGACTAGGTAGCATAAGCTATGCCCCACATGCTAGCGGTATATTCAATAAGATGTACAGACATAATGTGGTAACCATATGGAGACATAAGGACTACATGGGTAAGTTAACACATAGTTGCACCAGTGATAGCTAGGATAAAGGTTATTAGACATTACACATGGTAGAGAGAGCCATATCTGGTGGCATGGGTGCCAGAATAGATGAGATTGCCTCATCTAGTGACACCAATATTGATGCCTAAGTAGTGGTCTCAACATGTGAGGGAACCAAAAAGGAGGAGAGGGTTAAGACCACAAATAGTGAGACTGACACTTAGACTATATCATGAGCAGTCATGGACTAGTCAAACATGATGGGGAGTAGAGGAGGATAGGGAGATAGAGGAAAATATACTAGATATACCATCTCTAGTTTTAAAATATGATCTATAACCAACGAGGACATGACAACAATAAAGGTAGTAGGATATAGAAGATATCGATGTCATCCCTAATGAGCAAATAGAGGAGCTAGAGGAGGGATGGATGATAGAGAGATCACTTAGGTGTAGGCTAAGATGGACACAAGCTATGAAAAGGGATTTAAGTTGAGAAGGTGACCTATAAAAAAGGTATTAGGAGGCTACACATATGCAAAGACTATCCTAAGTGGTCATGTAGATGGCAAGACCATAATAGCTGAGACATAGACATGTAAGAAAATATGGCTAAATTATTACTTTAATTTTTTATTTGAAAATAGAGATAGATAGATATTTTGAGATATAATAGTGATCTAATATCCATCTAGTGTGATTTTACAAGTGTAGCTAAGGATGCAAAGGAGAGATAGGGGTCCCCAATGAAAGGATCACTCCATGACATCTTGGATGAGACTCTATAGCCATATGACCCTACTACATTGGAGGACCCTAGCAACCATCTGATGTAGCTCAAGAGAGCTAGTTTAGACTAGTTGGGGAGGAAACAAGATAACTACAAACACAAAGAAAAAAGATTCAACCACTAGTAGAGATGGGTGTAGGAAAGATGTAGGCATGGTAGGCCTTGGCTAAGGAGAGAGCTATACATCTGGCCACAGTGGCATAGATGATAGAGATCTAAACTTATTTAATGTAGTCATAGGTGTAGGTGGCACACCTATAGGGATTGGTAAAGGGGATGAGATATTGGACAACCTCCTTACAATGTAATATTCAGAGGAGGCAAATTGAGGCCTTAGTAGGAAGTGTGGCTAGGCTATGAGATAGATAAGATGGGGCCCAACCATAGAGCTAGAACATTATATATGGTTGTATCAAAACTTATGAGATGTATATATAATGGATAATTTTGGCATATTTGTTGTTGGTTGTGTATGCTTTGATTATGGTTTAATATGGTTATGGATGCTTTGGATATATTTATTTCTAACACATATATTATAGATTTTTTATATATTCTATAGGAAATATATGAGATGTGGTTTCTTTTCTAGCATTATGAAAAACACATGCATGGTTAAAAATAAATAGGCAAAAAAGACTTAGAAAAATATAATCAATCAAGAATGTACTACACACTATTTCCAGCCGGGAAATATGTAATAACAAGAAATGACTAAATATAAATAACCTAAAAAAAATGGTAAAACAAGATGGTCAATAGGAATTTGTTTTTAAACCAAAGTGAAATATTTTTGCACTAGATCAAAACAAGTAAAATCATACTAATTTTCATTGGGAAGTATGACAAATAAAGTAATAAAATGGAAGGTATGTAAAATGGCACAAAATGGTATAGAAGCAAATGAATTAAGTTAATCAATTATACTAAATCATGCTAGAAAGTATAAGAGAGAAAAATTTGGCCAAAGATTGGTCTTAAATTGATCACACTAATTCAAGTTGGGAAATATTAAAAAATAAAAAAATGGTTGAATTATTACATGCACTCAAAAAATGAAAAGATAAAAGAGAAGGATAAATGAAGTAAGAAAAAACAAAACAAACTAAATCAAGTTAGGAAGCATGTCAATGATGTGTAACTTCATAATGATTCATATCTTATCTCATATTTGACACATGTAATTTTGGATTGTGACATGAGTATTGGAAAATTTTGTGAGGATTGTTGGGTCCTATCCATGGTCTTATACTAAAATTCACAAAGAGAACACCACTAGGGTGTAATAATTAGGACAATCAGGTAATAAAGGATGTGGGTAATAGGAAGGAAAAAGATGGTAATTTGTAAGTATGGTTGGGTCCTATCCACAATCTTATAATGCAACTTACAAAATGAAATCCCATAGGGATTGATCAGTAGACAAAATAATATTTCTCAAGAGGAATTATGAGGGATATAGGGAATGAAAAAGGGAGTGTAAAAATCAAGACTTAGGAATCTTATGAGAAGACCTTAGGAGAGAAGAGGCATACTAAGGATAAAAGAAGACACTAAGTGACTAGTGTTCATCTATGTACAAAGGAAACCTATTCTCTATAGACACAAAACTTTGTTGGCAAATAAGAATGCTACTAAGATCAAGTCATGAAGCTAGACCGGTATAAGGAAAAGTGAAATGGACCTACCTTTGCATGAGGTGTTCCTTGTTCTTCAGGACCCCTTATAGAACGATTGGTCTACTGTGAAGATTGGGTACTTATGTGAAAAATTAGGTATCACTAAAAGATTTTTTTAATTCTCCTATGCTAATATATTGGCCTACCACACCTCAAAGGACCTAGGCTCTATTGTGAGGCCAATTATGGAGTTTGAGATTCAACTAGAAGAAGGAGATGTGCTTTGAATCATGTCTTTTAGTGTGATTTGAATTTTAAGAATATTTTTGCCTTTTGATATCATTGATTTTTGTTTAAATGATTTGGATTTTAAAATTTTAATGTATTTTTAAGATTCCTCCTCCATATAGATTTGGAATGACCAATCATTAGAGATGTAGTGATACACATGAATTAGTTATAGGCTAAGGATAAAATAAGCTAAGTAACCAAAGACAAAAACTGACTAAGACACTTAAGATTGATAATGAACTAGCATGTGATCTTAAGTCTCAACTATGTATATGCTTAGTTTGAGGAAAAAGAATGGACAAAGGAGATCCAAAAAGTGGAATGGTGTAAGGAGATAGTAAAGAGTAGGATTTTTTGATAACTGATCACATGGTAAAAGGGAGATAATGAAAAAAGGGAACAAGGTTTGTATAACCAATTCAAAATGATAGTTAACAATGAAAAAATAAGATAAGAAAGCAAATAATCATGAAGAGGAAAGAAAAGATTTTTGAGAAAAACTCAAGCAAAAAAGAGAAAGTAATGATAAAGAAAGACAAACATATGTGAAATATAAATGATAAGATAAGAAATATATAGTACAACAATTAAGAAATCACCATATATGATAAGGAAAATTTGACACAGTGTCAAATGATAGAATAAATAGATAAAGATAAGATTGAAACATATGTCTAACCCAAATGAAAATGTGAAAGCACCATGCATGTGTTCATAAATACTGGTAAATCTATCCACACATAATAAATAAGACATCAAATGGATCTCTATGAAGTTGGAGATGAACTACTATTAATGTCTCATTAATATTTAATAAATACTGGGCAAATACTTATTTTCTAATCTCCTCTACAGGAAAAGTAGGAATTCTCAAAGGATTGTGATGAGGAGGGAAATTAGGCAAAGGATGGTCAAGAGAATGTGTTCTAGTAGGCTCTAAAGGAGATGCAAGAATCATCTATGGAAAAGGATCCATGGGTGATGGACTCACAAGTGGAGAAGGATCCATGGGTGAGGGAAGGTCTACAAGTGAAGGAGTCATAGGTGGAGGCACAAAACATGGTGAAGGAACCATAAGAGGTGATGGGAACATAGGAGGTAGAACCATGGGGGAGGAAAGAAGAATCTTATTTTAGGGATGACCTATGGGAGGATGGTATAAGGTCTAGGAATGGCTCTAAGGTGGTCCTTAAGATGTTGTTGAAGGATGTGGTAATGATTGGTATGATGGGTGCCACATAGATTCCATAGAAAATATATCTCACCATACTTGGTTAAATATTTAGGAAGTTCCTTTAGGGGAGGTATGGCTTTACTTGATGATGGGGAAGAAGGATGCAAGGTATCAATATATTGTTGCAACTTATGAAAATGGGTGAAATAATGATTATATGTCTCATAAAATAAACATATACACTTGTGAGTGGTTTTAGTATAAGCACTCATATAAGGATGTATAATAAGAGTGGAAGAATCTAGAGAACACTCATCATCCCATTTGGTGGGCATAAGATCCATATTAAGCAAAAGAAGCAAAACATCACCAAGGCAGGGTGATGATGAGGAAGGAATGGAACTAAGATTAATGGAAGGAATAATATCATCAGAAATAGGGGTAGGGTCAACAACAATAAGAGTAAAAACAAGCTCAACTATAATAAGAGTGGGAAGAGGCTCAACTATAGTGGGATATACTGAGGGAAGAGTTAGATCTACAGAAGGTCGAAGGAGAGTTAAACTAACCTTAGGGGTAAACTAGCTATGAGGGTTAGGATACCTAGAAAAATGGTAAGGCCCAGTCATAGCATGATCTATGAACAGAGTCCTACATGGCTCCTCAAAAAATGGAGGTGTCAATACCATATTTACCTTGTGATAAATGAGAAAAATACAAAAATTAGGAACTATAGGTAAAGAAAATGATGAGATGGCTAAAAATAATCAAGTAAAGAAGAATGATAATGAACAATCTTAAGATCATGGGCTTATACAAGACCACCTAATAATAGGTCATCTAAGGAATAACCATCATCATAATTTGGGGTGTTAAGATAAATGACATAGGTAGGGATAACCTGTCATTTGATGAAGTATGGTGAATATAATGCTTAGCCTTGGTTAAGACTACAATAATGTCATCACAAGGAGGTTTGAGAGAGTGAAGTTGCAAGGAAGTAGGAAGCTATAAGATGAGAAGAGGTAAGAGATCAAAAGTTTTGATCTTTAATTTAATCTCATCAGGCTCATCATCATCAATATATAAGAGATTAGGAGGAATGTTACTAATGAGATTAGGATACCCACTATAACCTTAGGTTGAGTTAATGGGAAAGTTGAGACATTAAGACTCATATAATGGAATGCTTGGCAATGGAACAAGAGTATGAATCTTGAAGACACCAATATTTTGGAATTATTCAAAATTCTAAGGGTTAGTGTCACCTTAAATCATATAAATGGCTCTATTGTGAGGGAATTTAATGTATTGGTAGGCAAAAAAAGTGATAGATCTCATGTGGTGAGTCCATGCCCTACCAAGCAAGATGTTATAAGAAAGGGGGAAATTAAAGATCATCACCTTCACATGCATGGTGATAGGTGGGATGGTAATGGGAAACCACATACAACCTAAAGGAGGCATTTGAATTTTATCATATCCTTATCATGTGCTTTGTGTAGACTTGAGATTGCATTTTGAATATCCAAGAGTCTTAATAAAATTGAGAGAATCAACACACGTGCTAAAACCATCAATAAATGAATACTTAACTTGGATAACACCTATTTAGATGATAATAAATAAGGGAGGATCATCTACATGAACTAGAATCTCATCATGAATCATAGAATCTATGGGAAATTTTGAATAAAGAGAAGTGTATAAAGTTTCATCAATGTTGATAGACATCTCTTCACATTGTTATAAAATATTGTCTTTAGAACCAAATAACACTACCTCCTATCCTACTAAGAGAGAATGAAGTACATTCATCTTGAATAATAACTGCATGAGATAGTTTATATAATGTGGAGAAGTCCTCATAAGCTCTAGGAACAAGATTTGGGATGGGATATTAGTGAAATCCATAATAGGATCCCACTCATCATAACCCATAATAAGGTTGTTAGATATAGGTGCATAATGATTAAGGAGGTTTTTAGGAGGAGTTGAAGCAAATTATAATTTTTATTGGTAATAAGAAGAATAAGGTTTAGAATAATTTGGAAAATCATGTTGAGATGATGAACTAGTTGGTTCAAGTTAATTTTAAGAATTGGAAGAAGAAACATTAGTAGAAGCTTGAGTATCATTAGTATTGGAAGATGATGGAAGAGTGGTATAAATAGAATGGGAAGTGTTATCCAAGGGAGAATCATAAATTGGATCATCAAAGGTAATAAGGTTATCTTGCCCTAACTCATTTAAATGAGTTGGATAAGAATCCTAGATAACATGATATGTTCAAGATGAAGGAGTGCAGATAGGTTGGGAATCAATAAAAGCCACCACCCTTCACATATTAGTCATGTTAACCACATTATCTTTAAATTTTGGTTCAATAATACTTTCCAAATTATTGGTGGAAAGGGTGGGTTTGTCTTGGGTGTCTTGAATTGGTTGATGATTATGAAGAGGGTCTTTATAGACATCTAAATAAGCATTTGCTTGATTTAAGGCTTGAGTTTTGTCATGTGTTTTATAGTCCTTAAAAGCAATTTCATAATCTTGTTGACACTTAAGAATGATGGAATCATGATCAAAATTAGGTTCAAGAAGAAAATACATAGCTAAATTATGAAGTTGTCTAAAAGTCTCATGAGATTGACCCCAACTAGCGTGAAACCAACAAAACTTGTTAGGATCATACTAGGATTTCATATGATGAGTAGGGTCAAGCTCTCATGAAATAGGCCTGGGTAGATGCTTAATAAATTTAGCTAAGGATATAGGTTTGTGAATGTTAGTGTTATTTGGTGAATATAATTGAGAATTAGTATAATTTTGAGAATGAGGAGTTGGTTTTGAAGATTGGTTAAAAATGATAGATTGAATATTGTGTATAGTGTCATAAGAATCTATAACACCATATTTGGTAATATTGTGGTTTTTGTTCTTTAGTAATAGATGAGGACCCATAGAAGGTTGGGGTGGCTTAAATTGATGCATGAGAAAATGTTATCATTTAGCTTGGTCAATAGCCTCCTCCAATGTATGTGGTGAGAGAGTGTAGACTCGATATTGTAGTTTAGGAAAGAGGGAATTGGTAAAGAGATGGAAAAGATTATCATCAGCCATGTTATGTTCACATTTATTTGACAAAGTCTTCTACATCTTAACAAAGGCTTGAGTGGATTCATTTTTATTTTTTTTTACAATTTATGAAATGGGCCAAAATGTTTTCAATAAGATCACTAGTTTGGAATTCTTGCACTAATGCATTCACTAAATCCTCCAAACTAGTAATGGAATGTGGTCTAAGTTGATTGTACCAATCCAAAGAATCACCTGTGAGGGTTTTTTCAAGGATCTTGGTAGCAAGAAAGGTGTTTAATTTGACCCAATCCTTATAAACATTTCCAAATTTCTTAAGATGAAGGGAAGGATCGATTGATCTGTTATAAGAAATTGTAGGTGTTATACCTCCTATGTCAATGTTAGCAATTTGAGTGGTAAGAGGTTCATTTTGTAGATACTTGATGGTTTTGTTGAATAAAGGAGGTTGAGGAATTATATTTCTTTGAAAATATCAAAGAGGAGGAGTGGGAAAATTTTGGTTATGTGTGCCCCAAGCCATTGGTTATGGATGATATTGAAGGTGGAGAATATTGTTTTGCATTATCATCATTTGATTTGTGTTACAAGATTGAAATGTATTCATTTTATTAAGAGTTTGAAATAAAAGTTTATGTGTTTGATTATAATAATTATAAGCCTTAGGTTTAGAATTCGTGGATTGGGTACCATTATTGGTGTTGATAGGATCTTGAGAAGAATTATGAGAATGAGATGGACTAGTAGAAATTTTTTCTTATGTATAAAAAAATGGAATACTGAATGATTGGGAGGAAGAAGAATTAGAAGCATGATTACCTTGGGTAGAAAATGAAGCACTAGTAGATGGATTAAAGATAGTGGATCTTAAGAAAGGCCCACCAGATGTAGAACCTACCATGTTAGTTGATATACTAGCCATGGAGGTGGAAGAAGTTAGAGAAGAAGAGGTCATGGTATGAGAAGGGGTCATTATCAAAAGAAGAGGTTGAGAATCAAATAAAGTGGTACCCCCAAATCTAGTTGAGAATGTAGGAGTAGGTGATTGAGGCTCTTCAATATGACCACTAATAATCAGATTGTAAATGGTATAAGGATCCTTTCCTTGATGTTAAAGAAATTTAGAAATAAAGAAGAGAATTTTGGGAGTATACTCTGACTCAGGCTGGTCTTCTAAAGAGAAAAGAGGATTATGTTATGAAAAGGTATTAGGAGGGGTCCCATAATTCATTGTGCAAGTAGTAATATGAAAATTACTAACATCCAAGAGAGGAGCCCTACTCTATTTATGGGAGACCCTATGTGGATTGGTAAAGTTCATCATGTATATTGACTGAAACTCAGTGTCACTTTCAAATATAAATTTCATGATGAAGGTAAAGGAAGAAATATGATAAGGAAAATAACCTGAAAGTGACTCAAATAGTATAGGGGTTGAATAGGTCAACCTAGCACCAAAAAAAGGATTGTAAAACTATATAGGGTCAACTGGGTCGATCTAGTATAGTACACAAAGATAAGAAAAAGAGGTAAAAGGGTCTATAGATAGTATATGGTTGACTGGGTCAATCCTATATAGTGCACATGGGCTTAAAAAGTCACAAGGTTGACTAGGTCAACCTAGTACAATAGATAGGGAAAAAGAAAAGGAAGATAACAAGTTATGAACTAAAATAAGACAATTTTTGTAGCTAATCTAGGAAAGAAATAGATAAATGGAAACAAATAGTTAATTGGATCAATGTTGGCCAATATAATTGAGGAACTATTGTCTCTAAATCTTGCACCCTAGAAGAGGGTTGTTTAGGCCTCCTCCATATTTGGGCAATGTTGAGACATTTCTAGGCATGTGGGTGTGCCTATAAGTGGAAATGAACCTCTAGGTTGAAAGGGATATCTCCCTATATTATCTTTTGTGTAATAAAACTATTGAACTATTTTTTATGGGTGAAAAGAGTCAAAAGTTTGCATAAATGAAAAGCCTAGTCTAAGATGGTGATACACAAAGAATTAGTATCCACATGTATTCCCTATAATTATGCATAATACAATAGAATATAGTCTATAAATCAAGATCTAGAAGATTCCAACATATGTATTTCAATGTAGAGACAACATGAATGAGATCACACAAGGTAAATATCTAGAAAAGATAACCTATATAGTCCAAAAAAGAGGTTACACATGTGCAAAATATCATACAACTAGAATGCACTCTACATGACCTATTGGATCAAATCTTTGCTCAAAATCATGAAAGAAAAAGAAAAAAGAGATAAAGAATCACTTGCTATCATTATATCTCTCTTTCATGCCTAGGTAAATGTCTAGAACTTATAAATAATATAGACTTATGCTTCTTTGCTCAAAGGCAAGAAAATGGCAAAACATTCTAGCAGGGCTTCATTGTACTATCTATGGATGATAAAACAAGAGCAAAAGGATCCTATTTATATAAAAAGAGGGAGAGAAGAGAGAGATCTTGGGAACTAAAATATAAGCCTCTAAAATGGTTTATAGTTTCCATCCTAGTGAAACTGATTCTAACTATTCTCTCATTCAGTTAGAGTTTGTCCTTGTCTTTGATTCACCCTCTTGAAATGACCAGGATTGCTGAAAAATCAATGGTGAGATGACCCTCTAAAAGAAATGGCATGAATCACAATAAAATCAATGGATTATTCCTGAGATCTCCCACATTTTTCACTGTAGACCTAATTGGGTTTTCCAAGTGACTTTACTTCTACTTGCTTCTTTGGGTTCTTTGATTGCTTCTACTTGAAAAATTCATAAGTAAGGCTCTTTTAAAAACCCACAAAGCATTGTCTCTTGCTTTTCAAGATTTTTGATTACTTTTAATTGTAAAATTAATAAGCAAAGATCTTTAGTAAACCTGATTTGCTCTATCCTTGCTTAAGACCCTTTTAGGTTCTTTGAATGGCTTTACTTTTTGCTTGAAGACTTTAGGCATGAATTTGACATCCTACGGCATGTCATATTTAAATCTCAATGGCTATTTGGCCACCCTAAATTCGACATCCTATGGCATGCCATGCCTTTGAGTCCCACTAGCTAGTTAGACACCCTAAATTTAACATCCTAAGGCATGTTGTCTTTGCACCCCAATGGCTAGTTGGTTGTATTAAACTTGAGATCCTATGACACATCATGGGGATATCAGGTTCATGTTTTGGGTAGTTTTATTGAAGTAATTCCTTCAGAAAATTTGTCTGAAGGAATTATTTTAGGGATTTTTCTCAAAAGGTAATGGTTCCTTCGAGAACTTTTATAAAGGACACTTGGGAAAGTGCCCTTCAGAAAAGTTTAGGACACTTGGTGAAGGAACAGGGTCCCTTCAAAAATTTTTGAAGGGCATTTCCAAAGGAAATGGCCCTTCAAATTTTTTTCAAAGGGCACTTCCAAAGACAAGGTGCCCTTAAAAAATGTCTGAAGGGTCACTTGGGAAGAAAAGTTACCTTCAAAACTTTTTTGAAGGGTCACTTGAATGAGAAAAGTGCCCTTTAGAAAAGTCTGAAGGGTCACCTAGGATAAAAAGTGCCCTTAAATTTTTTTCTAAAGGGTCACTTGGAAGAAAAGTGCCCTTTAAAAAAATTCAAAGGGACACTTGTGAAGAGAAGTTTCCTTCAAAAATTTTCTGAAGGGTCACTTAGAAAGAAAAGTTCCCTTCAAAAAAGTCTGAAGGGACACTTGGGAAAACAAAGTGCCTTTCAGAGAAGTTCAAAGGGACACTTGGGAGGAAATGTTATCAAGACCATTTCGGGTTTTCTAATATCCTTTGCTTATAAAAGTCATAAGCAAAGCTCCTTGGAAAACATGAAGTCATGTATATTAGCAACTCATTATTCACATCCTTCTTAAAGATAATGACATCCATAAGATAATAAGGAATAGATTGCAGCCAAAAATAACTTATTTGAGATTTGTTCAAGCCATTGGGACACTCACCATTTTGAAGAAAACTAATGATGTTTTGTGTCCAACTTTGATTTTGCATTTGATTAGTTAGCTAGTCTATAACTTGATTCACTAAGGCTTGCTCTTTTGGCTCTTAAAAGTCAGATGATAAGTGCTCACATAAACCTCTTCCTCTTACTAGGTTGGTTACCTTGATGCTAATGTCATATTCCATCACCTTCATGATTCATCTAGCTCTCTTCTCATTGAGATCCTTGCTTAGGATAAACTCATTGGTGCTATGATGGGAGACCATAACATGGATCCTATTGTTGGAAACCATATGCCTAAACTTTTTCAAGCCTCTAATGATGGTTAAAACTTGTTTATCAACATAAGAATATCTCACTTCGTAGTCTTCTAAGCCTTGGCTGAAGAAATCAATTGGCTACTCATTATCCTCATCATTATATTATAGAAACATGGCTAAGATTATGTCCAAGTTAGTGAAAGTATAAAGAATTAAATCCTTAGCAAAATTTAGATTTAAGAGAGTGAGAGAGGCTACAATTTCTTTCTTGATTGCCTCAAAGCTGCCTTTACCTTCCTTTTTCCAAGTAAAATCTTGGTTCTTCTTTAGCATGAATGTGATAGGCTTTCCCATAGTTATAAAGTTTGGGATAAAACTCCTTATAAAGTTTATTTTTCACAAGAAACTTTTCAGCCCTTTCTTGTGTTGAGGCAAAGGCAAGCCTAGAATATCTTCAATCCTTTCAAGGTCAATAGATAAGTCTTGTTTTGAAACAATATGGCCCAAAGGATTACCTTCATAGACAAGGAAGATGTACTTCTTTGGATTGAGGGATATGCTATACTCTCTACACTTCTCAAACACTTCCCTTAAATGTCCCATATGATCAACATCTTTTGAAAAAATGGTTATATCATCAAGGTAAACAAGCAAAAATTTATTGATAAAACCTTTGAAATCCATGTCTGTTGCCCTTTAAAATGTGGTTCCAGCATTGGATAAACCAAATGGCATCTTCTTGTAGGCAAAGGTCCCCCACTTAGTGGTGAAGGCTGTCTTAAATTGATTCTCTTCATTTACCAATATTTTATTTTAACCTGAATAACCATCAAGAAGTGAAAAACGTTGAGAACCTAAAACAACTTATAGAATTTTTTTCATGAAAAGGAGTTGGTAATGATCCTTGAGAGACACTTTATTTAGATCATGAAAATCCACACAAACTTTGATTTCTCCATTATTCTTTTGAACTGGCACAAGGTTGGCTACCCAAGTTGAGTTATTGATATGAAAGATAATCCTAGACTCAATTAATTTCATCAGCTCTTTCTTCATGAGTTATTCTACCTTGGGGTTGATAGGCCTTTGCTTTTATGTTATAAGTTTAGATCCATGCTCCAATTCAATGGTGTGATGAGATAAACTTGGGTCAAAGCCCTTCAAGTCTTTGTATTCCTAGGCAAAGATGTCATGAAACTCTTTGCATAATGCAATAAAATCTTGCCTTTCCAGTCGAGAACAAGCCTTGCCAATCTTCAAAAGTTTGTCCTTGAAAATCAGAAATCTTTCATAGTTCTCTTATTTTATTGACATGCTCATTCTTTGGTTTTTATTTTGATCATCCTCATTGAAGATACTCTCTAGGGTAATCATCCCCTTGGGTATTTTGTTTGTCTTTAGTTGTATAACCTGCTCTTCATAATGATCATGTAACTTCTTTTGATTTCTTGAAGAGAAGCTTGCCTCATTTTGTAAGAAGTGTGTAATGTGTTTTCCACTTTCAAACACTTTCCATGACACTTAATTATCTAGAATGAAAGGTCTCAAAATGATCTTGATATGAGATTTATCTTTCTCTTATTCAACATCAGCAACTGAGTCAAAATGTGCTCCTATTATAACTAGTCTATTAGTGTGCTTGTTCAAGTCTCTTGGTATGAGCTAGATGTTGAAGGCATCAAAATCCTCAAGAGATCCCATACTCTATGCTTGTATTACTTGAGTAAGGGGTTTTTGGCTGTAGCTTGACTTCTCACTTGATGAATGACCAGCTCACTATCTCTATAAACTTTCAAAAGCTTGATTCCTCTCTTCTTTGCCCATTGGAGACCATGAACTAAGCCTTCATATTCTACCACATTGCAAGTGTAGCTGAAGTGAAACCTATAAGAAGATTAGTAATGGTTTTTTTATGGGGAAAAAACATGACACTAGCTCCTACACCTACCTTTTCCCTTGAACTATTAAAAAACATTTCCCACATGCTATCAAGCTCATGATCTTCATTAGTGAGTGAAGGAATTGGGACATCTTTATCATGCATGCAGTAAACTCCCAAATTAGTTTTAATAGTTTTAATTTGAAATTCTCTCTAAGTATGGCTCAATGTGGAACCTTGATAAGGGTTGAGTCCTTATTTCTATCTTGGTTCCATACCTTGTCTTGAAATCTAAAAGGACCAATCAGTAGAAAGGTATCCTCCTATATTGGCTGTAAAGTCCCTAGACAAGCATATGATAAATGTGCTAGAAGGTCCACCACCACAATATCTTGTATGATAGGGAAGCTTGGACAGCCATGTAAAAACACTTTCAGACCTTTAAACAATCCTACCATCTTGGTTGGAGTTCCATCCAGCTAAAACATACCTTTACTATGTTGCTCATAGTTCAAACCTAGCTTATCAACCACTACTTTAGGCATAATAGTAGTGCTTTTTCCACTATCCATAATACAATTGTGGACCAACTTATCTTCTACAATGAGTGTGAGGTAGAAGGGTGGAGGATTTTTAGATTTAGTGGAAGGTTCCAAAAGATGATTTGGAGAATTTATGAGAGCCACACTATGATGCTTTGAAGATTGAGGAACCACCTGCATGCTTACTAACTACTCTTGCAAAAGATCCTTTTGACCATGTATATGTAGAACCTCCCAAAGTGATATGCTTGTCTTAGTGATCTTTAATTAATCCATAATATTTAGAGATGGAGTATTCACTTTATCCTACATTATTAATGGTAATAAAGGCGCTGTATCCTGCTATGTTGCAATCTTGGTAGCTGCATTCACATTCTAATTATGTTGAGGAATATCGCTTATAGAACGTGCGACACTTTGATTATCATTGTTTGGCCTTGGAGAGGCATCAATTGGAACTATTTATGGCTCATAGCCTTCTCCCAATGCTCTCTTATTGGACCTTATATTAGCTATAATTGACATGCCTTGTGTCAACAGAAAATCATCCTTCTCCTGAAAGTTCATCATCCCCACACTTGGGCTATTGCCTTCTCCATGATTATCCCTTTGGCTGGGACATACTTCTTCTACTATCATGTAAGGAGTAGTTTCTTCTCATGTAGTTAAAGAGTAGTTGGTTCCTCCATCATCATGTGTAAACTGACCTTGAGGCTACCTCCATTAGTCCACATGATCTTCTCCTTGCACTGCATTTGCATGAACTAGAACAATAGCCTTTATAAGAGGAGTAGAATTTGGATTAAATGCATTGGGTTGCCTACTGTAACCTTGTTTATTTTGTTCTCTCCCTTAATAATTATATTGGGATGGAGATCTGTATCCTTATTGAGGATAGTATTATGTATTAAGAGGAATACTTGCCTGATATTGAGATTACTTGAGCTAAAATCTCAACTATTTGGTTTCTTCATCCTTATCCACCTTCTTGGGAAAGGATCTTGGCTTCACATTAGAATTGAGAACATGAGACATGCTTGGAGCTTAAACTAAATTATGGGATATCAAAGGCATGAAAACTCTTAGAGGGAGTCTTCCAACCTAATCAAGCTATTCTCAGCCTCAATTGCTAGCTCATATATACCTAAAAGAGTGAATCCTCCCATTGACTACAATATAACAACAAGGTCAGTACCAATCCCTTTGAGGTATGTTGGGAACACAAAGCTAAGAGGAGGTATTATGATTGGTGGCAACCTATACCATGTTCTTTGAAATCTCTCATTGAAATATCCTATGGATTCATTTGGACATTTTCTTATTACATTAAACTAATGTATTAGGGAAGCATGATCATTCTTATTTTCAAATCTTGTCACCAATAAGTCTCCAAAACCATCCCAACTTATAATGCAACCCCCTTCCAATGTTATATACCATTCAAGTGCTTTACCTTTTAAAGACATAGCAAGTAGCCTAATGGCTATGTTGGCCCTAGTAACATTATGGAAATTGCAAAAATTAGAGATGTCTCTAATATGTTCAGATGGGGTAATAAGACCCTTTCCATTGAAACTAAGAAGATTTTTGGTAAATTTGAAGGGATGGGGCCATATTCAAGAAGCTCTATTGGGTTTTTGGTATTAAAATCAGGGAAAGGTTGATGCCTATCTATCTCTCTCCTTTCTCCCATTTCTCTTCTTCCTCTATGATACTCTATTTCTTCTTCTTCTTCTTCTTCAACTTCCTCCTTTCCTTCAACTTCTTCAACTTTTCCTTAAAACCTCCCTACCAAGGACTTAATGGGGCTAGGAGTGGTTTAGGGTGTTGTTCTTTAGGAAAAGCTTTAGCTGAAGGGGCTTGGTAAAAAAAATATTAAGGACCTTATGAGGACCATGTAGGATAATGTATAAAAATTGGTCTAGAACTAGGGATTCACACCCTTTTGGAGTCACCAAATGTTGGGTTAGGGGTATTTCTACTGTTGACCAATTTTACCCATAGGAAAAATTTTGGTCACCTTCTTCCCTTACTTTTCAATGCCAGTCATTTTTAGGCTGCACAAGTTCAATGCCGTGGTTCTTCAGTTGGTTCAATCTTTTGTTTTAGCCCCTTGGTTCATCGTCACTCAGTTCATCCATCTTTAACTTCATTCGTTTGGCCTTAGTTCATCAGCCTAGTCCAAGTTCAACACCCTTGTGGAGGGCAAACACTTCAAAGGAAAAGGACTGGGTAAGTTTAGATTTGTATAAGTTCAAATTTGTTCAAATTTATTAAGCCTTGAATTCCTTTAGATTTTTTCCTGAAGGAATTCCTTTAGACAAAAGTCTGAAGGAATTCAGGCAGGCTGTTCAAAGCAAAAGGCTAGGCTAGGGAGAATTTTTACAGACTTTTTGTCTGCAAGAAAATGTCCGTAGACAAAAGTCCATGGAAAAATATACAAGGAAAAGGCCTAGGCAAAGTCTCCATCGATAAAAGTCAATAGGAAATCATCTGCAGACAAAATGTCTATAGGGAAATGTCCCCAGACACAAAGCATGCGGGAGCCTGGGAACAATCCAACGAAACAGAGGACCCGTCGAAGGACCCCAAAGGGTAGGTACCCTTGCGAGGGACTCTCGGCCAAGTACAAAGGGACACTTTTGAATGCCGAAGGGTCACCTTCCCTTCAGAAAGGTGATAGAGACAAAGGAAAGAATGCCTATGGAAAATTGAGAAGGACAAAGCCGGTGAATGGACCCGATGATGCTTTGATAGGGACAAAGACATTCTGAAAGCCATCAAGTTCAATAAAGTAGATTAGTTGTTGGTTTTCAAACCAATGACGGCCGTATGAATGTCAAAGTTAGTGAAATGAAATGGCCATTTGTTTTCAACTAAGAGAGCGCTAACCAAGGGCCCAGAATGTAGTGACCTGCCAGAATGTTTGCCCCAAGGGCTGAAGGAGCCATAAGAGATAAAAATTGAGAAAAGACAAAGTGATAAGC
Organism: Torreya grandis; assembly: GCA_037957365.1. Taxonomy (NCBI): domain Eukaryota; kingdom Viridiplantae; phylum Streptophyta; class Pinopsida; order Cupressales; family Taxaceae; genus Torreya; species Torreya grandis. The sequence continues at coordinate 576,573 of JARHVA010004152.1, read as the reverse complement.
ATGGAATGAGCAAGTAGTTAATTCAAGTGGTGAAAGTAAGCACCGATTTGAGAAGTGACTCTAGCCGGTGAAATAATTCTTGCAAATTGATCATTGGGGATGCAAATAGCTAGTAATGCAATCGGTTTCTCCATTTTACATTTAATGAGTAGACAAACCATGTATTGACCTTGAAAAAGTAGACTTTAAATAGACAAAGTGGGCAGCTCATTAATGTTTTAAGCGACTTGCTCTTCCCAATGAAGGGACATGATAGGCCACTTATAAAAAAGGAGCACCAAATGGGCCTCCTTGCTTCTCCTATATATTGAGGACCTGTCATTTTGAGAAGGATCTTTTTTCACTTTTGTAAGGTGTAGCCCTGGAAAAATTTCCACCTGAATCAATAAAGCACAATTTTTACCTCCATCTTGGAAAGATATTTCTATGTATGTCTTAAGTGTTTATTTATGTTCAGTCATTGTATCTTGAAGTTTTCATAGGTCTAACACTAGCCTACCTATTGTCTACAAGGTGCCATTTCTATAGCTGACAAGAGGAGAGTAGTATTTGAGAAGTTCAGAATAGAGGAGATTACTTACAGTGTGCATTCCACAACACCTTGGTGAAATCTCTATTTCTTATGTTTTCATGAAAGCCTCCCTGCCAATTTCTTGCAGCTTGGTCCTTCTGCCAAGTGTGAAGTGTATGTATGTGTTTGTCTGATTTCAAGTGTGGATGTGAGAAGGTTGACTTATTTTGGTGCATCACCTCTTTAGAGTAGTTTGTTTTCCTATAATCTTTCTCCTTTTTCACCCCCCATTATATTTGTATATGTATGTGTTTACACTTACTGGAATGAACATGATGCATCAAAGGGAGCTAGCCCTTATCTAGAGACTCTCCCCTCTAGCTTTGCTAGTCCCACAGGCGAGAGGGGAGTTTCCATAGTTGTGAGGAGAAGGCAGGAGCTCGGCCTCCTGCCAAGGGTGCAATTTACTACGTCAACAATTTTGGCACGCCTAGTGGGACACAATTTTACAACTTAGTAAGATTTTAGGATTGATGCTGGTCCTGTTACAACAAATCAAATATTTCCAGCATCTGGCAACTCCACTGGTAAGAACTTCAATTTTACAATCAAGACTAGTTTCTTAATTTTGTATGCCTAAAGTCACCACAAGGTTTGCTTCTAGAAGGGTTCCTTTCGATTTCATTGAGTTGCCTTTGAATTTTACAAAAAGGCTAAGGTTTGAGAGGAATCATCCTTATCCAACAAACCACCCTCCCAGACCTATTGTAAGGGATGCATACACATCACAACCATAGTTACAGTCTATCCCAACCATGGCTTTGCCCTTTGCAGATTTTCATGGTCAGAGCCCATTAAACCTCTCACATTATGATCTAATCCTAGGAACAACCCTAAAAAATGTGCCTTCTTTCGATGGAGAGGGACCCATTATAGTCATCAAGCATATTAGGAATATTGCTAACCTCTGCAATATTCACAACGTCACGGAGGAAAATATTGCCATCAAATTGCTAGCGTTGTCTCTCAAAGGCAAGGCTCTTGACTGGTACGAGACTTTGCTTATAAATTTAATACATTCTTGGAATGAATTGGGCACTCAGTTAATAGATCATTTTGGGAAAAAAAGTGATGGCCTCTCATTGGCTGAGTAACTAATGACCATAAAGAGAGCTCCACATGAGTATATGAAAGATTTTAACACGTAGTTTCAAAAGACTTGGGATAGAATTCCCATTCTAGTAAGGCCAAATCCCAACTATGCTTTCCTATATTATTTAAGAGCATTAACTAGTGATATTACAGTGATGATACAATCCATGGGAGGGCATATACTGCCTACTACTTATGACATAGCCATAGCAGCTAAAAATTGCTTAGTACAGGCTGGGAAAATAGCCCCTAGACCTCACATGCCACTTTTCCCAAAAATGCTGCCCCTAATTCAGACTGTTACTCCCACATTAGCTCCCCTACCTAGCATTGAGAAACTAACTGCTATTCTATCCAATGAGCCTCATGAGGTTAAGAGTCTATTGCAGAGCATGTCAAACAAACTTGTAGCTCTCAAAAGGTAGTAAGCTTAAAGCAACAGATCAAATCAGGGATACTGGCATTATGGTCAAGCCCCTAGACCCCCTTTCCAAAACTATAATCAAGGACAGGGTCAGCTCACTCAGACCAGGGCATTTCAAAAGTACAACATAGGCCCCCCTTCATCATCTAAAGTCATGATGCCTATTTAGAACAATCTAGTACAGGAACAACCAAGTTATTCGACCATGGGATATGGTCAGGAATAGGCTGTTTATACAAATGAGATGATGAGTTATTTATAGAATGTAGATAATCAAGTAGCTACTCAAACTTAGGTATTTGAGCCTCCAATGCAACCTAGCACAAGCAATAATTAGAGCCAGCCTGACTCTACTCTTATGAACCACTTGGAAGGTGAGTTTTGTGCAATCAATTATGTGGGCAATGTAGACCATCAGGCCGACTATGTTACAACCAACACAAGATTCAAGAGAAGAGCAATGGGAGAAGCCCATGCTACCACTCAAGCGGTAGTAGCACCTTCTCCATCACACTCAAATCAAAAGGCCCAAAACATCAAATAGCCATTTGTACCTTTAGCCCCTCAGCCTATAGCTCAGGTTGGAATCAGCCCCAAGTAAAGCTTGAAGGGAAGAAGTCCCTAGGTCAATATAGTGGACTAGATAAAGAAGCTACATATGAACATATCTTTATGGGATTCATTATCTCTACCAAGATAGAAAGACATATTGAAGAAGGAATTGCATGAGCTAGATCAACAAGCTGTCCCAGCAAGCATTGATAATGTCTTGATGATGAATGGACAGCCTTCTACTTCAAGTCAGGTAAAGAAGGAAGAGAAAATTCCCCCTTTCTATGTATCCTTGGTCATAGGGAATTTCTTGGTACACAACTGCATAATTGACAGTGGGGCTAGCACCTCAGTGATGCCCAAGTGCATAGCTGATAAGATGGGACTAAAATATGAAGAGATGAACAAAGGAGTCATGTAGCTAGATGGGACACCTACAAAAATAGTTGGGATTTTGAAGAGTTTAGGCTTGACATTGCATGCTTACCCAACCTTCTCAATTCCCCATGATATAGTGGTAGCGGATGTTCCTCTTTATTTCATAGTTTGCTTGTCTAAGGACTTCACATCAAAGATAGGTGGCTATCTAGTAGCAAATTGGTCATATCTAGTTTTTAGAACCAAGTATGGGACCAAGGTAAAAATTGAATCTGAGCCACTCTACAAGGACCATATAAAACCATATTCACCCAAGGCAATGAATGTTAGTTACACCATTATCAACCTAGAAGAGTCTCAGACAGACCAATCTCTATCCTCTAATCTTGAAGGAGTTACAGACCTACTCTTGGATGAGTGGGGAAATGATAACTTCAAACATGATCCTTACAAGTTCATAGAGGAGGCAAACCTTAGAGTCTAATGCATGCATGAAGAGGGCACCTTCATACCAAATATAATGAAGGTGAGCCAAGAAGACCTAGGTCTATGGCAGGTATATTTTGAAGGTTCTAGAAGTAAGCTGCAAGCTGGTGGTGGGGTGATGATGATCTCCCCTTTGAAGGATAGGTACTTTTCAACTTTCTATTTCCAATTCTCTTGCACAAGCAATGTTACAAAATATGAGTCCCTTATCCATGGTCTAGAATGGGTAAGAAAAAGAGGGATCAAGGAGTTGCAAGTTTTGGGAGACAGTGAGCTGATTGTAAATCAGGTGAAAGGCCAGAATCTAACCAAGAATTCCTTCTTGAAGTCTTATGAGCATAGGGTCTAGGACTTGGTAGAAGATTTCCTTGCTTTCATCATTGCCTCCATTCCCAGAGAGTAGAACAAACAAGCAGACAGGCTAGCAGCAATTGGTGCTCAGTTTGATGTTTCCAAGGAAATAAGTCAAGACTGTGGTTCATGCCACTTAAAGGTGGTAGTTTGGCCCTCTATCCCTGACAACATTGTGAATTGGCAAGTTTTCAAAAGTGACCAAAAAATAGCTTTCTTCCTACAAGAGGAAGCTGAGTTCACAACACAGAATCAGGTGAAGCTACAACAGCAATATGGCAACCAGATTAGTCAATTGAAGAACAATAAGCTCCATAAAGGTTTGGTCACTCTTGAGAGTATCTTCAATGGAGATGACCAATTGGGAAATGACAAGGCATGCATCACAACTAAAGAGGAGAATTACGAAAGGGTTGAGATCTTAAAGGGCAAGCTGCTTGCGCTTGGAAATGTTTGCATGATTCAAGAAAGGCAGGCTTTCATTTTGATGTGTCAAGAGTTTGCTGATGTTTTTGCATGGGATTTTAGTGACTTGAAGGGTTTCAACCCAAGACTCACCTAGCACACCATCGAATTGGAAGAAGGTGCCAGGCCAGTCACGTAGAAGTAGAGACCTATCAATCTGACAATTGAGCCCCTCATGCAGAGGGAACTAGCCAAATTGATTGAGTCTAGAATTATATTTCCAATCAAACATTCCTCTTGGATAGCCAACCTCATTCCTATTAGAAAGAAGAATGGGGAGATTAGGCTGTGTGTCGACTTTAAAAACCTTAATAAAGTCTCTTTAAAAGATCATTATCCCCTCTTGAGCATTGAGTGGATCCTTCAAAAGGTAATGGATAGCGAGCGTTTCTCCCTCCTGGATGGTTATTTAGGGCATAATTAGATTCTAGTGCAAAGTAGTGACCAGCACAAAATGGCCTTCACCACTAAATGGGGAACGTTTGCCTACAAGAAGATGCCATTCAGGCTATCTAATGCTGGCGCTACCTTTCAACGAGCCATGCACATGGCTTTTGGAAGCTTGATAAACAACAACGTGCTGGTATACCTTGATGATGTGATGGTATTCTCCAGGGAAGCAAACCAACACATATAACACCTCAGGCAAATTTTTGAAAGGTGTAGGGAATTCAACATCTCTCTTAATCCAAAGAAATGCATGTTTGTTGTTCATGACGGGAAACTCCTTGGCCACATCATGTCTAAGGAGGGCTTATCCATTAACCCTTAGAGAGTTCACTCTATCCTGGAGATGTCCCTACCAAAGTACAAGAAAGGCCTGCAGAGTTTCTTTGGTAGGATAAATTTCATTCAGAGATTCATTCCAAATTTCATAGAGATAGTCAAGCCACTAACCCCTATGCTAAGGAAGGGTGAAGAGTTCAAGTGGACAACACAAAGGAAGGATAGCTTTGAAGCCATCAAGTAGGCCATAACTTGGGCTCCTACTTTGATCAGCCCTGACTTTAACAAAGACTTCAACCTCTACACTTTCAGTAATGAAGAGGTGATCTCTGCCATGCTTACCCAAGCAAATGGTGATGACCTTGAACAACCACTTGCCTTTTTTAGCCAAGGGTTAAAGGATTTCAAAGTCCGATACATGTATGTAGAGAAGTAAGTCCTGGCAATACTGTAAAGCTTAAAGAAATTCAAGCATATGTTGTCTAATAGCAGGGTTCACCTCATGGTCCCACATCCTGGTGTCAAGGATTTCTTGACCAATCGAGACCTAAATGAGAAGAGAGCAGGGTGGATCACCAAAGTGATGGAGTATGACATAGACATCAAGATCACCAAGTTGGTGAGGGGAAGAGGCATGTGTGAATAGCTTGATATATACTTCAAGCAAAAAAGGGAAGACAAATTACTAATTCATGATGTAGCCACTGTAGAGGAACCAGCTGTCATAAAAGATTGGACATCAAACCTGAGGCATTTCCTTATCACTAGTGAGTACCCATAGGGTCTTGATAAGACCAAAAGAAGGTACTTCAAGCTGTAGTCTTTACCTTATGTCTTAGTTGATGAAGTATTGTTTAGGAAGGATCTCTCTGGGGTTCTTCTAAGATGCATTGACCCAAGCTAGGCTGATAAAGTACTGTTTGAGTTCCATGATGGTCCAGCAAGCGGTCATTTCACTCTTAGAGCTACTACAACAAGGATAATGAGAGCTGGCTATTTTTGGCCTACTCTTTTCAAGGACACCCATGCCTAGGTAAGAATGTTCCAGAAGTGTGCACTTTTTGTTGGGAAACAATGGTTGGCTACCATGCCTCTATAGCCTATTCAGGTGGAACAACCATTCATGCAGTGGGGCCTGAATTTCATAGGGATGATCAATCCTCCCTCCAGTGCTAGACATAAGTGGGTGCTGATTGCCATGGACTATTTCACAAGGTGGGTGGAGGCTTTTGCTCTGAAAGAAGCAAATGAAAGTGTAGTCTTGGATTTTTATGAGGACCTGGTAACAAGATTCAGGGTCCTAGCCACCATAATCTCATATAACACCTTGGCTTTTCTGGGAACCAAAACAAGTGAATGGGTAATAAGGTATGGTATATACCTCAGCACTTCATCTAATTATTACCTATAGGGGAATGGGCTAGCTAAGTCCACCAACAAAAAATTGGTTAGAATCATAAAGAGGACCATGGAAGAAAATCAGAGGACTTGGCATGCCAAGTTGAAGACAGCTCTGTGGGCCAATCAAATCACTCTGAAGAGAGCAATCTAAAATTCTCCATATATGCTCATATATGGAAGGGAAGCTAGGCTCCCCATCTCACTTGAATTACCAGCATTAGACCTCACTTGCCAATTGTAATTAGAAGAAGGAAGTAGCATGGAGGTCAAGCTGTGCGAGCTGATGGAGCTCCAAGAGACAAGGGACCGGGCTATGGCTTCTATGACCATTTGCCAATAGTAAACAAAAAGACACTTCAACAAGAAATCTTCATCAAAAGATTTCTATGGAGACATTGCCCTGAAATGGGATGAAGATCGAGTTAAGCCTGGAAAGCATGCAAAATTTGATGCCCTATGGAGCGGCCCATACATGATCACTCAGTGCAAGCAACATAATGCTCTCCAACTCTCCAGGTTAGATGCTGTAGAAATATGTATCCCAGCTAATGGGATACATCTGAAGCATTACCATTGAGTCTCTCTTCATCTGTATATACTTTCCCTTGTTTTCATTCCCTATTTTCTTTAAGTGCTGTTGCACAGGTAGTAGTTTTCTTAGTCTTGTGTGTGTTTTCATTTCCTTAGAGGTAGATTTGCATGATTGGTTCTAAATTTATTGGGGCTGTTACTATTTTTAAAGTTACAATCTGAATCCATGCCCAATGGATTTTTAAGGCAACTGGCTTCTAAGCATAGCATGCATGCTTCCCCTGTGAGTCACCAATTTGTTGACCAATTTTTCCCACAAGCAAAATTTTAGTCACCTTCTTCCCTTGCTTTTCAATGCTAGTCATTTTTAGGTTGCACAAGTTCAATACCATGGTTCTTCGATTGGTTCAGTCTTTTGTTTCAACCCCTTGGTTCATCGGCACTCAGTTCGTCCATCTTCAACTTCACTGGTTTGACCTTAGTTCATCGGCCTAGTCCAAGTTCAATACCCTTGCGGAGGGTAGACACTTCAAAGGAAAAGGACTAGGTAAGTTCAGATTTGTATAAGTTCAAATTTGTTCAAATTTATTAAGCCTCAAATTCCTTCAGACTTTTGCCTGAAGGAATTCCTTTAGACAAAAGTCTGAGGGAATTTGGGCAGGCTGTTCAAAGTAAAAGGCCAGGCTGGGGAGAATTTCTGTGGACTTTTTGTCCAGGAGAAAATGTCCATGGACAAAATTCCATGGAAAAATATACAAGGCAAAGGCTCGAGAAAATTCTTCGCAGACAAAAGTCTATAGGAAATCATCTATAGACTAAATGTCCATAGGGAAATGTCCCCAAACACAAAGCCCGTGGGAGCTCGAGAACAATCCAATAGAACAGAGGACCTGTCGAAGGACCCCAAAGGGTAGGTGCCCTTGCAGGGGACTCTCGGCCAACTGCAAAGGGACACTTTTGAATGCCGAAGGGTCACCTTCCATTCAAAAAGGTGATAGAGACAAAGGAAAGAATGCTCATAGAAAATTGAGAAGGACAAACCTGGTGAATGGACCCGATGACACTTTGATAGGGATAAAGACATTTTGAAAGCCATCAAGTTCAAAAAAGTAGATTAGCCATTGGTTTTCAAACCAATGATAGCCGTATGAATATCAAAGTTAGAAAAATGAAATGGCTGTTTGTTTTCAAATTGAGAGAGTGCTAACCAAGGACCCAAAATGTAGTGACTCACCAGAATGTTTGCCCCAAGGGCTGAAGGAGCTAGAAGAGACAAAATTGAGAAAAGACAAAGTGACAAGCATGGAATGAGCAAGTAGTTAATCTAAGTGGTGAAAGTAAGCACCAATTTGAAAAGTGAATCCAACAAGTGATACAGTTCTTTCAAATTGATCATTGGGGATGAAAATAACTAGCAATGTAACCGGTTTCTCTATTTTACATTTAATGAGTAGACAAACCGTGTATTGACCTTGAAAAATTAGACTTTAAATAGACAATGTGGGTAGCTCATTAATGTTTTGAACAACTTGCTCTTCCCAATGAAGGGACGTGATAGGCCACTTGTAAAAAGGAGTGCCAAATGGGCCTCCTTTCTTCTCCTATATATTGAGGACTTGTCATTTTGAGAAGGATCTTTTTTCACTTTTGTAAGGTGTAGCCCTGGCAAAATTTCCACCTGAATCAATAAAGCACAATTTTTACCTCCATCTTGGATAGATATTTTTGTGTATGTCTTGAGTGTTTGTTTGTGTTTAGTCATTGTCTCTTGATGCTTTCAAAGGTCCAACACTAGCATACCTATTGTCTACAAGGTGCCATTTCTATAGCTGATAGGAGGAGAGCAGTCTTTGAGAAGTTTAGAACAGAGGAGATTACTTACAGTGTGCATTCCACAACACCTTGGTGAAATATCTATTTCTTGTGTTTTTATGAAAGCCTCCCTGCCAATTTCTTGTAGCCTGGTCCTTCTGCCAAGTGTGAAGTGTATGTATGTATTTGTCTGATTTCAAGTGTGGATGTGAGAAGGTCAACTTATTTTGGTGCATTACCTCTTTAGAGTAGTTTGTTTTCCTGCAATCTTTCTCCCTTTTCACCCCCCCATTATATCTATATATGTATGTGTTTGCACTTACTGGAATGGACATGATGCATCAAAGGGAGCTAACCCTTATCTAGAGACTCTCCCCTCTAGCTTCGCTAGTCCCACAGGCGAGAGGGGAGTTTCCATAGTTGTGAGGAGAAGGTAGGATCTCAGCCTCATGCCAAGGGTGCAATTTCCTATGTCAAAATCTACTACTTAGGCTTGTAAAGACCAACATTCACCTTGAATTAGTGATAATTTATGTCTTATCAAGCATGCCATAACTATTGTCTCCAAATATTTCACCCTTGAAGAGGGCTATTCAGGCCTCATCCAGATTTGGGCAATGTTGGGACATTTCTAGGACTATGGGTGTGCCTAGAAGTGGAAATGAACCTCTAGGTTGTAAGGGCTATCTCTTTGTATTATATTTTATGTAATAAAATTGCTGAACTAGTTTTTATGAGTGAAAAGAGCCAGTACTTTGCATAAATGAAAATCCTAGTCTAAGATGGTGATACACCAACAATTAGTATCCACATGTATGCCCTATACTTATGTACAATAAAAAAAAATATAGTCTATAAATCAAGCTTTAGAAAATTCCAACATAAGTATTTCAATGTAGAGACAACATGAATGAGATAAAACAAGGTAAATAACTAGAAAAGATAACCTTTATAGTCCAAAAAAGAGGTTACACATGTGCAAAATCTCATACAACTAGAATGCACTCTACATGACCTGTTGGATCAACTCTTTGCTAAAAAACATGAGGGATAGAGAATAGAAGGATAAATCATCACTTGATATCACTCTATGTCTCTTGCATGCCCAACAAAAATGCCTAGAACTTAGAAAGAAAACAAACTTATGCTTTTTTGCTTAAAGGCAAGAAAATGGCAAAACATTCTAGTAGGGTTTCATCATACTATCTGTGGATGATAAAAAAATAACACAAGAGTAATATTTATAGGAAAAGAGGGAGAGAATAAAGAGCTCTTCGGAACCAAATTATAAGCCTCCAAAATAGTTTACAGTCACCATCCTGGAGAAACTAATTCTAGTTGTACTCTCATTCAATTAGAGTTTGTCCTTTTCTTTGATTCACCCTCTGGAAATGACTAGGATCATTAAAATATCAATGGTGAGATGACCATCCATAAGAAATGGCTTGGATCATTACAAAATTAATGGATTCTTCCTAAGATCTCCCATGTTTTGCACTACATACCCAATCAAGTTTTCTAAGTTTCTACTTGTTTCTTCAGGTTTTTTGATTACTTCTACAGACAAAAGTCATAAGTAAAGCTCTTTTGAAAACCCTCAAAGCATTGTCTCTTCCTTTTCAATAATTTTTATTGATTTTACTTGTAAAATTCATAAGCAAATCTCTTTGTAAAACTTGATTTTCTCTATCCTTGCTTAAGACCCTGCCAAGTTCTTTGAATGGCTTTAATTCTTGCTTGAAGACTTTAGGCATGAATTTGATGTCCTATGGCATGTCATCTTTGAATCTCAATGGCTTGTTGGCCACCCTAAATTTGACATCCTACAACATGTCATGCCTTTTAATCCTAATGGCTAGTTGGCCTCTCTAAATTTGACATCCTACAACACATCATCTTTGCACCCCAATAACTAGTTGGCTGTATTAAAATTGACATCCTAAAACACATCATGGGGATCCATTAGGTTTATGTTTCAAGCAATTTTCCTGAAGTAATTACTTAAGATATATTTTTTTAAGGAATTCTTTTTGGGATTTTATCCAAAAGGTAATGGCTAGTTCTTTTAGGAACTTTTCTTGAAGGACACTTGGGAAAGTGTCCTTCATAAAAATTTCAAGGGACACTTGGGGAAGGCACAGGGTCAAATTTTTTGAAGGGCACTTCCAAAGACAAGGTGCCCTTTGAAAAAGTCCAAAGGGTCACTTGGGAAGAAAAGTGCCCTTCAAAACTTTTTTGAAGGGTCACTTGGATGAGAAAAGTGCCCTTTAGAAAAATCTGAAGGGTCACTTGAGTTAAAAAGTGCCCTTAGGAAATTTTTTGAAGGGTCACTTAGAATAAAAGTTCCCTTCAATTTTTTTTGAATGAATACTCAGGAAGAAAAGTGCCCTTCAGAACTTTTTTGAAGGTTCACTTAGAAAGAAAAGTGTCCTTTAGAAAAGTCTGAAGGGACACTTGGGGGGAAACATTATCAAGACCATTTCAGGCTTTTTGATTTCCTTTGATTATAAAATTCATAATCAAAGCTCCTTAGAAAACTTGAGGTCATGCATATTTAGAAACCCACAAAGCATTGGAAGGATTAATTCAGGTTTGTAAACTTGGATTACTTCTACTCATGAAATTTTAACAAGTTGAGTCATTTAGAGAACTAAACTTGGTCTTGATAATGTAGGGTTTATGAGGGGCCAAGACTTGACTTGTGGAGAACATGACATGCACTAAAATGGATCCAAAACATCTTAGCCTTCTTAACTTGCAATTTTGGACCTATGAAATGACCTGGTCTTGTAATTACTATTTGGCTCTCCATGAAAATGGTTGAATAAATTGTACTCAGGTGAAATTTGGTAAACAAGAACCCAATACAAAACTTTACACTAATAATGGTTAATGTAGGTTTTTACACACATAATTGAGCAAAGAGTAAGCAATCAACTTAGAAATTAAAACACTAGATAATTGGTCAACCTAAGAAGTTTTATTAGATTCTTAAGAAATGATTTTAAATGTGATGGGAAGTTGGATGTAAAGCAAGGAACTAGATAACAATCTAAGGATGGTTTCAAGTAGTTTGGTTTGAAAAGGATTATAGTTGAAATGATACTATAGATCCAAGAATATAAATAGAACAACCAGTGTTTGGTAATGTGTTAGAGTAAACCACTAAGAAGCTAGAGGTCTCAGGGGTTATATGGGCTATAGGAGGTCTATAGTGTCTATCTATTTTGATATGTTGCACCAAGATATAGACAAACTTGTAAACCAAGTTGGGGATAGTAAAAATGAATACACAAAGTATGAAGGAACCTCTTGTGGATCAAACCATAGTAAATCAAGTGGCTAAAACTATGTTATGGATTGGATACATAATATGAAAGTAATGATACTAGATGAAATGAGATAACTAATGAAATGTAAATCTAGCAACTAAGGAATTTTGAGGTTGAATGAAAGATGTTTTGAGAAACAAATACATTTTCAAGCAAGGGTTCAAGAGCATGCCTATTCTATATTTGATCTACCTTTCCAAAACAATATTACTATTTTATATCAATGTAATATTTCTAGTTTTAACAAGAAAGAGAGAGAGAGGGTTTACACAAGTTTTCTATTTTGTTTTGAGCATGTAGAAACCTATCATGTAATGAGAGGTGTTTCCAATGCAAACATAACATGTAACGGTTAATATTTCAATAAATTAATATATTTATAACTAAATGCAAATTCATAAACTTTAGAAACATTTTAAATCATGCACAAAATTATAAAACCAAACAAACCCTAGCATGTATACTACTGCAAATATACAAAGAGTTTCACTTTGTAAAGTAAAATGCTCTCATATCATACCCAATAGAGATGTGAAAAATTTATACCAATTGATTATCCAAGATAAGAGGCAATAGAGGAATAATATTAGGCTCTGTATTGGCTAAGACTAGACCAAGACCCAAAAACTATGGAAGAGATGAAGGAGAAGCCACCAATCTGTGAGAGATAATGAAAGGAGCTTAAATGATAGGTGTAATGGAGACTTGAGGAGGCAAGGAGTAGTACACAAGATTTAGGAACATTATCAATAGTAGAGAGAATCACCAATGGGAGAAGCAATAGAGTAGGGTATCCCTTTTCATAGAGCAAGTAATTGTGCCAAGCAAGAATCAAGAGAGATTCAAGGAGGTAGCCAAAGTTTTAGTATGAATGATCAATGGAGATGATCAAAGTAGAGATGAAACCAAATTAAAGTGAGATTGAATATAACATGTGAATGAATGAGGAAACAAACCTATATCCAACCCTAATCTATCAACAAGTCAAAAAACTAGTTGTTTATGACTGTTTTAGACCAAACTAGGTAGTTTGCATGCATTCTACCTAGGCCATGGCTTTCATGAAGGAAACATGTAACCTAGGCCATGGGTTTCCTCCCTAAGCCATAACCTAAGTCAAACAAGGGCCTAAGCTGGTCAATAGGTTCTCAAAAGGGCCCTAGAGGGTCCCTAGAGAGCTCATCTTGCATGAAAAAGTGTTGAGATGGTCAGAGGATGGGAATAATGTGTGAGAGAGGTCCAAGCAAGTGGCCTATGACTCTAAGTAGGATAACTAGGGTTGGTAGTCTATACATAATCACAAGGTGGAGTAGGGTCATGGGAAGTATGGTTACAAATATAGGATTGGTATTGGGGCCTCCCTCACTTCACACATCACATTGATAAGGATGTCGGGTACTTAGCTAGAATATACCATTAACCATGATTTATACTTGACTAGAGTATCAAGTCAGCTTCTCCCTTGGTGATGAAATATAAGTAAGTAGGTTGACTTTGGGTAGACAAATGTTAAAGTGATTGTTTAGATCTTGTGATTGGTTATGTTTGCATAAAATAAAAATACTAAAACTAAATGGTTAATTAGAAAACCCCTAATTAGACTTTGTGAACTATTATAAGCATGCAATCAAAAAGAATAAAAATGTGTGAACTAATTACTAACATATAGAGATTAATTCTAACTTGAAACAAGGTATAATTTTGACACTATATGCATAAAATATAGAATAGGGTTGACAAGGTCAAACCTGTACTATGAAAGTAAGGTCTATAAATGAATAAGGTTAGCTAAGGTCAACCTAGTTGTTTTAGATAACACAGAACTAGGTCAATAGGGTCAATCCAGTTGACTATGCAGGGCTAATTTTGAAGACTAAAAATTGTAAAAGGAAAGACAATAAAATAAAGAGATAAAGAGATAAAAAAATAACCTTGGTGGATTAAAGATGCAAAGAAGGAAGATTGTTGATCAAGAACCTTGAAATATGCTAGTGAAACCTACTAACTGGGTCGACTAGGTTGATCAAGTTATGTAGGGATCTATTGTAGAAGCCTAAAAATGTACAAGGTTGACTAGGGTTAACCTAGTATGTTTTCTAGATGCTTGAAAGTGTACAAGGTTGACTGGGTCAATTGAGTAGTCTAAATTAGAAGTTTGGAATTTTGGAAACCTATATTGGGTTATCTAAGTCAATCTAGTTGCCATTTCTTGAAAACTTGTGTATCAAGATTAGCACTGGGTCGACAAAGTCAATCCAGTATGACATATATATGATACAAATAATGCTAAAAAGAATGAAAGAAAGTGAGAAAAATATTTAAAGGGTTAGTTTCATGTCAGGTTCAATAGAATGTATGAAATTATAAATGCATCATGTCTATAAATCTATCTTGGCTCAAAGAAGATAAAACATACCTACACTTCTGATTGGGAATACATTTGTTAAGTAGGAACATGACCAATATGGGGATATACTAGACATGATTAGGGGATCACTTATCATAATACACCATGTGAGGTAGGTTTTCAAAGCCTATAGTCTAACATAATCATGCAACAACCCTAAAAGAGTCCTAAGGTTTGATATTTCACTTATGTCTAATAAACAAGAAAGTAAATCTAATATAGTGCTCACCAAAGCTTGTGGTACAAAGTGGGGGTTAGAAACAAAAACAAAACTAAAGTAAACATGCATAAAAGACATATACTCAAGTAAATGTATAAAAAATCCTAATGCATGGCAGAGAGAAACACAATTGCATTATCTATCTACTCTTACAAAGGAGAAATAACGTTAGGAATACTTACTTTCGAAGATGAACCCACTAAGCTTCAATCTCTCCCTTGGCCAAGGTGCTTCATAAGATATTGTTGTGGTATGTAATGATAATAAATATAAATAAGCTCTAGGATACATAACCTATCTATGCATCTAAAAGACTTATCCACAAGACAAGATCCATATTTCCAAAGAAAGTATAGAACCCTAATCTTTATTCCTCAAGTAGAATGGTCAATAAGAAGATGTTTGTTCACACTTGTTCTTCTTCACTTATATTTTCTTAAATGGTTGGAAATTAACTTATATATATAGGTGGATATTCCCCTAAATCCTCCTAAAAACATTAGTTGTATAGGGTTAACCATGGTCGACCTAATGTTTTTTCAAGTATAATTCACTAGTTCTGAGCTAGGTAAGTTGAAAGGTTAACAAATCTAAAAAGTGAAAAATACCTTAAACTATACAGAGTTGGCCATGGTCAACCTGGTATAATCGATAGTCAAAAAGGGAATTAAGGCAAGAAAAGGAGGATGAAAAGAGGAAAATAACTAGAATAGGTAGGACCAATAATAATAAACTTAGGGTTAATGGTTTTAGGAGATGAGTGTGTAGATGGCAAGTGCAAAAAGGGAAAACATTCTTATGAAGCATCAATGGTCTACCCAACCCTTTCCCAGTGCACCCCTTAAGGAATGCACTTAGAGATATTGAGACTCAACAAGTTATTTCAAGATACAAAGTATCAATAAGTAATAAAAGTTTAAAAATATTATGTGTATGCATAAACCAGTTGGGTGCTACAATGCTTAACAATGAACAATAAGAGTGCTATGCTTTCAATCAGTAAGCTAGCTCTAGCCAAACAAACATTCCATTGGAAGGTAATACAAGGTTTAAAATAAGGAACATGGATGACAACTAAGAAGAAGTTAAAGAGTCCCCTATTCTTACTCCATTACGATCAAAGCCAAATGAGCCTACTGCTACCCCAAAGGTTCCAATAACTTAGAAAAATTAGAACCAAGGAAACACCTTGGCACCTCAAAGCCCATAATTTCAAAGCACGATTATGGCTCCTAGAACACAAGAAAAGGTTGGTGGTTTACACGTCAATATTGTTGAGCAATTGAAGAAGTCTAATGTGAGTGTTCCAATATGAGACATGCTTTTTATGCCTATTCAAGTGGATATTCTTCAAGAAGGCTTGTCAAAGATCAGTGTTTTAAAGAAGCTACCAAGTAAGGGGTGTAGTTCTTACTAATACAACCAAAATAAATGAAGGAAAATCAAACAAAGTAGTCAAACCTCCTCCATTCTACCTTTATGTAATCATTGGCAACTCCTTGGTACACAACTGCATGGTAGATAGTGGAACAAGTATTTTAGCTATGCTAAAGTTAATAAAAAATAAACTTGGTTTGAAGTATGAACCCCAATATAAGGGGGTTTTGTAGCTTGATGTAACTTCTACCAAACCAACTATAATTATCAGAGGTCTAAACTTGACCCTCCATGCTTGTCCTATTGTTTAAGTGGCTTAGGATGTGTTGGTTCTAGAGGTGCCTCCTCATTTTACTCTATGATTATCTAGAGAATTCATAGCTAAAATTAGGGGTTACCTAGCAATGTATTGGTCCTATATGTATTTTAGGACAAGGTATGGGGCTAAGGTGTTTTTTATAAGGCTAAACCTATTACCCAGTTTCACATTGAGCCTTATGGGCTAAGTAGCCCAAAAATCAATTGTACCATTCTAGTTGTAGATGACTAGATGGTTGGTCAAGAACTAAACACTCATCCTAAGGGGATGCTTGATATGTTTTTCGATGAGTTATAGAGTGAGAATCAACTACTTGACCCTTTGAGAGATTTTGAAGAAATAGACATGGGAGTCTATTACCCGCATGAAGAGAATACATTAATGCCATCCCTTACCAACCCACAAGAGGATACTAGTGGATTATGAAAGATGTTATTTGATGGCTCAAGGAATAATCATGGAGTAGGTGCAAGTGTAATTCTAATATCTCCCTCTAATGATAAATATTTTTCATCATACAAGTTCTAATTAATTTGCTCTTGTAATACAACTGAGTATGAAGGCCTTATCTATGGTCCTCAATGGGCCAGTAAGAGGGGAATAAATAAATTACAAGTGTATAGAGATAGTGAGCTGATAATACAAGTGTATAGAGATAGTGAGATGATAGAGATAGTGTATAGTCCTACAATTATAGAGTGTGGGACATACTTGAAGAATTTTAAGCCTTCAATATTTAAGCAGTGCCAAGAGAGCAAAATCATCATACTGATAAGTTGGTATTATTAGGGGCTAAATTTGACATCCTAAATGATTTAAATAAGTCTAAAATATAGCCACATGTCAAAGTGATAATGAGGCCATCAATTATAGATAATGAATCCCACTGGTAGGTCTTTGATAGTGACAAATAGATTACTTTCTTCCTAAAGTAAAAGGCAAAGTTTTCTTCAATGAACCGAGGTAATCTTCAACAGTAGTATGAGGAAAAAATTGTTCGTCTAAAGTCTAATAAACTTCCTAAAAGGTTAGTCACCCTTGAGGGTCTTTTCCATGAAGGAGATCACATTAGGAAAGAAGGGCAATGATGTTTGTTGATGAAGAAAACTATAAGAGAGTCCTCATATTCAAAGAGAAGCTTCTAAAGCTATGATTTAGAATAACATGCATTTGTTGAGCTTTGTAAGGAATACTCTAATATCTTTGCTTGGGAATATAGTGAATTGAAAGGTTTGACCCCAAGCTAGCCCAACACACTATAGAGTTTGAGGCCAATGCCAAGCCTATTAGGTAGAAGCAAAAGCCAATCAACATAAAGATGAAAGAGCTGATGAGAAAGGAGTTAACCAAGTTTATTAAGTCTAATATCATTTTTCCCATCAAGCACTCCTCATGGGTAGCTAAGCTGGAGCCTGTGAGAAAGAAGAATGGTGATATCTAGTTATGTGTTGACTTCAAAGACTTGAATAAGGTTTCTTTAAAAGACCATTACCCCTTACCATCCATGGAGAAACTCCTTCAAATGTTTGCTAGTTCACAACATTTCTCTCTTTTAGATGGGTACTCAAGGTATAACTAGGTGTTAGTCAGGGATGAAGACTAATATAAGACTACCTTCACCATAAAGTGGGGCACCTATGCTTATCAAAATATGCCTTTTGGACTGTCAAATGTTAGAGATACTTTTCAAAGAGCCATGGACATGGATTTCTAAGGTTTGATAAATCAAATGGTGCTTGTCTACTTGGATGACATAACATTTTTCTCCAAGAAGGCTAGTGAACACTTGGACCACTTAAAGTTGATCTTTAAAAGGTGTAGATAATATGGGATCTCATTGAATCCTAAGAAGTGTGTGTTTAATATCCATGAGGGCAAACTCTTGGGGAATATTATCTCAAATTAGGGACTAGCAATTGATCTTGATAGAATAAGTGAAATCTTAACATTGTCTTTGCTTAAGCATAAGAAGGGACTTCAGAGTTTCCCTGGAAAGATAAAATTCATGAGAATCTTTATACCTAGTTTTTCAAGCTTGGTTAAACCTATCACTACTATGTTGAAGAATAATCAGATGTTTACTTGGAAAATAGATGGAAAAGAAGAATTTGAGGCTATCAAACAAGCCATTGCTCAAGCACCTAGACTCATGAATCTTTAATTCTCAAGATATTTCATTTTGTATGAATTTATAACAAATTAGCTATGTTGATGCAAAAGAATGGAGAAGGGATTGAGAAGCTAGTTTCATTTTTTAGTAAAGGGCTTGAAGGGTATGAATAAAGGTACAATTTCATAGAAAATCAAGTCTTTGTAGCTATGAGAAGCCTAAAAAAGTTCAAGCCTATGCTATCCAACAATAAAATATACCTTATGGTATTTCATCTTGGAGTGAGGGACTTCCTTCTCAACAAGGACCTAAATGAGAAGAGGTCTAGTTGGATTACAAGAGTCATGGAATGTGATGTAGAAATCAAAGTCACTAAGATAGTAAGATGTAAATTATTATGTGAAATCATGGTTGCTGACCTCCATGAAGAGAAAGAGTTTGTCTTGGTGACATAATATAACTTATAAATAACTGCATCTTCACCTGACACTAGCTGGGTCTAGGATATGATGAAGTTCTTACTAATAGGTGAGTATCCTCAAGGTATAGATAGAACAAAGAGAAGATAATTTAAAATTTACTCCATATATTATGCTTTTATTGATGGTGTTCTCTTCATAAAAGACCTCAATAGGGTGCTACTAAGATGCATAGATGATGATCAAGTGACTAGACTCTTGGAGCAGTTCCATGGTAGACCTATAAGAGGTAATTTTTCCCCAAGAACTAAAATTGAGATAGTGATGAGGGCTGGTTATTATTGGCCCAAACCATTCAAAGATACATATTCATGGGTGATAAAGTGCCAAAGGTGTGCTCTCTTTACAAGAAAACAAAGGTTGGTATCCCTTCCTATTAATCCCATTTAGGTAGAGCTGCCCTTTATGTAGTGGGGCCTAGACTTTATAAGAATGACCAATTCACCTTATAGTGGAGGAAACAAGTGGGTACTCATTACTACTAATTAATTCACCATGTGGGTGGAGGAAATTTATCTAAAGGAAGCCAATGAAACATTAATATTGGACTTTTATGATAGTATAATGATAAGGTTTGGTGTACCAGTAACCATTATTTTAAATAATGCCTTAGCATTTATTGGTATGAATATGTGTGAATGAGAACTTCAATTAGGAATATACCTTAGAGCATTATAAAATTACTACTCCCAAGGAAATAGACTTAAAAAGTTAATGAATAAGAACTTGATTAATATAATCAAGTGGACTATGGAGGAGAACTAGAGAGTGTGACATTCAAAGTTAAGGACAAACTTATGGGTTTATATAGTGACCCCCAAGGTTTCCATTGGTAACTCACCATTTATACTAGTATATGGGAGAGAATCCAAATTGCTGATATCTATTGAGTTACCTACCTTGGATCTAGCCCATAAACTTGAGTTGATGGAGAGTGAACCTATGAGTGTGAGGATGGCATAGCTCATGAAGCTTGAAGAAATGAGGGATATTGCATTGAAGATAATGGAATCACATCAAGATCAAGTCAAGAAAGACTTTGAAAAGAAATCCATAGCAAGAGACTTCAAAGAGGGTAATCTAGTCCTCAAGTGGGATTCAAATAAGGCCAAGATAGGCAACCATACTAAGTTTGATAACTTATGGAGTGGACCTTAGTTGATCTATGGATGCAACAACATAATGCCTTTTAGATTGTCAATATGGATGGAAAGGTATTACCAATAATAGTCACTGGGATTAATATAAATCTGTTTTACTAAAATAAAGTTTTAGTCTTGTACAAATTAGAGTAGATTTTGTTATTTTACTTCAAGTGCCTTGTACACATTTCCCTTTTGCTGTGTGTTTCCCTTCCCTAAGTGATTTGAGCACATTGTTGTTTTGTTTTGGGTTATCATTGATATTTTTATAGTTCTAATAAAAATATTTTCAGCCTTGTGCTTAGTTGAAAATTAGTTGATAAATACTTGTGTGACTTGATAAGCCCAATAGATAGACTAAGGTAACTAGTCTATTGCATAAACATACATGCAATCCTAGGAGGTCACCATATATTGTGGCCAAAATTGGCTTACATGTGAAAATTTTGCCTAGATGGATTAGGAAACTCTTCTAGACCATTCAATGACCTTTTCAAAGGTGTTCCAAAGAAATTCTAAGGTGCTCTGAAGATTTTCTAAGGTGCTCCGAAGAGGTTCTAAGCTACTCTAAAGAGGTTTTAAGGTGCTTCAAAAAGGTTCTAAGGTGATTTAAAGAGGTTATAAGGTGATAAAAATATGTTTTAAGGTGATATGAAGATATTCTAAGGTGATCTAAAGAGGTTATAAATGTGTTCTGAAGAAGTTCTAAGGTGCTCCAAAGATGTATTAAGGTGTTCCAAAGAAGATGCAGTCCTAGTGTAGTGGATGATATAATGGTGTAAAGAGAAGATAAAATTAATGAACCTACTTAATATTATAAACCTTATTGAGTGAATTAACTATTCTCTTTTAGGCCTTTATAATCAGGTTTTGATGAGAAGATCCTCTCTAGGTAAAAATCAGTGTTTTGGCTCTCCTATCTCAAAACATCACCTACAACATACTCAAGTGCCTTGAGAGCCAAATGTGAGAGACATTAGATTATGAGGAAAGTATTTGGACACCATGAAAGTGATGATGATATGGAGAAGTTAAATAATAATTTTTTAAATCTTAGAATCCATGGGGAGAATCATTTACCAATTTCACCTACAACCAATACCCCAAATCTACACCTACAGCCATCCAAATGGTAATTTCATTGACTCATTCAATCATTTTACCTAAAGTGAAACTCAAGATATTTACATTAGAGGTTAATATTATGAGGTATAATTTTAAATTCTATAAAAAATGGACATCTCCAATCCTTCATCAGTACCACTTAAACAATGCCAGCTCATGAAGATATAATACATAGTCAACTTTTGAAGTCACTTTTGAAGGTTTTCAAAGTTTTGGTGCACCTACACATGGAGTCAAGACCTAAAATTTAGTGAATAATGTAATTGTGACATATTATATACCCATATTATGTATATTTAACATTAAAATCAAGTTTTATATATATATATATATATATATATATATATATATATATATATATATATATATATATATATATATATATATATATATTTGTCTCATACCTAAGGCACTTTCCATGAAAATTCAAGCAACCTACTAGTAAATTTTGGTAAAAATCACCTACATGCCTTAATATGCATGATAAAAGCATTAAAATTGGTGTATATGATAATAATGAGTTTATTTAAATATACATAATATTTTTGAGTCTAATATAATAGGGAAACTACTCACTATTTTATTACAGTCACCCCTATCTATTGTTAGTCAAAAGGCAGTTTAAGCAAACTTTAAGGAAAATCCATCTACAGACCTTAATATATAAGATCAAAATATGAAAATTTATGGAGATGTTTTTAATGAGTTAATATAAATTCCTAAAATATTTTTTGGGTCTGAATAAGAGTGGAAGTACCTGTTGTTTTATCATGGTCCCCCACATGTCCATTGACAAACACCATTAGAGTTAAGAGACATTTTTGAAGTCTACAGGTTGGTGGAGAGTTTTGGAAGTCATGGGAATGTTTGGGAATCATAATAAGGTTATTTTAATTATTATAAAAATTGGTGAGAGTGATTAAATTTTATTTTTTAATTCAAAATTAAGCGAGGTGCAAAATTGCAAAATTTAGGATTTTGGCATGCAAGTGGGGACAATAAGAAAAGGCACTTAAAGGGTTGAATGGTAAAATATAATTATTTTATAATTTATAAGGGTAATTTAAGGTTAAAAAAAATTAATTAGGTCTTGATACCTAATAAATCTCAAGATACACCTTTTTATTTCTCCGTATGTCTCGTAGTTCACAATTTTTGAGTGTGTTCAGGAGTGAAAATAGAGTTTTGGGGGATAAATAAGTACATCTACATTATAAAAATTGGGAAATAAGATTATTATGAAATAAAATATAAAAAAATTATGACATTTAAGTCACACTATCAGCATATATATCCATTTTTTAATCTCATACCTCATCCACTCTATGGAAGAGAGACAGTCTTGAGCCCTGAAAGAGCAAAAATGGGCTTAATTGGTGGCCATTATCTTTGGATTGAAGTTTTGGTGTATTTAAAATGTTTTATAAGAAATAAATAGACCTAAATGGATATTTTATGGTCAAATAATGTAGAGGGAGGCTAAGAATCAATAAAAAATTAAGTTTTCATCCCTCCATTAATGGAGTCTTAATACCAAAACTAGGGCTTAAAGTGAGAATTATAGAGGTCAAAAGGGGGATTGATGTATGGAAAATTTATCAATAATGTGTATATGATACATCATAATTATTTTAGTTAGTTTTAAGAGGAAAATATAAATCCAAGTGGCTCAAATTAGTAAAGAAACCCTCATAGACCTACCTAGTGAACACATGGTTGCAGAGCTTTCCAAGCTAATTTAAGGAGTTTCCAAGTGAATCAGAGTCTCATAATGGTATCAAAAGAAGGATAGGAATGAAAAAAAAATTCTTGATTATAAATTAATATCATTAAATCTCCCAATCACCATGAATATGCCTAAAACCATTACAAGTTGCCAAAGAGCTTGTCTTGACTAGTTTTGAGTTTTTGAGCTCATAGGTTTATGAAATGACTTGGAATCACTTAGAAACCACTTAGAAAGTGTATGCGGTTATATAAAGATAAAATTTGACCTATTTTTTTAGAGGAATTTTTCATTTTTTGGTGCTTAAAATTTCCAAAATGGCCTTGAAAGCAATTTCTTGCACAACTGGTTGAAAATGGTTCAAGCTTGGAACCCTCCATCAATGAGGTCCAATAATTTTGTAGGTTTAATGGTGTATTTTTAATGTTTGTGGATAAAAAATGATTTAATAAAAAATAATACATAAAATAAAACACCCAAGGTTAACTTTCAAGGTTAGTTTCAAACATAAATTTCCAAGATCATTAACCATGTTACCAACTCAAGCCAAGTGGAGATGGGGTGTAGAGGTCAAGTGGAGTAGATATTTGAGGAACACTGATGGAGTATGGGGGGAAGTAAATATAATTAATGTAATAGGTATTATATAATATCAAATAATTTTTTGAAATTATAGTGGATGGTGACATTGTCCAAGACAAGAAACCTTTAGCTCAAAAGTGCCTAATAGGCCAAATTAGACCTTTTTGGTGCCTTTTAGAGCTTAGTGACTAAAAAGTATAGATAAAAGACAAATTAACAGGGATAAAAGAATAAAAATGAGATTACATCCATTTAATATGGTTTAAATAAATTATTATAACTTGGAGGGTGGTTGGAAATGCATTTATTAAAGAGCTAAAGCTTTCTCTCTTTTTCTCTCTTCCTTTTCTTCCCTATATCTACCTTTTTTGGGATAATTTTGTGATATAATATCATTTGAAATGGAAAAAACCTATTAAATTATTTAAAATAAGTGAATTTTGAATCAATAAGACTATTATTGTACATATCTCTTTGCCTTAACTTGTGTTTAGTAAGCTTGTGCATGATGGTTTTATGAAGAAGTGTTCTTCCATGATTATTATCCTTCTTTCTTTCCTCTTTTTAGGTGTTTTAAATATATTTTAAAGTATGAAATTATTATTTTATACCATTAATGGATGCTTAATGTGAGTTTTATAACCCTTCTTTGCTTCATCTATTACTTAGTGAGCCTATTTTAAGAAACATTGAAGCAAATTGGTTAGTTTGTGAGATTGTGTGAGCAAAGATTATCTTTATGATGAATTAATGTTTGTTTTAAGATGATTAGAGTGTCATTTAATTTAGTACATCACCTATTTAGTGTTTTTAGTCATTCTAGACCCCCCTTTATCCCTTTTCCAAGTAAAAATATTAGTTTAGGTGATCTACCAAGAGGAAACCGACCTTCTCCAAAGGTTCAACCTCATTACAAGATACCCATAACTTGAGGTTGCTCCAATTTTGTAGCCAAGAGTGAGAGAGCATGAAAAACTCTCCCAAAAGGTTGAAATTATTTTATAAAACACCTCATATAGTAAAATTATCCCCATCTACAATGGATGATGGGATTCTCATAATGTAATTACCATTAATTGTTAATTTAAATGAAGTATATATCCAAAACTTTGATAGAGATTCTTAGGCATCCACAAAGGATGATCTAACACCCATTGACATTTATGATTACTTATGTGTATTAAGCTTCATACCAATTATCCTTATAGAGTATAGATATGATTCTAAGGGACTCTTTCCTTTTTACACACTAATAACACCACTAGTTCATAGTCCCACAACTATAGACCCATCCACTCAGTACTCAATTATAGTTAGAGGTAGATCCATCCATTAACTTAGTTAATATGGTTAAATATATGGATTTAGACCCAATTATATATATTTAGGTCATCAATTCATAAGATAGACCACATAAAATTTATACAAATATTACTTGATAGAGTATTGATGGCATTGCCCAAAGTTTATCATAGATTCATTAGTAGATTGTCATAGCAAGCTGATAAACCATTTTATCATTTTCACAAGCTTATAAGACATGATATAGATACATGATCAACATTAAAACATAATTTGAATATGTTCAAGGATTAAGACACTATTCAACGTACATAACCTCTACCTCCACTAGTATAGGCAGAATAATAGAATCTTTACCAACATAGATATTTATGGAATGATCCCTTCACTATCTAAGTTTTAATCTAGGACTGATACATCCCTCATGTTACTATAGATGAGGATTCATATCCCAACACTTGCACATTGGAATTATTACAAAACATTTGACTTCAAAAGAGTGAGCTACAACATGTTATACATTGCCAAGATTCCTTAGGACATATCACACTACTAGTTGTATGTGGCCCAAATGTGGACAAACCATTACTCTTTATTATGATCACATAAACTCATACATATGTTATGCTTGGTAATATATGGTTACATTTAATAGATTCCATAGTTTATCACATAGATAGATGTTTGGATTTGATTATAAGGGACACATAGTTTTTATTTTACACTATGGATCAGATGAGAATCATAGATTTCACATAGATACCCTACAGTCTAATGTGGTTTACCCTAGGACTATATAGGAGGCTTATTACACAATATAGCAACATGTTATTAGGATGCACATAATCCAAACTAATGCCAAGGGTAAGTCTACACTTATATGGACAACATGATATGATGATCATGATTTATTTGAGTTTGGGGAAATTTAGTATCCAACATTGGATGACCTCCAACTAGATCCACCATTTGATTATCCACATCCAATGTATGTGCTCTTAAGTCTATAAAGACATTACACTTAATTTGTACATTATCACATTTATTTCTAACATTTACTTTTACATAATTTAATTTATTATTATTCCTTTTATATAATTTTATTTTCATGTTTCTTGCACATATCTTATATCTAGAAAACATAAAAATAATATAATATGTTAAAAACATAAAAACATTGAAATATTTGATAAAAAAATACAAATTATAGATTATAGGTATTTCCATGTTTACAATTCTTATAATTTATAGTTACTACATATGGTACCTATCTTAGTGTAGTTAATTTTATCACACATGCATGCTTCACTTATTCTTTTCATGTATTTACAAATACTTATAGGACTCAGGTCTACCATAGAAATCTAGATTTGTTATTATATACCCATAGGGGACATATACATAGATTTTTCATTTAATACATTCACCCATGTGGGGGCATCCTATACATAGTTTTGATTTTTAGTTTATATCTTTCTATACTCTACATCAAATATTTAGTGTTGTTATATCTTGATATTGATCATCCTACTTTACTCAATTTTTTTCTGACTACTACTACTCTAGCCTTAGTTTATGTACATCTTTGCACTTATACATATTTATACCACATGTTCATACATAGTTTCATTTTTAGCTTTACTAGTTTAGACTTAAATATATCTCTATGCTTTTCCATATATTCTAGGGCATTTGAATATGCCATTGTTTGATATCTCTACACCACTTCCTTTCATTCTATGTAGGATTTGGACATGTGCCCATGTCCTTGTGTATGCTTTCTTGATTACGTATGTGGACATTTGAACTTGTCATCCCATGTGGATTTAATCCAACTTACTTGGTGTTTGTGTATGTTGAAATTTTAACATGTATTTGTATGTATTTCTTTCTCAAATTTAGTGACACGTGCCCATGTCCCTTGTGTTGTGGCCATTGGCCTACTTTATGTCCCTCATGTGTGTTGTATGTATGATTCTATGTATACATCATGGCCATGACACTTGTCTCTTACTTTTTAAGAACTCCATTTTTAGATGCCACAAGGGACCTCATGCATATCCCCTTCCTTGGTTTTCATGATGGGCATCATGCCCCATCCACTTAATTAGTTACTCGGTTTATTACTTAGATTTGTCATTCATACACATACTTACATTTTTAAATATATCTTGATAACCTTGTGAATTTTATATCTAACATACATAATATATTATAAACTTATCATTAGATCATCTTACATTATGATGTCATGTATATAGATTATATTGATTTATTATGCAAATATCATATATGTTCAAGATACCACATATCATGCAAAGCTTTTTCTTTTGAGGACAATTATTTCACCTATTAAACAACTCCCCTCAAAAGAGGGGTCATTCACAAAGGTTTTTCATAGATATTGGGATATTTGAATACACTTAGAATATAGTTTCTATCACACAAGAAGAGAATATAGATCTTAATTTAATAAAAACATAATGGGAAATCATGAGACATAGATCATATTAGTTGGTAAAAAACAACATAGTAGGACACTACCATTAAAAGTGGACATTAGCACCATAAAAATATTTTCCAAGATATGGTGCTGTTTTACAATAGCCCCAAACATATAAAAATACATATTCTATAGAAAGACACATCAATTATAATCTAAGTTTACACATATTTAGTTACAAATTACCATTGTTTACCTAGTTTTTCTTACTTTTGCACAAAATCATACCAATTTGCTTAGATTGGGGGTATAATCATAACATGAGCACTCCTATTTAATTTTATATACTTATATATAAATTATTACAACTCAGTCCAAAATCCAAATGCTCAAATATAAGATTTGGTGACATGTGCATGTCACATTATTTCCATATGCTCTTTTATGCACTAGTTGATCAAATAGAATGACAAATTCTATGTCATTCTATATGTTCTTAATCTAAACACAATTTTCAATATTTTATATAATATTTAAATCTTTACTCTATCTATAGTAGTTGGAATTACTTCATAGTCTTTGAGCTACATACCCAATTGCCTGAGTAGGCCCTTATGCTGATTTTCATTCCAGAGTTCCTGAGTGGCTATAAAACAATTATATATAGTCTCAATTACAATCATAAAACTTTAGTTACATTGTGTAATTAAATTATAGATGCATCTAATACACATGGGTAGGTAATGATGGAGTTATAGTCTACTTGAGTTCTTGAGCCACCTCCATAAGAGGGTTGGATAAGACAATAGTCTAATCCAAACTATTCATAGGTCATGATCTACCAAGAAAAGGTGTGAAATGATGGAGTCAAAATTGGATTGAGTTATTGAGACACCCATACATGGGTATTGAGAAAACCATCAACTCAGTCCTAGCTATTCACTAATTGATCACTTTCTACATGTACACACACTTGATGTCACCAAGTTTATGCATTGGTTCACATATCTAGTGAAGTGTATTTGTTATTTTCCTCTATCTTATCTCTTTACTTGGTTTTGTATTTTCTTTTGATATCTCTTAAGGACTAATCTATGCATGGTTCATTTATAGGACATGTAATGGATCATGCTTCATATACTTAGATCCAAATTTATGGACTTGGCCTCATAAGTAATTCTAGGTATGCTTATTTTTCCTTTATCCTAGTCATTTCACTTTGCTGCATTTATATAATAAAAGGGGGAAAATTTAGTCATATAAAAATGACACTTGATTTCTAAGAATGTTACTTGGGACCACCCCTTCCTAGATTAGCCCTAGACCAATCTTAGGGCCTATTTAGACATGTATCCATCTTTAATGCAAGCCACACACATCCATAGACATCTAAAAATAAATCCCAAACCCTTCTTTAGGCATCCAATCCCCTAGTGCCTTAAGTTATGCCACTAGACATTAGCACCATAAATGGAAAAGAACCTAATAATTCTATTTTCCTATTTATGTGCTATTATCCTTTCCCTCTTTTGAGCTCCAAAAAACATCTTTTCAATTCTTAAAGAACCTAAGGTCAGTATAGACTATTTCAAACCACACATAAGCAAAAAATTAGTATATATACATGAATTTTATCCCTTTATCCAATATATGGAAATTAGATGTAAATACACACAAATAAACTTAAAACAAATTATACACAATCAAGGTTATTAATCCTTATTCTACCCTACTTCTACATATATTCATCTAAAACCTTTTTAAGCTTAGAATACTCATATTTATAGTCTCAAGCATCACTCAAATCACTCAAACTGAAATTCATACTATCTTCAATTGCACTTATACTATAACTTAAGTGAGGAGAACTACATCACGCTTGATCCCTCCTTAGAGTATTGGTATGTAGGAAATTCTCATCACAATGAGGTGTTGAGGCTGTCTAATATACATAAATAAGACCACATGTTTACTCTTGTGATAAATAAAACTCCATAATCACATATAGGTATAGGGTTTTCATACAAAAAAAATCACAATAAGTCATAAATAATGAATCAAAATTTATCCACATAGGAATAGGCTTGGTAGACTCAGACACAAGTGCTCTAAAAAACTGAGAATAATTCCTATATAGAGGACATTAGTGCCATAAGTGGAAACTATAAACATAGTGATATTATCTAGGGTAGAGTTTTATAGTCTATGAAAGGTTTTGACACCTGGTTCTGATTTATGACACTCAGACTAGTTCCTATACTAGTTTTCAACCTCTAGATCCTTCATCTCAATCAAATTTAGCTAAGTATCTATTTGTCTCCTTCACTACTATTATTAAAAATATCTATTTAGATTAGTTCTTTCATGAGTTAATGGCTATTTTTTTTACATATTTTATACCCTAATTTACTATACTCAGACCCTTTAACAACCTAGTGCTTACACTCCATAAAATCTAAAAGTTTAATTCATTTGGTAAACCCAACTTATTTTGAGCACATTATTTTAAAACCCTAATGCACCATTAGGGTTTCCATTCTTATTTACAAAATACACTTAATTTTTATTTTTCATCTTTTCATCATGATTATCATGACATATGCCATTTTTTAATTTTTAGTACAAAGTCTTATGGTTTGTCTTACATGCATATTACCCATCATTTGTAGAAAGATAGAAATCTATGTCACTCCTCTCATGGACCATGTTAGAACTAAGCTTATTTCACACATTAGTTCACCATTTATTAAGTTCCCCTTCTATGAGGATTGTTATTACATGGATAAATTTAAGTTACCTTTGGTTACTACTCGATAATAGAAAGCTCAGAGGACTACTTTTATTCTATATCCACCTAGACTAGTTGATTACCTTCACTCACATCTCGCCTTTACTACTCTCACTCAATAAATAGTAGATCCTAAAGTTTGAGATGTTACTAGATGAAATAGGATGCCTCCTCAGCCTATACATGAATAATGTAATCCCACCATCACTCCTCATCCCTAAAACACTATAATATGACCTAGGGGTTGACATAGGGCATTTGATATTGTAGATCAATTGAAAAACAAACTAGCTAAGATCTCTATATTGGGATTACTTCACCATTAAACTATTTTTAAAGATATTCTTTTTTAATCACTCAATCATACATATTTACCTCTTAACATAGATCAAACTTAATTTTCATCTATCATGAACATTATTGAGAATATTGAGGAAATTATATATTTTTCTAATGAGGATATTCCCTCATAGTCAGTTATTGATTAGAATCTACCACTCTTAATTCAGGCACAAATATATACCACATCTATTAAATGAGTTCTAATTGATAGTTCTCTAGGAATTAACATATGCAACCTCACATTCAAATAGACTATGGGGGTTGATATAGCATCCATTCAAAAGACATATAAGAAGAATAAAAGTTTTGATGACATTCCTAGATAAACATTGGGTTCTATTACATTGGATATTTTAGATGGGATAAAAACCCTAGCTACACATTTTTAGGTGATAACTAATTATTTACATAATAGCCTATTACTTGGGAGAACTTTGATACGTGCTAGAGAGGTTGTACCCTCTACCTTACATAGATATATTAAGTTTTTACATGATGGATAAATATACACTTATCCAACTGATAATCAACCATTTAGATATTGTAGAGATACTAAGCCTACTAGCTTGAGTATGTGATCAAGGAATCCAAGAAGGGTGGTTAGATCATATGTTATATTCACAATGGAAAGAAATAAAAATGAAAACAATAACACTAACATGCATAACACTATCTTGCCCATATCAAAGGGAGGAGCATGGTGAATAAAACCAATTGAAAAAACACAACTAAAATGTAAGAAAAATAACCTTTCTTACCTTCCTTTAATGCTTAAAAAGATTTAATCATTTGGATTGATCAGCTTGTGCTCAAAAAGTCTTTGGAAAATGGAGTTGTGTGGATTCTTCTCCTCTTAGCACCATAGTTTGGCTCATGCTTGATTGATTTAGCTTCATGGCTTAATGGCTTATAATTTTGGCATTATAACTCTATAGCTTTGAATCATGCAGCAAATCCTACATTATAACATGACTATGTGCAAGCTCCAATAAATGAGAGGCAAATTATTATATTTATAGGTTTAAAAACTAACCCAAAATCAAGGTGAGTTAGATTGTAGTTAGATCTTAGAATGGGTTCAAACCTTACCTTAGTGAGTTAATTAACCTGAGTAGAGTTAAAATATGTTAAAACCTCATGGTTAGCATAGAATAGGCATGGGTGAGATATTTTGGGATTTTGGACAACTCACAAAAGGTAATTATGAATTCTTAGGATATTATTTGATTTTTGAATTTCCTTTTTGATAATTAAATAAAGGATCATGGTAAATTCAATTAGGTATTTGATTAGGTTTTGAATTTTAATTAATTATGTTTAGGGATGTTAGCATTTTTTGAACATTTGAATTAATTGATGTGTGAATTTGTCCCATTTAATTATTTTATGAGCTAAATTACATTTTATGAAGCCAAATTTGAGACATTTAGTGATTCCTAGGTTTGATTTATAGAGGTTGGTAAGAATCGGTCTAAAGTCTAGTATGAAGCCATTGGTGGCCAATTTTTGGTGTCTATAGTTTGCCCTTATTTGGGAAGATGTTGCAAACTATAGGCATAATAATGTCTTCTCAAATAATGATAAAAAGGCTTGTATGCCAAAAATAAGATGATGATTGAATAAAAATCTCCAAAGAATGTTTGGGAAGCCTATAATGATGCCACCTTGAGGGAGTGGCCATCACATGTTTGATGGATAGTCTCTTGAAAAGAAGCAAGAAGAAAGGTGGAATTAACCCATGGGTGAGATTAACCCAAATGAAAAAATGCTTGTATGAATTAATTAAAAAAGAGTACTGATTTGATGAAAGGTGGTTATAATTAGTAAAAAAGGTTGCAACACTAAATTATTCAAAGGAATTTATATGTAGTGGCAATGGCTTATGCCCTAGTTAGGGACGATCAGTCAAAAAAATAATGATTTACCTATAGGTTGTTATAATCATTAAGATGAAAAAATAGAATAAATATGTGTGATGGCACCACAATAGGGTAGATTGCAATCATAACTCATGGATATAACCTATTTTATAGATTAAAGATGAGGGGCACAAATGTAGATGCATTGTGTTAGGGTGTGGAGCTAAAAGCTTCACCTTAATGCAAACTGGGAGGTTTCAGAGCATGACAGTTGCCGGTATCAGTAGGCCAACCGACGTCGGTCAGGGGATAGCACAAAAGGAAACCAATATCGACAGGGATTGGCCAGCATCGGTCACCTCCAATCAGATAGGGACCGACGTCGGTCGCCTGTGGCGGTTCCAGAACTACTGTTGACGAACAGTCAGTTAAGTGAACAAAGAGTTTGAAATGATAAGGACTAGTTTGAGTCTTTGAGCCGCTTGTCTAAATTAGTGTATGCATGAGATCTATATAATAGACTCATGGGATATATTTTTAAGTGAAAAACTTAAGTGTAGAACTTGGAGAGTTCTTCCCATGGTGGAATCAAGTAGGATTCCTCATGTATGCAAGATCAAGTTTGATATGCAGGGTGTTACAGGATCATGGTGGAGATCTACATGTGATAAGTAAGATCAGGTTGGTCTATAGGGGTGTGTGTATGCAAGGGTCAAAAGGAGATCAATGGGGGAGTAGGATCCAAGGTGACAACAATACATCAAGGAGCAGGATCATGGTGAGATCTACTTGGAGTACTGGTTCATACTTGATTGTACTGGAAGTACAATGAGGTGAACAACAAATTGTGTTAGCTATGTGTTGTGACCTATGAGAGAAGATTACTTAGGTGGGAAGATTACTGGGAGCCCTTGAGGAGGAAGCCTCATAGAGGTGGAAGAAGAGTGTGATCTCTTTATTGTAATTTCCTTTGTAATGAGTTGAATACAATTGTGTGTTGCCTCTCATATTCTGTGTGCATTCTCATTGATAGTTATTTGTTCTTCTGGTTATTTCCACATGTTTAAGTTGCTTATACAAAGTTAATCATATGTGTTCTTAATTCTGACAAGTTGTGTCAGAGATTTGGGGAACTTAGGTCCTATCAAATGGTATCAGAGCAAGGTTGGATGTTCTTAGAGTGAGTTTGACTAACAGATGGCCAGATCTGGTTAATGGTTTGTTGATTATAGGTTACTCATAGGGGTTTCTGATTGAGTGGGAGTATAGCAATGGCAGAAGAAGGTAAGCTGAGAATGAAGAAATTTAGGCACATGATTAACACCACAAGGAGTGTGGTGGATAGTCTTCAAGTGGGAGCTTGAAGAGGAATACAAGCCAGGATGCAGATTAGACAAAGTACTAGTATGGGTATAGGTGAAACTATTTATCTCTAAGTGGGAGATTGTTAGGGTGTGGAGCTAAAAGCTTCACCTTAATGCAAACTAGGAGGTTTCTGAGCATGATAGTCACCAACATCGATAGGCCACAACTGACATCGATCAAGGGAAAACACAAAAGGAAACCGACATCGACAGGGATCAGCCGGCATCGGTCACCTCTAGTCAGACAAGGATTGATGTCAGTCACCTGTGGTGGTTCCAAAACTGCTATTGATGAATAGTCAGTTAAGTGAATAGAGAGTTTGCATGATAAGGACTAGTTCGAGTCTTTGAGCCACTTGTCTAAATTAGTGTATGCATGAGATCTATATAATAGACTCATGGGCTATATTGTTAAGTGAAGAACTTGGAGAGTTCTTCCCATGGTGGAATCAAGTAGGATTCCTCATGTATGTAAGATCAGGTTTGATATGTAGGGTGTTGTAGGATCATGGTGGAGATCTACATGTGATAAGTAAGATCAGGTTGGTCTGCAGGGGTGTGTGTATGCGAGGGTCAAAAGGAGATCGATGGGGGAGTAGGATCCAAGGTGACAACAATACATCAAGGAGCAGGATCATGGTGAGATCTACTTGGAGTACCGGTTCATACTCGATTGTATTGGAAGTACAGTGAGGTGAACAATAGCTTGTGTTAGCTGTGTGTTGTGACCTATGAGAGAAGATTACTTAGGTGGGAAGATTACTGGGAGCCCTTGAGGAGGAAGCCTCACAGAGGTGGAAGAAGAGTGTGATCTCTTTATTGTAATTTCTTTTGTAATGAGTTGAATACAATTGTGTGTTGCCTCTCATATTCTGTGTGTATTCTCATTGATAGTTATTTGTTCTTCTAGTTATTTCTACATGTTTAAGTTTCTTATACAAAGGTAATCATATGTGTTCTTAATTCTGACAAGTTGTGTCAGAGCTTTGGGGAACTTAGGTCCTATCACATTGGTCTAATGAATGAAGAAGCCACAAACAACCAAACACACAAGGATGCACAAAGTGATGAAAGAGATGAATATAAGAATAATAATTGATAAATGGAAATGATTTGATTATACCTACCAATTAAGATATGCTCATACTTATTAGAATTTATAAAAATAGAATGTTTAATGTGTTTATTTGGTCAAGATGGGTGGAAGGATTTGCTAAGGGTACCAAGGAGAATTATCTACCATTCCATTGTTAATAAGACTTCTTGAGCTAATTTTTTTGTCACATATGATGGTATACCTTATGATATAAAACAGCATACGAAATTTACCAAAATGTGCATAAGGACTAATTCTTGGTCCAATAAACAATTGAAAATAATGCACCAATGATAAAAACCATGATGATAATGTTGACGTATGAATATGGATGGACTCAAGAATAATGTGTAATGAATCACCCAATGAACACATATAGACTGACTCAAGGAAATAATACTTGAAAGCAAATAAACAAGAAAGTGAAAAAATAATCAAACAAAACATATAAAGCAAAAAAATAGGAAAATAATCAAATAAATAGATAAAAAATAAACACACAGAAAGCTTGAAAGTAAAAGAAAAAGAAAACATCTTAACAATAGATTTACCATAGTAGTGCGGATTGATGATGACTAACTAGAATTAAATAGGAAAAATGTTTTTAGTTTTTTTAAATCAATTTTACAAATTATTTTGGAATTTTATAAGCATCTCAACCCAATTGGGAATTATGGGATACTAAATGGTACAATCTTGTAAAATGATGAGAGCATTCAAACTAAAATGTTGCTCACAAAATGGGGAGAGTATATAGAAAAGGGGGACTGAGATGACCTCAAAAAGTATTGAGCATATCCTACATAGTCCAAAAATGGCCTCAAGTCATATTAGTTACACCATATAGTAGAGGGATTTGACTAGTGTTATAGACAATTCAAACAAAATAGGCATAGTTGGCATAATGGCAAAGTACATCATAAGAATGGCTAGTTAGTATGTCAGGGCACAATAAACAAATATTACCCCTAGTTTTCCCATAGGTAGTTATAAATAGGAAATAATGGAATAGATCAATGATACTAATTTTTCCATAGGTGGTTATAATTAGTATTAAGATTGGTGAGACATTGATTTACCCATAGGTGGTTATAATCAGACCCACATAAACAAGGTATGATAAAGAATGAAACAAGAAATGAAGGATGAAAATACCAAAACTTCTATCTTAATATTAAAAAATATGCCTTTTAATAAGGGTGGTTAGGTCATATGTCAGATTCACAATGAAAAGAAATCAAAATGAAAATAAACACACTAACATGCATAATACTATCTTTCCTAGATTAAAGGAAGGAACATGGTGAATAAAACCAATTGACAAAGCACAATTAAAATGTAATAAAAACAAGATTTATTACCTTTATTAAATGCTCCAATAGATTTATTTATTTTTCTTGTTTGGATTGTTCTTAATAAGTATTTGGAAAATGGAGTTATGCGGCTACTTCTCCTCTTGACACCATACTTTGGATCATGCTTGCTTGATGTAGCTTCATGGCTTGTGATTCACAATTTTGGAATTATAGCACTATTACTTGCAATCTTGTCATAAAACCAACATTATAACATTATTATGTCCAAGCTCTCATAAATGAGAGACAAATTCTTGTATTTATAGGTTTAGCAACTAAACCTAACTCAAGTTTAGTTAGAGTGTAGTTAGAGCTTGGAATGGGTTCAAACCTTACCTTAGTGAGTTAATTAACCCTAGTAGAGTTAAAAGGTGTCCAAACCTCATGATTAGAATGGAATAGGCATGGGTGAGATATTTTGGGATTTTCTTATGAATTCCTAGGATATTCTTTTATTTTTGAAATTCCTTTTTGATAATTCATTTAATTGCTCAAGGATTATTTAATTAGGCATCTGATTAGGTTTTGCATGTTAATTAATTATATTTAGGGATTTTAACATTTTATCAAGATTTGAATTAATTGATGTGTGCATTTACCCCATTTAATTGGTTTATAAGACAAATTTCATTTTTTGAAGTCAAATTTGAGACATTTAGTGTTTTTTAGGTTTGATTTGTAGAGGTTGGTAAGAATTGGTCCAAAGTCCAGTATGTAGCCATTGGTGGCCAATTTTAGGTGTCTATAGTTTACCCTTGTTATGGAAGATGTTGTAAATCATAAGCATAACAATGTATTCTAAAATAATGAGATAAAACCCTTTATGCCATAAATAAAATGATGATTGAAGAAAAATATCCAAAGAATGTTTGGGAAGATATTAATGATGCCCCCTTAAGGGAGTCTCTATCACAAGTTTGATGGATGATTCCTCGAAAATAAGTAAGAAGAAAGTTTGAATAAACCCATGGGTGAGATTAATAAGAATGAGAAAATGATTGCATGTATTTATTTAAAAAGAGTAATGATTTGCCCAAAATTGGTTATAATCAGTAATAAAGTTTGTAACACTGATTTACCCAAAGGTAGTTATCATCAGTGGCAATGGACTATGCCCTAGTTAGGGTTGATGAGTAAAAAAACAATGATTTGCCCATAGGTGGTTATAATCATTAAGATGACTAAGATGGAATAAAGATGTTTGATTGTGCCCCAATAGGGTAGATTACAAGCATAACTCATGGATATAACCTATTTTATAGATTAAAGATGAGAGGGAGAAAATGTAGATGCATTGGTCTAATGATTGAATAAGCCACAAACAACCAAGCACACGAGGATGCACAAAGTGATGAAAGATATGAATAGAAGAATAAGAATTGATCAATGTAAATGATTTGATTGTACCTACCAATGAGGATATGCTTGTCCTTATTACCATTGATACAACTAGAATGATCAATGCATTTATTTGATAAATATTGGTGAAAGGATTTACCAAGGGTACTAAGGAGAATTCTCTACCACTCCATTGATAATAAGACTTCCTAAGATAATTTTTTCTATAGCATGTGATTTTATGCCTCATTATATAAAACACCATGATAAATTTGCTAAAATGTGCATAAGGATTGGCTCCTAATCCAATAAATAATTGAAAACAATACACCAATGATAAAAACCATGATGATAATGTTGATGTATGAATATGTGGGAAGTAGCTACTCAAGGGTGGGGTGAATTAGTAAACAACAATGCACATTCAATTCCAAAAAATTTCCATTGTACATCAACTTGATCTAGTAATATAAACATGAAAGTACATACATTTAAAGCATGAATCAAGAGCATACGTAACATGAACACATCATCTATGTGGGAAACCCTCATGGGGGATAAAACCCACTAAACCTTGCAAGATAGAATAAAATAATATAATAACAAGATCACATTTAGACTAGATACAATTTATCAAGGAACTACCATCACTATTTAGTGAGACTCCAATCCCACAAGGTGCTACAACACCTATCTAACTGAGTAACAATAACTAGACCTTTAGAAAGTTTCACCTTGCAAGGAAGATAAAACCCCCTAGATGTTGTGAAACAAAAAAAACATATAAGAACATATAAACTTTTGTTCTAATGTCTTCTACTCCTAATGATGGAATTCCCTTGCTTTCACTTCTTCTTTACCCTTTAATCTCTCTCAAATAGCCTCTAAGGCTTACTTGCTCAACTAGCCTCTTCTAGGCTCATTAAGTCTAATGACCTATGCATTCACCTTAATCCCTTGATTAGATAAGAATGTCTAATATTATTCACTCTCTGATGGTCCTAAATGACTTTTACCTTTTCTTTCAAAGTTTATCTCCTTTGCTAGGCTACATACTCACTCTACAATCACAAATAGGCAAATTAGGCCTTGTACTTATAACACTCCTTTTGGTCTAACCCATATTAGT
Organism: Torreya grandis; assembly: GCA_037957365.1. Taxonomy (NCBI): domain Eukaryota; kingdom Viridiplantae; phylum Streptophyta; class Pinopsida; order Cupressales; family Taxaceae; genus Torreya; species Torreya grandis. Next base: position 537,949 of record JARHVA010004152.1, on the reverse strand, counting down.
TGGCCAAGATGCTTCACACACTTGTATTATATTTGGAATAGGTCTTGACACATGTTAAATGGGTGAGACACATGCTTCTTAGGTCAACCATTACCTCATTATCCCAAAATCCTCCATTAAGCCTTAGTGAGACCTAAAGCTATTAGGCCTACTCACTCACATATTATAACTTAGAATCCTTGGTCCACCTTCATCTTATAAAATTGCTTGAAACACATAAAAACTATTACTAATATAAAATTTCTCACTCCAACTGTTAGGTTGTGGAGCTAAAAGCCTCACTGATGCAGACATTGGAGGAGGGTGCTGAGTGTCACAGTCACCAATGTCGGTCAGGGAAACTGATGTCGGTCAGGTGGAGACAAGAAGCTACTAACAATGGTTAGGGATTGGCTGATGTTGGTCAACCCCAAGTAGACAAGGACCAACGTCAGTCACCTATGCGGTTCCAGAACTGCTAGTTCACAGATAGTTAGTTAATGAATCAATTGTTTGCATGTAAGGCTAATTATAGTCTTGAGTTGTGGATCTAATTATTGTAATTAGGTGTCTAATTATTGTTTGCATGAGATCTATATAATATACTCATGGGTTGTATTGTAATTCATGCTAGAGAGAGAGTGAGCTCTTGAAGAGATTTACTATTTATGCCCTAGAGGTGTGGGAGCCCTAGAGGTGTGTAAGGAAGAAGACTGTGGCATCTTCTTTTTTGTATTTCCTTATGGAAGAGTATTAATACAATTGGATATTGTCTCTCATATTTTGTGTTATTTCTAAATTCTAGTTACTTGTGCATTCTGGTTAATTCCGCATATTTAAGTTGCTTGTACATGGTAATCAATTGTGCTTCTGGGTCCTAACAGTGGAATTAGAGCATGTTTATTGTTCTAGATTCCTAACAAAGTGGTATCAGAGCTAAGGTTGTAGGGAGCAAGTTTGTGTTTGATTACAGGTCACTCTCAGAGGTTTTTGATTGAGTGGGAGGAGAGCAATGGCAGAAGAAAGTAAGCTAAGAATGGAGGAATTGAAAAGCACAAATGGTCAATTATGGTGTTATGGAAAGAAAGAGTAGGTAAAGAAATATTATTGGTTGGTAGAAGATCAACATGAAGGAACTGAAGAAGTAGATGTTGTTGCATAGGATGCTCTGGGATGTTCCTTGGATAAAGTAGAATCTTGGTTTATAGATTCTATTGCCTCTTTCCATGCAACCCTAAATAGAGGGATTGGTGAGCCCTATCAAAGTATTGGCAAAGGGGAAGTGTTGCTAAAATTGTAGGCAGCCAACACATGGGTGTTGAAGAAGGTCATGCAGGTCCCAGTCTTGAAGATGTGGCTAATTGCTTCAGGGAAGTTGGGTGATGAGAGATGCACAAGAACTCTCACAGTGAATGCACTTGAATTAGCATGTGGTAAGAAAGCAGGTAATCTTTATCTACCTACTTGTATTACTGATTCCACTTCTATTGCACAGGTGTGGCTTTGTAGGCTTGGTCACATAAGTGAGAAGGGAATGGATGTTCTTAAGTCAAATGGTAAGAGTTCAGCTTCGGAGAGCATAGACTGAGATTTTTGTAAGCAGTGGGATGCTACAAGAAAGGATTGGATTTATTGTAGGAAAAGGAAGACTGATGTATTTGATAAACTTAAGAACTAGAAAGCCTTGGTGTTTTTGGAGGAGGTGATGGATAGAGATCAGTGGATGGGACTAGATATCTCTGAGTAGGGCAGTTTGGATAGGGTTTTGATTTAAAGTAAACTCACGAGTAAAAAGTCATCACTCGCAGAAAAAACACAGGTATCGACATTGGTCAAGAAAAAATAGCATCAAATAGACAAGTACCGACGTTGGTCATGTGTAGACTAGAGGAGTCAGTGGTGTCGGGCAGGTGGAGATCGATGTCGATAGGATAACTGGTGTTGGTGACCTAGACAGTCTCATGGAACTGATGTCAGTCAGATGTAGACTATGTGGTGACCAAGGTTGGTCACTAGAACAGATTTTTGGTAGACAACAAGTTGTTAAGGAGTCTCAAATGCCCATATGGAGGACTGAAAGGGTAAGTAAGCCTCAAATTCATTGTTCCTCTTCTTTATACTCGTTGCTCACTGTAGAGCAGGAAGGATCTAGGAAACAGTGGGAGCATGACATGAATGAGGATGCAGAACCAAATGGGAGATTTGGTAGGGTTTCCAGCCAAAAGAAAGCACTAAAAAATGAATGGATACCTTAGTTAAAGAGTAGAGAGAATAGACACATGAGATGGAAGGCCAGGTCATATGGTCTTGAGCAAGCTACAAGATAGTTGTATAGGTCTGACAGGTGGTACCAGGTGGATGACAAAGTAGGGCTTTAGTCAATGTCAGTATAACCATTGTGTTTATCTTACCAGGTGGATGATGGTCACAACATTATCTTGTTACTATATGTGGATGGTATGCTTGGTGCAAGTTCAGACATATAGGGTTTTGCTGAGCTAAGGGTAAGGTTGGTTCAGTGGCATGTCATGAGGAATTTGGAGCAGCAAAATTCTTTGGCATGAGTTTGTTCTAGAGACATGGAAGATCATAGGTTGATTTTGTCTCTAGATGATTGTGTGAAACCGGTTAGCATGCTGATGGGTTAGACAGTTCTATGAACAGTGTCCTAATTCACATGATGAGGTTAAGTACATGTGTACTAGACCTAAGGTTGCCCACACAATGGGAGCTATCAAAAAGTTTGGAGCCAATCTGGGAAAGAAGCACTAGTGGATTCTCAGGTATCTGAGAGGGACTAGTAGCAGGTCGACATGCTATGCAGGGTCAAGTTCTTTTCTACATGGGTTTGTAGATGCAGATGCAATAGGTTACTTGGATGATAGGAGGTGCACCACAAGATTTATGGTGGTTGGTCTTCAAGGTTGAGCTTGAAGAGGGATACAAGCCAGGAAACATATTAGATAGTGTACAGGTATAGGTACAGTGTAGCTATTTATCTCCAAGTGGGAGATTGTTAGGTTGTGGAGCTAAAAGCTTCACTGATGCAGACATTAGAGGAGGGTGCTGAGTGTCATAGTCACCAGTGTTGATCAGGCCAACCAACATAGATTAGGTGGAGACAGGAAGCTACCAATGATGGTCAGGGATCAACTAACGTCAATCACCCCCAAGCGGATAGGGACTGACGTCAGTCGCCTGTGCAGTTCCAGAACTGCTAGTTCACAGACAATTAGTTAAGGAACTGGTTGTTTGCATGTAAGAAGGCTAATTATAGTCTTGAGCTGTGGATCTATTTATTGTAATTAAGTGTCTAATTATTGTTTACATGAGATCTATATAATAGACTCATGGGCTGTATTGTAATTCATTGTAGAGAGAGAGTGAGCTCTTGAAGAGATTTACTGTTTATGCCCTAGAGGTGTGGGAGCCCTAGAGGCGTGTAAGGAAGAAGACTGTGGCATCTTCTTTGTTGTATTTCCTTCTAGAAGAGTATTAATACAATTGGGTATTGTCTCTCATATTCTATGTTATTTCTAGATTCTAGTTACTTGTGCATTCTGGTTAATTCTGCATATTTAAGTTGCTTGAACATGGTAATCAATTGTGCTTCTGGGTCCTAACAGTGGAATTAGAGCATGTTTGTTGTTCTAGATTCCTGATAAAGTGGTATTAGAGCTAAGGTTATAGGGAATAGGTTTGTGTTTGATTACAGGTCACTCTCAGGGGTTTTTAATTGAGTGGGAGGAGAGCAATGGCAGAAGAAAGTAAGCTAAGAATGGAGGAATTGAAAAGCACGAATGGTCAATTATGGTGTTATGGAAAGAAAGAGTAGGTAAAGAAATATTATTGGTTGGTAGAAGATCAACATGAAGGAATTGAAGAAGTAGATGTTGTTGCATAGGATGCTCTGAGATGTTCCTTGGATAAATTAGAATCTTGGTTTATAGATTTTGTTGCCTCTTTCCATGCAGCCCCAAATAGAGGGGTTGGTGAGCCTTGTCAAAGTATTGGCAAAGGGGATGTGTTGCTGAAATTGCAGGTGGCCAACACATGGGTGTTAAAGAAGGTCATGCAGGTCCCACTCTTGAAGATGTGGCTAATTACTTTAGGGAAGTTGGGTGATGAGAGATGCACATGAACTCTCATAGTGGATGCACTTGAATTAGCATGTGGTAAGAAAGTAGGTACTCTTTATCTACCTACTTGTATTACTGATTCCACTTTTGTTGCATAGGTGTGGCTTTGTAGGCTTGGTCACATAAGTGAGAAGGGAATGGATGTTCTTAAGTCAAATGGTAAGAGTTTAGCTTTGAAGAGCATAGATCAAGATTTTTGTAAGTAGTGGGATGCTACAAGAAAGGATTGGATTTATTATAGGAAAAGGAAGACTGATGTATTTGATAAACTTAAGAACTGGAAAGCCTTGGTGTTCTTGGAGGAGATGACGGATAGAGATTAGTGGATGGGACTAGATATCTCTGAGTAGGGTAGTTTGGATATGGTTTTGATTCAAAGTAAACTCATGGGTAAAAAGTCATCACTCACAAAAAAAACATAGGTACTGGTGTCAGTCAGGAAAAACCAGTGTCAAACAGTAGGTACCAACGTCAGTCATGTGCAGACCAGAGGAGTCAGTGGTGTCAAGCAAGTGGAGATCAACATCGATAGGATAACCAGTGTTGGTGACCTAGATAGTCTCATGGAACCGACGTCAGTCAGATGCAGACTGTGTGGTGACTAAGGTTGGTCACTGGAATGGATTTTGGGCAGACATCAAGCTGTCAAAGAGTCTCAAACGCCCATATGGAGGACTAAAAGGGTAAGTAAGCCTCAAATTATTTGGCCAAGATGCTTCACACACTTGTATTATATTTGGAATAGGTCTTGACACATGTTAAATGTGTGAGACACATGCTTCTTAGGTCAGCCATTACCTCATTATCCCAAATCCTCCATTAAGCCTTAGTGAGACCTAAAGCTATTAGGCGTACTCATCCACATGTTATAACTTAGAATCCTTGGTCCACCTTCATCTTATAAAAATGCTTGAAACACATAAAAAATATTACTAATATAAAATTTCTCACTCCAACAAATGCCCATGCCACTTGGAACACCATCTCACATCTTGAACCTAGCAATTAAGTGTCTTCGCTTTTTAGGCACCATACACAGAAAATGTAGTCATAGACTTTTGAAGTATAGTGTCAATTTTATCACATAATCATATGAAAAAATAATATGGATGGAACCTAAAATACCTATAAAACACCTAAATGTGCTTTAGATGCTCCAACATAGGCCAATAAGCTTCAAGAACACCTCTGCTAAGAGACTACTTAGAGCTTCCAATGCACTTAGAAAATTATTTTGACAAACTGAGATAGAAACAAGTCTTATAACCTCAACAAATATCACCCAGATACTAAATAAGATGATTAAATACTTTTCCAACCTTATTATGTTCTTTATAAATAATAATACAAGGAAAATCACCTCCAAACAACACCTGTAATAGGACCACTCAAATTGGTAAAACACAGTCAAAGTTTAATCAAGAAATATTGACTCTTTACATCAAATTGAGAACTTTCATGACATATAATACTCATTCATGGTTCCTATGAGGTCTCTATATCAACCTAAAAGAATTATTCTCCTTGATATATCATCATTTATTGGGTGAGATATTTTGGGATTTTAGACAACTCACAAAAGGTAATTATGAATTCCTAAGATATTCCTTGATTTTTAAATTTCATTTTTGATAATTCATTAAAGGATCATAGTAAATTCAATTAGCCATTTGATTATGTTTTACATGTTAATTAATTTTGTTTAGGGATTTTAACATTTTTTCAAGATTTGAATTAATTGATGTTTGAATTTGCCCCATTTAATTGGTTTATGAGACGAATTATATTTTATGAAGCTAAATTTGAGACATTTAACAATTCTTAAGTTAGATTTGTAGAGGTTGGTAAGAATCAGTCTAAAGTCTAGTCTGAAGCCATTGGTGGCCAATTTTAAGTGTCTACAATTTACCCCTATTTAGGAAGATGTTGTAAATTGTAAGCACAATAATTTTTTCTCAAATAATGATAAAAAGGCTTGTATGCCAAAAATAAGATGATGATTAAAGAAAAATCTCCAAATAATGTTTGGGAATACTATAATGATGACCCCTTGAGGGAGTCACCATAAAATGTTTGATGGATGGTCCCTTGAAAAGAAGCAAGAATAAAGGTGGAATTAACCCATGGGTGAGATTAGTATAAATGAGTAAATGCTTACATGTATTGATTGAAAAAGAACACTAATTTCCCCAAATATAGTTATAATCAGTAACAAAGGTTGCAACACTAATATGCCCAAAGGAATTTATAAGCAGTGGAAATGACCTATGCCCCAATTAGGGTTGATGAGTCAAAAAATAATGATTCACCCATAGGTGATTATAATAATTAAGATGACTAGATGGAATAAAGATGTGTGATTATGCCCTAGTAGGAAATATTGCAAGCATAATTCATGGATATAACCTATTGTATATATTAAAGATGAGGGGGAAAAATATAGATGCATTGGTATAATGACTAAATAAGCCACAAACAACTAAGCACATGAGGATTCACAAAGTAATGAAAGAGATTAATATAAGAATAAGAATAGATCAATAAAAATGATTTGGTTGCACCTACAAATGAGGAGATGATCATTCTTATTATAATTGATACAATTAGAATGGTCAATGTGTTTATTTGATCAAGATGGGTGGAAGGATTTGCTAAGGGTACCAAGGAGAATTATCTATCACTACATCGCTTGTAAGACTTCTTGAGCTGATTTTTGTTGTAACATGTGATAGTATGCCTCATGATATAAAATACCATGATAAATTTTCTAAAATGTGCATCAAGACTGACTCTTGATCTAATAAAAAATTAAAAAAAATGCACCAATGATAAAAACCATGATGATAATGTTGATGTATGAATATGGATAGAGTCAAGAATAATGCATAAGGAATCACCTAATAAACACATATAGACTGAGTCATGACAACACTACTTGAAATAAAGCAAATGTTTAAGTGAACAAACAAACAAACAACACATAGAAAGAAAAACAAACAAACAAACAGATATAAAATAAACACATAGAGAGCCTGAAAGTGAAAGTAAAAGAAAGCATCTTAACAATGGATTTACTATAGTAGTGCAAATTGAGGATGACTAACTAGGCTTAGATAGGACAAATGTTTTTGGTTTTTCTAAATCAATTTTATAAATGATTTTAGAATTTTCTAAGAATTTAAAATTTATTGGGAATTATGAGATACTAAATGGTCCAAGCTTGTAAAACGGTGAGAGCATTCAAACTAAAATGTTGCTCACAAAATGGAGAGAGCACATAGAAAATGGGGACTGAGCTGACCTTAAAAAGTATTGATCATGACCCAAATAGTCCAAAAATTTCCTCAAGTAACAATATTTCCACATTATGTTGACCAAGTTTTAGGTCTTGAAAATGAAGAAAAAGCAAGATAGTACATTGTAAGGACACTTATACATGTAGATTGAAGGTTTCCTAGCTTGAGAAGAAAGTTCCAATGCTTATTGGCACATGTAGAGTTTGAATTATGACTTGAGCCTTTTGGGAGAGGTGTAATAATTATTTTTTAGTAGATTGAGGGATAGAACTTTATGAACATTCATTAAGAATGTAAACTAGTCAAAAGCCTCCTAAAAACCCTTATAGTGACCTGATTGGAGAAAGTTTGTTAGATATGGCATATAATGGATTGGTTGACAAATTTTGACTATATATAATTTTTTTTTTCAAGATTCATCTTTTGTGTTAATAATTTTGAGCATAAAATTTGTCTAGTCACTAAATCTGCAATATATATATATATATATATATATATATATATATATATATATATATATATATATATATATATATATATATATATATATATATATATATATATTTCAAGATTCATCTTTTGTGTCAATAATTTTTATCATAAAATTTGTCTAGTTGCTAAATCTACAAACAATGAAAATAGTGACAAAAAGCTAGTCAGAGTGAGAATCTATTTAGGGATGGGTTCCAGGTGTTTAAGAATAATTAAAATGGATCTACGTATTTTTTTGAGACTTATTACTCATTTTACCTTAAGTGGAAATTGATGGTAGTTCCCTTACATAATCAAGAAAGTTCTCTCAAGTTGATCAGTCTGTGTGAGTGAAAATTGTGAAGGTGTATGCTCTAGTAGTTGATCCATATGTTTCATATTTTACAATATAAATATATGGTTTAGTGTTTTAAGTATAAATAATTTTTTTTAAGGATATAATTAATGCATTTATAGGTCAAGTAAGTTACTCTACAAGTGTTAGGAGTCATGTTCACTATGACTATGTTTTTGAGTCAAGATCACTACTATAAGCATGCTAAGGGAAGTGAAGTGCTTGAGGTTATTTGATAATATTTATTGAATATAATCAATATATATGTGGTTTTATACCTAATTAATCTACTCAATATTTTTTTAATCTATAAAAACTATTTAAGGTGTTGAGATGAGGAAGGTAAGGGGACTTGTCTAGCTATGTATGTGTACTATGAGAGTAGTATGAAGAATTAGTCTGTAAGACCAATGAATGATGAAAGAAAATAAGATTAAATATTTTATGTTGATATATATACCTCAAAGGAGCCATTAATTATTATTATATGTCTTGAAATTTCCCAAGTTGATGTAAAGAGTCAATAGTTCTTGACTAAACTTTGATTATGTTTTACCAGTCTGAGTGGTCCTGTTACAAGTGTGGTTTGGAGGTTATTTTCCCTGTGTTGTTATTTAAAAATAACATAATGAGGGTATAAAATTATTTAATAATATTATTTATTTTTTTTATCTTCATTGAGGTGATAATACTTATTTCTATCTTAGTTTGTCAAAATAGTTTTATGGGTGCACTGGAAGTTCTAAGTAGTCTTTTAACAAAGATGTTCTTGAAAATTATTGGCCTATGTTGGAGTGTATAAATAAAATTTAGGTGTTTTATAGGTATTTTAGGATCCATAAATATTATTTTTTTATCTTATTATGTGATAAAATTTATATTATACTTCATAAGTCTATGACTGTGTTTTCTATATATGATGCCTAAAGAGCAAAGAAACCTAATTGATAGGTTCAAGGTGTGAGATGGTGTTATAAGTGGAATGGAACTTTTTTTGAGTGATAAAGGGTCTATTTTTAATAGGTTTTATGTTTTTAAATTTATTTTATAGGATTAAGGTGGACAAAGGGTCCAAGTTGTAATGTGTGGGTGAGTATGCCTAATTGCTTTAAGTTTCACTAAGGCCTAATAGAGGATTTGGGATAATGAGGTAATGGACAACATATGAATCATGTGTCTCACCCATATAATTTTTTTTGAGACATATTAAAATTATAATAAAATTATATGAAGCATCTTGGCTGACCAAGTTGGCTTAGACCAAGAGGAGTGGTATAAGTACAAGGCTAATTTGCCTATTTGTGCTTGTAGAGTGAATGTAGAGCCAAGTGAAGGAGATAAATTTTGAATGAAAATGTACGAGTCATTAAGGACCATAAAAGAGTGAATAATATCATACATGATTATATAATTAGGTTGATTAATGTGAATGTATAGGACATTAGACCTAATGATCCTATAAGAGGCTAGTTGAGTGAGTAAGCCCTAGAGGTTATTTGAGAGAGATTGAAGGGTGAAGAAGTGAAATCAAGAGAAGTAAATCATCAGGTGTATAATACATAAGATAATAAGTGGATATATTATTATATTTTGTTTTGGTTTCTCAAAATATAGGGGGTTATAGGCTCCTTGCAAGGTGAAACTTGCTAAAGGTCTAGTTATTGTTACTCAACTAGATAGGTGTTGTAGCACCTAATGGGATTGTAGTCTAAATAAATAGGGATGGTAGTTGATAAATTATATCTACTATAAATTAAATCTTGTAATTATAGGATTGTAGTCCATCTTTTAGAGTTCAATGGGTTTTATCCCCCATGAGGGTTTCCCACATAGATGATGTGTTCATGTTATGTATGCTCTTGATTCATGATTTGGATGTATGTTCTTTCATTTTTATGTTGTTAGATCAAGTTGATGTATAATGGAATGGTTTTTCAATTGAATGTGCATTTTTATCTACTAATTCACCCCCTCTTAGTAACTACTTCCAACATATTCATACGTCAACATTATCATCATGGTTTTTATCATTGGTGTGGTATTTTCAATCATTTATTTGATTGAGAGTTAGTCCTTATGCACATTTCAACAAATTTATCATGGTGTTTTATATCATGAGGCATACTATCATGTTATATAATACAAATCAGCTTAAGAAGTATTACAAGTAGTGCAGTGATAGAGAATTCTCCTTAGTACCGTTAGCAAATCCTTCCACCCATCTTGATCAAATAAATACATTGACCATTCTAGTTGTATCAATGCTAATAAGGGTGAGCATCTCCTCATTGGCAATTAAAATCAAATAATTTCCATTTATCAATTAATATTCTAATATTCATCTCTTTCATCACTTTGTGCATCCTCATGTGCTTGGTTGTTTGTAGTTTCTTCAATCATTAGACCAATGTATGGATATTTACTCCCCCTTATCTTTAATCTGTACAATAGGCTATATCCATGAGTTATTATTACAATCTACCCTACTGGGGAACAATCAAAAATATTTATTCCATATTGGTCATCTTAATTATTATAACCACCTATGGTCAAATCATTATTTTTTGACTCATCAACCCTAACTAGGGCATATGCCATTGCCACTTCTTATAACTAGCTTTGAGTATATTAGTGTCATAACCTTTGTTACTGATTATAACCAATTTTGGGCAAATTATTACTATTTTTAAATCAATACATTCAAGTATTTTATAAATTGTATTAATCTCACCCATGGGTTTATTCCACCTTTCTTCTTGCTTATTTTTGAGGGACCATCCATCAAACATGACAAACACTCTCTCTAGGGGGAATCATTATAGGCTTCCCAAAATTTCCTTGTAGATTTTTATTCAATCATCATTTTATTTATAGAATAAAGGGTTTTATCTCATTATTTTAGAAGACATTGTTGTGCCTACACTTTACAACATCTTCCAAAATAGGGGAAAACTATAGACACCTAAAATTTTCCACCAATGGCTTCATACCAGACTTTAGACCAATTATTACCAACCTCTACAAATCAAACCAAAGAAACACTAAATGTCTCAAATTTGGCTTCATAAAATGTAATTTGGCTCATAAACCAATTATATGGAGAAAATACACACATCAATTAATTTAAATCTTGAAAAAATGATAAAATCCCTAAAAAGAATTAATTAACATGCAAAACTTAATCAAATTCCTAATTAAATCATCCTTGAGAAATTAAATGAATTATCAAAAAGGAAATTCAAAAATAAAAAAATATCGTAGGAATTCATAAATACCATTTGTGAGTTGTCAAAAATCCCAAAATATCTCACCCATGCCTATTCCATGCTAATAATGAGGTTTGGACACCTTTTAACTCTATTGGGGTTAATTAACTCACTAAGGTAAGGTTTGAACCCATTCCAAACTCTAACTACACTCTAACTCACCTTGAGTTTGGGTTAGTTTCTAAACCTATAAATACAAGCATTTGCCTCTCATTTATGAGAGCTTGGACATAACACTACTACAATGTTGGTTTTATGAAAATATTGCAAACAATAGTGTTATAAGGCCAAAATAGTGAATCACAAGCCATGAAGCTACATAAAGCAAGTATGATCCAAACTATGGTGTCAAGAGAATAATGAGCCACCCAAATCTAATTTCCAAAGACTTCTTGATCATAAGCTAAGCAATCCAAATGGAGAAATCCATTGGAGCATTCAAGAGAGGTAAGAAAGGTTATTTTTCTTGCATTTTAGTTATGCTTTGTCAATTGGGTTTCTTCACTGTGCTCCTCCCTTTAATATAGGCAAGCTAGTGTTATGCATATTAGTATGTTTATTTTTATTTTGATTTATTTTCATTATGAATATAACATATGATCTAACCACCTTTCTTGTAGGCTATATTTTGGAATAGTAAGAATTTTTGGTAGTCACATCCTTCATTTCTTGTTTCATTCTTTATAATACCTTGTTTATGTGGGCCTGATTATAACCACCTATGGGAAAATTAGTGTCTAGCCTATATTAATAATAATTATAACAAACTATGGGAAAATTATTATCATTGATATATGAAATTATTTTAAAGTTATAACTACCTATGGGCAAAGTAGGGGTAACATTTATTTATTATGCCGTGACATACTAGCTAGCCATTCCTATGACATACTGTCTCAAACCTATGGCCTTAAAAAGTTTCTCTAGCTTCCAAAAATATTGAGTAGATTAATCAGGTATCAAACCACATCAATATATTCATTAGATGCAACAAATCATATCAAGGAACCTTAATTACTTCACTTCCCTCATCATGCTTGTAGCAGTCATCTTGACTCAAAAACATAATCATGGTGAACATGATTGCTAACATCTATAAAGTCACTTCAATGACCTCCAAATGAATTCATGAGATCATTAAAAAAACTTATATCTAGTTGAAATACTAAACCATAGAATTATAGTGGAAAATATGAAACATATGGATCAACTACTGGAACATACACCTTCATACTTTTCACTCACATAGACTGATCAACTTGAGAGCACTTTATTGCTTATGTAAGGGAAACAACATAAATTAAAATTATATTAACATGAGGAATGTGTCTAAAAAAAATACCTAAATCCATTTGAATCATACCTAAAATTTTGTAACCCATCCCTAAACATATTCTCACTCTGATTAGGTTTTTGTCACTATTTTCACTATTTGTAGATTTAGCGACTAGACAAATTTTATGCTCAAAATGATTGACACATAAGTTGAATATTTAAAAAAAAATTTCCATATATATAAATAATAATTTTTTACCTTAATCCTATAATATATTACATGTGTTGAATCAATCAAATCTGTCTGTACCACTAAAAGTTTTAAAAATAAGCTTCTTTCTATACTTTTTTCTCACTACCCTGACACACCACTACCACTTTGAGGTTATTTTTAGAGTCCTATACACATTAGAATAGTAAAAATTGGTCAAAAAATACATTTTAGGCCATATCTAATAATATTTCTCTAATTGGGTCACTATAAGGGTTTCTAGGAGGGTTTTAACCAGTTTACATTCTTAACAAATGTTCATAAAGATCTAACTCTAAACCCACTAAAAAATAATTATAAATCATTATTAGGAAAATTTTACACCTCTCATAAAAGGATCAAGTCACCATGAAAAATATAAACATTCCAACAAACATTAGAAGTCTCTTCTCAAGCTAGGAAACCTTTAATCTGCATGTATAAGTGTCCTTCTAGCATAATATATTGATTTATCTTCATCCTCAGGACCTAAAACTTGGTCAAAACCACTAAAAAACCTTATAATACCTTAAAACATGATTTAAATATCTATGACATCTTTAAAACTCACTTTGACTCATAAATTGTACCTCACTAGGTCACTATGCACACTAGGTCTAGGACTGCAAGTCAAACCTTGAAAGAGTAAACACCTTGAAACCACTTAAAAAGATCTCACCACCTCAAGAAAAAGTCATAAAAATTCATTCCATAATCCTTATTTTCCCTCTATATTCTCCATAGTCTCAACCTACTTAACACACTAGGTAACTAAGCTAATTCCACCAAACAAGGCTACTAAGCTTATGCCACCAAACAAGGCTACCAAGCCTATGACAATCACATTTTGTCTTATCTCCTTGACTTATAAAACTATCAACATGATAGACACAACATGAAAAAGATCAAACAATGCTTACCTTATCTCATATTCATCCAATCTTTCCTTTCACACCTTCATGCTCAACCTCATCACCATCATGACATCACCACTTTGTCATTACCTTTTGACATCAATGAATATGATATCATCCTTTGACATCAGTGAAAACATACCTCCAACAATTTCCTCCTTTGTCATTGATGGAAAAATATTCTTCTCGTTTTCCCCCTTTGCCAATAATGACAAAGTGGACATATGCTCCTCTTGGGATTACCAACACAGTCATTTGATCTTAGGACATATCCTCTTGAAAATTTTCCCCTTATTCCATGCATGAAGAATTAAAACATTATAAAAACTCATGAATTGGTTTTGTCAAGTCATCATATCAACCTTATTTTATTATCAAATATAGTAAACATCTCCACATCTCAATCAAGACTGAATAATCTTCAAAAATGCTCCCCCTCACATCATGCATAGTTCTAACAAGTAATTAAAAATAAGTTAGTTCCCCCTAACTCTATGCTCCATCTAGAAAGAGTCATCTTAAACAAGTTTATTTTAAGTTTGTAAATAAATATTCAAGTACTAAACACATATAGTAAATATCCTCATTGAAACACAAATAGATTTCATAGAGACCTAGTCAATGTGGATCCATTCCTTGATTAGATCTGATGGCTTCAAGTATCTTTCTTTCTAAGACCTTTAAGCCATTAAGGCTCCTACCTCTGCAAGAGACCCTCTCAAATAACACAAAGTCAATACAAGGTCTAAAAGACCTCATACACTATAACAGATCTTTGAAATCCATCTTGTAATAATGATAACATGTTTCAAAACATATCAATAATATTACCAAATCATCTTCTTCTTATGGATCAACTCATCTTCATGATCAATAAATTTTGCCAATACCAATCTTCAATATTTGATATATAAAATCAAAATCCCTATTATGATGATTCGAAACTTGTCATCCTTAGACTATTAAATAATTTAAAATCAAGTATAATATGCCAACATGTTCCTTCAATACCTTATGAGGTCATTTGGATATCAAGGAAGTAAGACATCTTCTATAATCTTCCTCATTTAGATCACTAGAATCTAGATATGCTATAGGAAAACATCATATATAGAATATTGTGAGTTCATTCATGTATTTAATCATATGGAAATTGAGCTTCCTATGATTATATGAGATCAACAAGACATCACATGACATACCTTCAAGAGAACTTTATCACAATCTCCTTCAAGCTATAGGAAGCATGATAGGCTACATAAATGATCACCTACAAAACTTTTATGAAAATATTCAGGGATATTTCAACATGATGGAATCATTTTAAGATCACTTATAATATTCAAAATAAATGAACAACACCTCTATACCAAAATGTTATTGGTCTTAAGACACCAATCTTCAACTTTCATATCTTTGCTATGTCTTTGTCTTCTAAGGCACTATTTGAGTTCATACAAATGCATCATGAGCATGTATAAAACTAGAGTAAACATTGAAAAAACCTTTAACTAATGGCCATTGAGAATCATAGGTCATTACAAGGCCAATTATATAAAGAATAACCACATTAGGGTTTGCAAAACATCAAATCCTTAATTTAATGCCTTCCAACTTTTGAGCTACATCTCAATTTTAAGAAATGAATTGATCATATAGAAAGTATATATAGGTGTTATAATACATCAATAACATCTTAAACCATATTTACCAATTATCTTGATCTTTTGAGAGCACCAAACAAATTACCTTGTCACACTATTCTTCTAAGGATAGAAACTTTCAAGCCCAATCAATATTCAAGTTGACTTTCTTGCACAAGAACACACATTTAGATCAACTACAAAGCATGAGAATTCTATTCATGGAGATAGAAATATCATCCAATAGTTATAACATAAAAATAATTTTATTATTAATATTTTAATCCTAATTTTTTCAAACTAGATTCATCATTTCAAATGCAAATTGAAAGCTTTGACTTTGACCCACATTTATTACACTTGTACAAATGGTCAACCTTTATAATCACCTTGGTGGTCTTATACACTTATTCCTCTTCAAATTTTATTCTTACATCATCTTTATATGAATTAATTTATGAATTTTATTGATAGGACCTAAGTTCCCCAAAGCTCTGACATAACTTGTCAGAATTAAGAGCACACATGATTACCATTGTATAAGCAACTTACATGTGGAAATAACCAGAAGAACAAATAACTATCAATGAGAAAACACACAGAATATGAGAGGCAACACACAATTGTATTCAACTCATTACAAAGGAAATTACAATAAAGAGATCACACTCTTCTTCCACCTCTGTGAGGCTTCCTCCTCAAGGGCTCCAAGTAATCTTCCCACCTGAGTAATCTTCTCTCATAGGTCACAACTAACAACTAACACAAGCTATTGTTCACCTCATTATACATTCAGTACAATGAAGTATGAACTGGTACTCTAAGTAGATCTCACCATGATCCTACTCTTTGATGTATTGCTGTCACCTTGGATCCTGCTCCCCCGCCGATCTCCTTTTGACCCTCGCACATACACACCCCTGCAGACCAACCTAATCTTACTTATCACATGTAGATCTCCACCATGATCCTGTAACACCCTGCATATCAAACCTGATCTTACATACATGAGGAATCCTACTTGATTCCACCATGGGAAGAACTCTCCAAGTTCTACACTTTTGTTCTACAAGTTCAACACTTAACAATACAACCCATGAGTCTATTATATAGATCTCATGCATACAATAATTAGACAAGCAGCTCAAAGACTCAAACTAGTCTTTATCATGCAAACTACGTGTTCACTTAACTGACTATTTGTTAACAGTAGTTCTGACCACCACATGTGATCGACGTCAGTCCTTGCCTGATTGGAGGTGACTGACGCCAGCCGATCTCCTACTGATGCCGATTTCCCTTGCACTGTCCTCTAAATGACATCGGTTTTGGCTTGCCGATGCCGGCGATTGTCAAGCTCTAAAAACCTCCCTATTTTCCTTAAGTGAAGCTTTTAGCCCACACCCTAATAATCTCCCACTTGGAGATAAACAACTGCACCTGTACCTAAACCAATACTCTGTCTAATTTGCATCCTGGCTTGTATTCCTCTTCAAGCTCCCACTTGAAGACAACCTACCACACTCCTTGTGGTGTTAATCCTGTGCCTAAATTTCTTCATTCTCAGCTTACCTTCTTCTACCATTGCTATACTCCCACTCAAATGGCAACCCCTGTGAGTAACCTGTAATCAACAACACTTAACAGATCTAGGCCATCTGTTAGTCAAACTCGCTCTGAGAACATCCAACCTCGCTCTGATACCATTTGATAGGACCTAAGTTCCCCAAAGCTCTGACACAACTTGTCAAAATTAAGAGCACACATGATTACCATTGTATAAGCAACTTACATGTAGAAATAACTAGAAGAACAAATAACTATCAATAAGAAAACACACAGAATATGAGAGGCAACACACAATTGTATTCAACTCATTACAAAGGAAATTACAATAAAGAGATCACACTCTTCTTCCACCTCTGTGAGGATTCCTCCTTAAGGGCTCCAAGTAATATTCCCACCTGAGTAATCTTCTCTCATAGGTCACAACTAACAACTAACACAAGCTGTTGTTCACCTCATTATACATCCAGTACAATCGAGTACAAACTGGTACTCCAAGTAGATCTCACCATGATCTTGCTCCTTGATGTATTGCTGTCACCTTAGATCCTCCCCCGCTGATCTCCTTTTGACCCTCGCACATACACACCCCTGCAGACCAACCTAATCTTACTTATCACATGTAGATCTCCACCATGATCCTGCAACACCCTGCATATCAAACTTGATCTTACATACATGAGGAATCCTACTTGATTCCACCATGGGAATAACTCTCCAAGTTCTACACTTGGGTTCTACAAGTTCAACACTTAACAATACAGCCCATGAGTCTATTATATAGATCTCATGCATACAATAATTAGACAAGCAGCTCAAAGACTTGAACTGGTCTTTATCATGCAAACTACGCGTTCACTTAATTGACTGTTCGTCAACAACAGTTCTGACCACCATAGGCGACCGATGTTGGTCCCTGCCTGATTGGAGGTGACCGACGCTGGTTGATCTCCTACCGATGCCAGTTTCCCTTGCACTGTCCCCTGACTAACGTTGGTTTTGGCCTACCGACATTGGCGACTGTCAAGCTCTGAAAACCTCCCTGTTTGCCTTAGGTGAAGCTTTTAGCTCCACACCCTAACACACATTTAGATCAACTACAAAGCATGAGAATTTTATTCATGGAGATAGAAACATCATCCAATAGTTATAACATAAAAATAAGTTTATTATTAATATTGTAATCCTAATTTTTTCAAACTAGATTCATCATTTCAAATGCAAATTGAAAGCTTTGACTTTGACCCACATTTATTACACTTGTACAAATGGTCAAACTTTATAATCACCTTGGAGGTCTTATACACTTATTCCTCTTCAAATTTTATTCTTACATCATCTTTATATGAATTCATCTATGAATTTTATAATAAATTCTTTGTAATCTAGTATTCTTCACAAATTTTAATTTTCAAATCCCAATGGTCATATTTTCATACAAAATTGGCTAAGTATGAAAATAGAGAAATATGCCTAGAAGGCCAACTTTGAGCCACCATAAATTTTCATAGGCTTCATATCAAGACCTAAAAATTGAAACATATGAACTAGGCACAACCTTGTCAAATACTTATGACCATTTTCTTATGACTCTTCCACATGTGTGAATGTTGATGTCATCAATTTTCTTACTCAGGAATATCTTTCAAGGAGACAAGTCAAACCTAGATCTTCATAATAATACTCTTAAATAAATAATTTGACTTATAAAAGTTACCTATGAACTCTTAACACATTATATGACTTCTCATATCATCCTCCATGAACTCTAAGACCTGTACTACTATCATACACTCACAAAATGTCCTATTGACTTCTTTATTAATGTAAACAAGATATCAACACTCCATGATTTCATGTGACATACAAAAATATTCCATTGGATCTTTTCAAATAAAAATATAAACATGAAAACATGATAATAACTTTGATACTTTGTAAATATTTAGATATACCTCAATAAGATATCATACTCTAGGCTACTAATCAAACCATTTTCTATCTTTCTTTTTTAATGTTAGCTAATCAAGAGACCAACTTCAATAAGATCTATTATTCAACTTAGGTTTGATCTTAGATTTAGATTCCAAAAAGTCCATCTTATTTGACCTTGATAGTGCCATCATGTAGAACTCTATACATAATTAAAATATGATCTTCACAAACTTATCCATCTTTACAAACAAGATGAATATTGTCTTTAACATACCTCAAGCTACTTTAGGATCATATGTAGGCTATTAAGCCTCCTCAAAAGGTGTGGATATGATACCAATTATTGGAAGTAAATATTGAGAGGGGGTGTGAATTAGTGCATAAAATGTACATTTAATTCCAAAACTATTACATCATACATGAACTTAATCTATAAACATAAACATGAAAGTACATACATCCAAATCATGAATCAAGAGCATACATCACATGAACACATCATCTATGTGGGAAACCCTCATGGGGGATAAAACCCACTAAAACCTATAAGTTGGAATATAATCCTATAATAAAAATATCTAGTTTAAAACATATACAATTAATCAAGGAACTACCATCCCTATTTAGTGAGACTACAATCCCACAGGGTGCTACAACACCTGTCTAGCTGAGTAATAATAACAACTAGACCTTTAGCAAGTTTCAACTAGAAAGGAGGATAAAACCCCATAGATGTTGAGAAACCATAAAAACATATAAGATTATATCCACCTCTGATTTTATGTATTCTACACCTGATGATGGACTTCTCTTTCTTGAATTTCTTCTTCACCCTTCAATCTCTCTCAAACAACCTCTAGGGCTTACTCACTCAACTAACCTCTTCTAGGATTTTTAGGTATAATGACTTGTGAATTAAATTTCATTAGCTTGATAAGATAATAATGTATTATTTTCATCACTATTTGATGGTCCTCAATGACTTGTACCTTTTCTTTTAAAGTTTATCTCCTTTTATTGGTTCCACACTCACTCTACAAGCACAAATAAGTAAATTAGGCCTTGTACTTATACCACTCCTCTTGGTCTAACCCATCTTGGTAAAAAAGGATTATTATAACACATATATTATAATTTTAATAGGTCTCCACACACGTTACATGGTTGAGACACATGATTCATAGGTTGGCCATTACCTCATTAGCCTAAATCCTCCATTAGGCCTTCGTGAGACCTAAATCAATTAGGCCTACTCATCCACACATTACAACTTGGAATCCTTGTTATAATTTCATCATATAACAATGATTAAAAAACATCATAAATGTTACCAATATACCATTTATAAATATAAAAAATGTCCATGCCAATTGGAACACCATATCACACCTTGAACCTAACAATTAGGTCTCCTTGCTTTTTTGGCATCATATACAAAAACCATAGTCATAGACTTCTAAAGTATAATATCAATTTTATCACATAGTAATATGAAAAAAATAATATTTATGGAACCTAAAAGACCCATAAAAAACCTCCATTTTCTTTATAAACTCTAACACATGCCAATAAGCTTCAAGAACATCTCTGTTAAAAGACTACTTAGAGCTATCAGTGCACCCAAAAAACTATCTTGAAAAAATGAGATAGAAATAAGTCTTATAACCTAAAAAATAAAAAACCACTAAATAATATTATTAAATACTTTTAAAATCTAATTATGTTATTTTTAAATAATAAGAAAATGTAAAGCATCTCCAAACCACACTTGCAACAGGACCACTCAGACTGGTAAAACATAATCAAAGTTTAGTCAAGAACTCTTGACTCTTTACATCAACTTGAGAAATTTCATGACATATAATACTCATAATGGTTCATATAATTTATATATATATAAATACAATATTTATTATTCTTTTTCTATCATCATTCATTGGTATTATAGTCTAATTCCTCAGACTACTCTCATACTATACATACACAACTAGACAAGTCCTCTTGGATTCCTCATCTCAACACCTTAAAAAATTTATATAGATTACATAAATATTGAATGGATTAATTATGTTTAAAACCAAATAATTATATTAATTATATATAAAAAATATTATCAAGGAGCCTCAAGCACTTCACATCCCTCAGCATGCCTATAACAGTCATCTTGACTCAAAAACATAGTCATGGTGAACATGACTCCTAACACCTATAGAGTCATTTAATTGAGATGAAAATGTATTAATTAGATACTTAAAAAACATTAGATCAAATTGAAACACTAAATTATAGATTTATAGTGGAAAATATGAAACATATGGATCAACTACTAGAATATACACCTTCACAATTTTCACTCAATAGACCGATCAACTTGAGAGCACTTTCTTGATTATGTAAGGGAAACACAATAAATTTAAAATTAATGGATCATGAGTAATATGTATAAAAAAAATATCTCAATCCATTTTAATCATCCCTAAATAGATTCTCACTCTAACTAGCTTTTTGTCACTATTTTCACTATTTGTATATTTAGCGACTAGACAAATTTTATGCTCAAAGTGATTGACACAAAAAATTAAAAATTAAAAAAAAATTCCATATATATCAATAATAATTCTTTACCTTCAACCTCTAATACATTACATGTGTTGACTCTATCAACTCTACCTGTACCACTAAAAATTTCAAAAATAAGCTTCTTTCTATACCTTTTGTTCATTAGCCTGACACACCACTACAACATAGAGGTGATTGGAAGAGTCCTCTACACCTTAAAATAGTTAAACCAATCCATTCTAGGAAATATCTAAAAATCTTTCTCCAATTTGGTCACTATAAGGGTTTCTAGGAGGGTTTTAACCAGTTTACATTCTTAATGAATGTTTATAAAGCTCTGTCCCTCAATCCACTACAAAATAATTGGAAATAATTATTATATAAATGTGACACCTCTCAAAAAAGGATTAGGTCACCATGAAAACTCTACACATGCTAATAATCATTAGAACTTTCTTCTTGAGTTAGGAAACCTTCAATTTACATGTACAAGTGACCTTCCAACATACTATATTACTTTCTCTTCATCCTCAAGACCTAAAACTTGGTAAAGACATTTTAAAAACGTTTTAATACCTTAATAAATTATTAAAATAGATATTCATTATTGAAAACTCACTTTGACTCACTAATTGGACCTCATTAGGTCATTATGCATACTAGGTCTAGGACTATAAGTCAAACCTTGAACAAGAAACCACCTTGAAAGCACTTTAAAATATATCACCAACTTAGGAACAAGTCATGAACCTTCATGCCATACTCTTAAAATTACTTCCATGTTTTCCATAGTCTCAACTTGCTTAACACACTAGGTTACCAAGCCTATGCCAATCACACTTTGTCTTCTCTCCTTGATTTGTAACAATATCAACATGATAAACACAAGATGACAAACCTAAAACATTGATTACCTTAGCTCATATGCATATAAACTTGCCTTGTACATCTTCATGCTCATCCTCATCACCATCATGACATCACCACTTTGTAATTACCTTTAGACATCATTGCATATGATATCATCCTTTGACATCAATGACAACATGCCTCCAAAAAAATATGGATGGAATCAAGAATAATGTGTAAGAAATAACCTAATGAACACATATAGACTGAGTTAAGGAAGTAATAATTGAAATCAAACAAACATGCAAGTGAACAAACAAACAAATGATAGAATATAAACATATAGAAATCCTAAAAGTAAAATCAAAACAAAGCATCCTAACAATTGATTTTCCCTAGTAGGGTGGATTGAGGATGACTAGTTAGGTTTTGACAGGATAAATTTTTTTGGATTTTAAAAATTTTATGAATGTTTTTGGAATTTTATAAGCATCTCAACCTGATTAGGAATTATGAGATACTAAATGGTCCAAGCTCGTAAAATGGTGAGAGCATTCAAACTAAAATGTTGCTCATAAAATGGTGAGAGCATATGGAATAGGGGGACTAAAATAACCTCAACAAGTATTGAGCATAGCCCACGTAATCCCAAAATAGCCTTAAGTCATAGTAGTTCCACCTTACAATTGAGGAAACTTACTAGTGTTGTAGCTAATTCAAATAAAACTAGCATAATTGGCATAATGATATACTACAACATAAGATTGGATACTTGGTATGTCATGGAACAATAAACAAATATTTCTCCTAGTTTTCCCATAGGTGGTTATAACTAGGAAACAACAAGATAGATCAATGATACTAAATTCCCATAGGCAGTTATCATCAATCCCATATAAATAAAGAATTATGTAAGATGAAATAAGAAATGAAGGGTGTAAATACCAAAACTTTTATCATACTACTTTGAAATATGACCTCTATCTAGAATTCTTGAAATAATTACTAAAAATGATCTAATTTTTCATGCTAAAAGTAGAACCAATGGATGAACCAAGGTTAAATAGGTTAGGTAGGTTGGGTAAAAACATGTTCAATAGATAGATAAGGTATGGTAAAATGGAATATGGTATGCCATTATTTAGGATGATAAATGGTATGAAGATTAGATAAAATGGTAAGAGGGTTTGTCCCAAGTGGTAAGGTAAGGTATGGAATAATGGCAATGTTAGGTTGTGGAGCTAAAAGCTTCAACTGTTGCAGACATGGAGAGGTTGCTGAGTACTAGAAGTACCAGCATTGGCAGTGTAATCGACGTCGATCACATACAGTGCAAAAGGCATCCAGCATCGACAGGGAGTCGGCCGACGTTAGTCAGCACCAGGTAGATAGGGACTGACGTCGGTCACCTTTGGTAGTTCCAGAACTGTTCGTTGCATAGATAGTTAGTTCGTTGAACCAAGTGTTTGCATGTTAAAAGGCTAATTATAGTCTCGAGCTACGTGTCTAATTATTGTAATTAGAAGTCTATTTTTGTATGCATGGGATCCTATTTAAAGACCCATGAGGCATGTATTGTAATCAAAAAGGCAAGTAAAAGCATTGAAGCAAGGAAGCAAGGTCAAGGAGATCTACAAGGTGTAAGGTCAAGGAGATCAGCTAAAGCATTTAAGGAGGGGATAACAACTCAGGTTGTTGAGTTGGTTGTGGTTGAGCAAGAGAAAAAGGGAAGAAGTCCTTGAGGTGTGGTAAGCCTTTGAGGTGGAAGAAGTGGAATCTTCTTTACTGTATTTTCTTCTAAGAGTATTTAATACAAGATTGTGTATTGTCTCTCAAATTCTTTGCTGTTTCAAGTTTCTAGTTACTGAATCATTCTAGTATAATTTTGTGTTTAATTGCTTATAAGAAAGGTAATCAGTTGTTCTTCCTTAGAGGGGTTCCTAACAGTTGGTATCAGAGCTACGGTTGTAAGAAACAGGTTATTGTTTGATTACAGGTCATTCATAGGGGTTTCTGTTTGAGTGGGAGTATAGCAATGGTAGAAGAAAGTAAGCTACGAATGGAGAAGTTTAATGGCACGAATTATCAACATTAGAAGATGCAGATAGAAGATTATCTATATCAGAAGGATTTGTACTTACCATTGGGTGGGGTTGCATGCAAGCCCACAAATATGAAGGATGAAGAATGGAATGTTCTTGATCGAAAGGCTCTAGGTTCCATAAGGTTGAGCCTTGCATCATCTGTGATTTCAAACCTATCACAATGTAAGATAATGGAATAATTGATAAAGTCTTTGGCAAATTTATATGAAAAGCTCTCAGCTTCAAATAAGGTATTTCTTATGAAACAATTATTTACTTTGCAAATGCAAGAAGGTGGATCAGTACATACTCATCTTAGTGATTTCCATTGTTTGGTAAACCAATTAGCTTTAGTCAATATTGTTTTTGATGATGAAGTAAAGGTTCTCTTAATTTTATGCTCTTTACCTGCAAGTTGGGATAGTTTGGTTATGACTAAGTAATTCTGCATCTGCTTCTAAAATCTTAAAAGTTGATGATGTTGTGAGTGTAATCTTGAATGAATAAATACGTAGGAAAAGCACATGTGAATCATCAGGGAATGCTCTAAGTGCAAAAAGTAGGGGAAGGCAAAGAGAGAAGGTCGAGCAATGGAAATCAAGGTTGAAGATGGGAAGGAGATCCAAATCCAAAGGTGTCACCTGCTAGTTTTGTGGAAAGAGAGGACACACAAAGAAAGAGTGTTGGTTGAGGGATAAAGAAAATCAACATGAAGGTAATGAAGAAGCAAAGGATGTAGGTATTGTGGCACAGGATGCTCTCATACTTTCTTTGGATAGTTAGATAAAATCATGGGTTTTAGATTATGGTTCTTCTTTTCATGCATCCCCAAATAGAGATTTGTTCCATGAGTATGTCCAGGGAGACTTTGGAGTGCTTTATTTAGGGGATGGTACGCCTTGTCAAATAGTTGGCAAAGGGAAAGTGTAGCTAAAATTGTAGATGGACAACACATGGGTGTTGAAGGAGGTTATGCATGTCCCAGTTCTGAAGTAGAGTTTGGTTTTTGTAGGAAGGTTGGGTGATGAGGGATGCATAGTAACCCTCATAGCAGATTCTTGGAAGGTTACCAAGGGTGCACTTGTTTTAGCAAGAGGTAAGAAAGTAGGTACTCTTTATCTATCTACTTGTATTACTGATTCTATTTCTGGTTTATCTACTTCAGCTGTAGATTTGAAGATGTGGCTTAATAGGCTTGGTCACATGAATAAGAAGGGAATAGACATTCTTAAGGGTATGAGTTTAGATTCAGAGGGCAGTGATCGAGTTCATTGTAAGAAAAGGAAATTTGATGCTTTTGACAAGAACATGGAAGCCTTAGTGTTTATGGAGGAGATGAGGGACAGAGATCAGTCACAAGGGCTGAATAATTTTGAGTAGGGTAGTATGGATAGGGTTTTGATCCAAGATGAGCTTGCGGGTGAAGAATTCATCACTTACAAGAACACACAGTCACTAACATCAGTCACATGGAACTGACATCAGTCAGGAAGATATCAACATCGGTCATGTGCAGACCAGCAGGGTCAGTAGAGTCGGGTAGGAGAAGTCTGACATCAGTCAGATAGGAACCGACGTCGATAGAGGGGACACTAGCGCCGGCCAGGGAAATGACGTCAATAGTCAGGGTCAGTGCAGGGAATTGACATCAGTCAGATGCAGGCTGGGAGATGGCCAAGATTGGTCACTAGAACAGATGTTGGGTAGATAACAAGCTATCAAGGAGTCTCAAACACCCATATGGAGGTTAGAAAGGGTATGTGAACCTCATATTCATTGTTCACCTTCTTTATTTTATTTGTTGCTTTCTGATGGTCGAGAACTAGGAAGATGTGAAGAGGCAATGCAGGTAGAATCCAGAAATAGTGGGAGCTTGGCATGGATGAGGAGTGTGAGTCCTTGGAGAAGAACCAAATAGGTATTTGTTGGTGGAGTTGTCAGCTGGAAGAAAGCACTGGATGAGGGATAGATTCCCAAGTTAGAGAAGAGAGTGGATGGACATGTGAGACAGAAGGCTAGGGTATATGGTCTTGAGTAGGCTACAAGACAATGGAGGTTTGACCATTGTATTTATCTTTACCAGGTTGGATAATATTAGCTACATTATCCTATTACCGTATGTTGTTGCTTATTGTAGAGTTACATATACAAGGAGTTTTGGAGCTAAGGGTAAAGTTAGTTCAGAGGTATGTCATGAAGAATTTAGGAGTAACAAAATTCTTTTGGCATAAGAGACATGGAAGATCACAGGTTGATTTTGTCTCTAGTGGGAGTTGTCAGAAAGTTTAGATGTGGCAGGGGACTTGGATGATAGGTATAGCGTCACAGGTTTTGTGGTGGTTGGTCTTCAAGAGTGATCTTGAAGAGGGATACAGGGCCAAGGGAACAAACTAGATGATGTATAGGTACAGGTATAGTTGTAACTATTTATCTCCAAGTGGGAGATTGTTCGGTTGTGGAGCTAAAAGCTTTAACTATTGTAGACTTGGAGAGGTTACTAAGTTCTAGAAGTACCAGCATCAGTAGTGTAACTAACATTGGTCACATACAGTGCAAAAGGCAATGAGCATCGGTAGGGAGTCGGCCGACATCAGTCAGCACCAGGCAGACAAGAACCGATGTCAGTCACCTGTGGTGGTTCTAGAATTGTTCGTTGCACAGATAGTTAGTTTGTTGAACCGAGTGTTTGCATGTTAAAGGGCTAATTATAGTCTCGAGCTGCATGTCTAATTATTGTAATTAGAAGTCTATTTTTGTATGCATGGGATCTTATTTAAAGACCCATGAGGCATGTATTGTAATCAAGAAGGCAAGTAAAAGCATTGAAGCAAGGAAGCAAGGTCAAGGAGATCTACAAGGTGTAAGGTCAAGGAGATCAGCTGAAGCATTCAAGGAGGAGATAACAACTCAGGTTGTTGAGCAAGAGAGAGAGGGAAGAAGTCCTTGAGGTGTGGCAAGCCTTTGAGGTGGAAGAAGAAGTGGCATCTTCTTTACTGTATTTTCTTCTAAGAGTATTTAATACAAGATTGTGTATTGTCTCTCAAATTCTTTGCTATTTCAAGTTTCTAGTTACTTAATCATTCTAGTATAATTCCATGTTTAATTGCTTATAATAAAGGTAATCAATTATGCTTCCTTGGAGGGGTTCCTAATAGGTAAGAGGAATGGAAAATTGAAATGACATGGTAAATGTTTTTAGCCTGGGTATGGTAAATGATTTTGTTATCCTTGTTGATATGGAGATGCATGTCCTGATCAACATATGACATAAATAAAATAATCAATCATGTAAATTTCTATCCTACACCTCTTTTTAATGGATACTCTATCAATAAATGGTTATATATTTGGATGTTGTGAATGTTGTTGTGATCTTCATTGGTCTTTGATTTTTGTTCCTCCAAATGTTGAGACAAGGTATCTTTGTAGCCTCTACAAAGGGAAGTGCAACTATGGATGGTAAATAGGGATAAATTTTGGTTGATAGGTTTTATTGGGAAATGGAATTGTGGATGACAATGGAATGTTTTATAGCTGGGTAACAAATAAATATTGGGATTTTTAGGCACACAGCATGTTGTTGATTCCAAATTTGACATAACTTTAGATGTGGTAGGTATAAAGACTTTTGAATATTATCTAGATAAGACCACCATTTTTTTTGTTATTTGGGCCTAAGAATAGATATCATCTAATTAGGCTGTATATTAGAAGCTATATTGATTTAGTCTTTGATTTTGTCTTCATCAAGTAGTGAATAAATTTTATTCTCAACTATTTGTTCCTCCAAGAGGTTTACACCAATGAATTTGTCTTGATTTTCCCATAACACCTCTAAGATGGTTTCACTAAGGAATGTTGAATTTTGACTTTGATTGTCTTCTAGTGCCTCTGAAATGGTTTCACTAGAAGATACTAAATTTAAATTTTGATTGTCTCCTAACACAAAGGTTTAACTAGGAGATCATTCTTCTTCTACATGAATTTAGTCTTAGATTCCTTGTTATTATTCAATTGATATGCCACCATGGATGTAGTTCAACAAGGTGTGATTATGTTGGTCACAATCAACATTTGTGGGAGGTGGAATGTCAATAAAGTGGCTAGGTTGTTTGGTGGTAATGGCATGTGGAATGGTAATGGATGGGAAGAGGCAACATAATCTTAATAGAAGATACTAGAATAAATTATGTTGATACTAAAGTAATCATCCTCAAAAACTTAAGAAGGATAAAAAATGTATTCAAATTGATCTACAAGGAATGCATAGCCAATGTTATAATAACCACAAACATATTTTGATTTTGTATTTGATTCAACTAAAGGGACTCTAAATCCAAAGTTTAGACTGATGTTGATTCTTCTTCTGATGCTAAATATGATGTTGGCTCAAGAATATAACCTGAATCTAATTTTGATTATTCATCTAATGTGGGCACTACTAAAATTATGTCTTGTTGAATGATTTAATTGGGATAAGTAATGGTCTGTGATGGCATAATGGGATTTTAGAGAATAAGCTTTGCTAAGAAAGAGCGCACAAAGATTGGTTTGTCAAAGTGAAACTCCACAACAATGGGAAATAGTTTAAGAGACAACTCCTTAGAGAATATATTGTTATAGGGAGGATCTTGAAAAATAGGCATATGGTTGAGGTAGTGAATTTCCCAAAGGCAATTTATAATCATTAAGTAGTAACTCAACAAATACTAGGTTGTCAGAGTGAGACTCCTCGATAACTGGTATAGTATTAAGTGGTGATTCATCATAGGTTGACTTATTAAAAATGGTTAGTTCTATTTGTCTTGGTTTGTAATCAATTATAAAATACCAAATTTTAATACAACTTGGTCCTCAAATGATTGATCAATTGGAGAGGTACTGATTAGATCAATTAAAGAGGTATTAATTGGCATGATTAGGGTTTTCGAAAGTGGGGAATGGATGTAAATAGTTAAAAAATGACCAGTGGTTAGATAATGAGAGGGCCTTGTGGATATTGGTTGCTTATATAAGCTAAAGGATGAGGTCTTGGTATAGAAATGGTAGGGTATTTTGGAGCTTGATTACTTACATAATCCAAAGGATAGAGTCCTCTAATGATATGGATATGTTACAAAGCTTAGTTACTATTATGAGACCAAGGACAAAGTCCTAGAATGATATGGAAAGGGCATTAAAGAACTTGGTTTCTCACATAAGTCAAAGGATGAGATCCTAGTTGGATGATTTTGGGATGTTGTGGAGCTTGGTTACTCACACAATCTAAAGGATGAAATTCTAGTAAAATGAAAGGGCATTGTGGAACTTGATTGCTCACACAAGCCAAAGGATGAGGTCTTGGAATGGTAATGGTATTCCTTGGATGTTATGGAGTTTGATAGCTCACATACTCTAAAGGAGGGTTAATGATATAGGTAGGGGAATGGGTGGTCACATGAGGGTGATTATCATACTCCAACTAAACATAAGATGGTATCACCACATGTTGCTCTTGAGGATTTTGACTTTCCACCAAGAAGTCTTTGAAGGCTTGGATTATATGTTAATACACCATAAGTGTAACTATACATATCCATGTCAATGATAATGCTTCAAAAACAAAAAGGGATTAGAGTTCTAAAAAATCCAAAAAATAATGTCTAAAGGATAAATGGTTCAAACTTGGTCTAACTTGGTCTAAATTGGTCTAGGGGTGGAGTTGTATCTCCAAAAGGTATATGTAAATACTTGGTCAAAATAGTATAACATCAAATGTCTAACATTAAATGTTTCACACAAATAAGATCAAGTAAAATGAACTAAAAACAAGATGCCAGACTCTAAGTCCAAAAATGTTTCTAATAGGTCTAAACTAGGAAAAGAAAAAGAGTCGCTAGGACTTTTGACCAAACATAGCATCAAAAAATAGGCTCAAAATAAGGGTGATACTTTTAATTTTGGCCAAATACGGTGAAAAAAGATATACTTGAAACAAAGGATGATGATATTAATCTAACAAACTTGGAACACTTTGGCAAAAACTAGGCACTTGATTTTAGACATAAAAATGATCAAATTGGTATAAAAGACAAAATAAAAGGCACTTTGAATATGTAATAATTACATCAAACAAAGGCACAAACCATGTAGTTTTTAAATTTTGGGTCAAAAATTAAACTATGTTATGCAACCTAAAAGAGAAAGATCTGTGCATCAGCCCCTACAAAATGAGGCTTAAACAAAAATCAATCAGTGTTTGGATCCAAACTTGTAAAATTTAATTAAAGACTCAACTTAAGAAAACTAGGGTTTTAATGACTAAAAAGATAGGAGAATTTTAATAGCATGAATTTTTTAAACAATGATCCAACAAGACACCAATGACTAGTTTCAAACAATGATAAATTGGACTCAAGATAAGACAAGTCTATTGAAATAATTTGGACAACATAATGAGGTTATCGCTCCCTTAAGATGTGATAGTGGTTTGTTTCAAAGACTTATAAGGCATGAAACTTGAAATGGTTTGGGAAAAATAACATTAACCATTTAAATCAAGTGACACACTCAATTCTTTTGACATAATTTTTTTCTAAGTTAAAGTAAGGTGTCAAATAGACAACATAACACCTCCTCAAATAATGGAGTAATGTAGACAAAAAAACTTGTTCATGACATGATATAAATAAAAAATTAGATTCAACACACAAAGGAATAAAAGAATAATTGACTAAAATACAACTAAGTATAATCATCCTAGATCTTATTAAGGTATGGAAAAATGGGGTTGACTAAAACTTACAAATTATGACCATCTAGATTGATACCAAGTGTGGCTAACATAAGAGAAGAATCATGTCAATTAAGTTCATACCAATCAGATTATCATGCAAAGGTCTATTAACTTTCATGATGATTCCATCCATAGACTACTTAGTGGAATCCCATGGTTGACCACACCTGACTCAAGCTTTTATTACTAAAGGAGAGGTTAGCCACTCAACCCCTAGCTCTAGAAGTTGGTGTACCCTGATTTGGATACCCTGCCATGGAGTGGGGTTGAAACATTGTCAGGAGATGAAGCCCCAGGTCAATGGCTCCCTATATAACTCATGATAGGTAATGACATCCACTTCATAAGCCAAATTTCATGAAAATTAAAGACTAATAGAAAGACTTTAGGATTTTTTTAAGATCACCCAATACCATATAGGTTTTGGGGAGAGCCTAGACAAATTTCTTTCTATGCCTTGAACTAAGGCAAAAATGCAATGAAAATGCACTTTTGATCACCCAAGTTCCCTATAAAGGATGGGGGGGAGCATACATGTGTTGTTTTGTTTGTGAAAAAAACAATCAACAAATAATTTATAAGAAATTATGAGTGAAGTTCAATTTTATACACCAAATTAAAATGTGATGATGTTCTTTACTTGGCCCCCTGGATTAAGTGTAAAATATTGAAATAATTTCACAACACAACTTAAGAAAAATCATCTATGTTCTTTTTAAGCTCAAATACCCAAATGTTTAATATTTAGCCTAAGTTCATTTTTAAACACCAAAAGTAAGTGTTCAAGACTTAAGCATTTGTTTTAAGCACCAAGAATGAAGTGTTTTCTAAGACTTAGCCATTGTAATTATATTTAAACACAAACATCCAAATTTTTAAGATATAACATGTTCATTTCAACACCAAAACAAAGTGTGAGTGATTTAGATAGATTCCTCTTAAAATCTCAACATGAAATGTGTATTAGCCAAAACTTGAAAAATTGTGTTTAAATCACATCCTGGACTTATTTTTAGATAGTATCCTTATGCTTTAAAGGACTTTTGATTGTGAGCAAATTAAAGCTCTTAAGTTTTATTTTTGAAAACATAGTGATTGTGGTCGGTCAAAGATGATCGATGCTAGTTCAAGGAAACTGATGCCAATCGGTCTCAAAGAGAACCAATGTTGGTCATGAAGAATTGACACTAGTTGATTAAGACCATCATTGATCACCTATGAACCCAAAGGCAAAACCACAAAAAAATAAAGCATTAGGTTAGGAAATGATTAACTAAAAACTCAATAAAAATTATAACTCAAGGATTAGATAAAGAGTTTAAAAGCTACTAAGATAAAAAAACAACCATTAGGAGTACTAAAAACATTCAAAATGCAATCTTGGTAAGCTATGTTCCACCCTACATACTAACTTATGATGGTTACATAGACTTTATCTCAGTTAGCAAGAACTAATAATAGTCACATAGAATTGATGCCAATTATTGTTGATTAATACCAGTATTTATGTAGATCTGAGATAATTCAAGAATAAAAAATGTGGAAAAATCAAAGCTAAAACTATAAATTTGAAGGAATTAAAGCATTCAAATGTCAATTTCTGATTGCATATTTATCTCTTTTCTATGTGGGGTGCATAGTGTCTTACCGAGCATGCCATTTGTGATCAAGAATCCAAAAAGGGTGGTTAGATCATATGTTAGCTTCACAATGAAAAGAAATCAAAATGAAAACAAACATACATAACACTATCTTGGATAGATTAAAGGGAGGCGCATGGTGAAGAAAACCAATTGACAAAGCACAAATAAAATGCAATAAAAATAACCTTTTTTACCTTCATTGAATGCTCAAATATATTTCTTCATTTGGCTTTCTCAGTTTGTACTCAAGAATTCTTTGGTAAATGGAGTTGTGTGGCTCCTTCTCCTATTAGCACCATAGTTTGGCACATGCTTGCTTGATGTAGACTCATGGCTTGATGTCTTCGAATTTTGGAATTATAACTCTATAACTTTGAATCATGCCAAATTCTTCATTATAACATTACTATGTCGAAGCTCCCATAAATGAGAGGCAAATGCTTGTATTTATAGGTTTAGAAACTAACCTTGAATGAAGGTGAGTTAGAGTGTAGTTAGATATTAGAATGGGTTCAAACCTTACCTTAGTGAGTTAATTAACCCCAATAGAGTTAAAAGGTGTCCAAACCTCATGATTAGCATTGATTAGGCATGGGTGAGATAGTTTGGGATTTTAGACAACTCACAAAAGTTAACTATGAATTCTTAGGATATTCTTTGATTTTTGAATTTCTTTTTTGATAATTCATTAAAGGCTAATGGTATATCCAATTAGGAACTTGATTATGTTGTGCTTGTTAATTAATTCTATTTAGGGATTTTAGCATTTTTCAAGATTTGAATTAATTGATATTTGTATTTGCCCCAATTAATTGGTTTATGAGCCAATTTGAATTTTATGAAGCTAGATTTGAGACATTTAGTGATTCTTAGGTTTGATTTGTATAGGTTGGTAAGAATCAGTCTAAAGACTTGTATGAATCTATTGATGTCCAATTTTAAGTGTCTAAAAAGGACATTTTTAGACATGACAACTAACATTCTTATAGAGTCTCCACCTCACAAGATTTTGATCAAGAAAATGCATACATATGAGGTCAGGGAATTTATAACCACTATTCCTACACCCATTTCATATCCTCCTACTTCATAATTAATTTCACCCATGATGGATGAGGACCATACTACACAAAAATTATCCCCACCCATGGTGGATGATTAGATTTTGATAACACAATTACCATAACTTATTGATTCAGAGGAAGTATATATCCACAACTTTGATACAAATTCTCATGCCACCATAGAGGATGATCCAACAACCATTGACATTGATGATTTATTATGTGGATTGAGCTACACATCAGTTGGCTCTAGAGAGTACAAAGATTATTCTAAGGCACTCATGCCTTTTTTCCACACTAGCAACACCACTTGTTCATAGTCCTATAACTACAAGCCCACCTAATCAATTATAGTTAGAGGTAGATGTCTCCATTCAATTAGTACATATGGTTATATCTATGGATATTAAACTACTTATATAGATTCAGGTAGATAGTTTACATGATAGACCACATTATATTCTATAGATATTACTTGACAAAGGATTGATGACTTTACCCATAATTTATCACAGATCCATCAATAGATTATCATAGTAGGAAGGTAAAACCTTTTATATTTTTCATATGCTTATAGGACATGATACAAATACATACTAAACATTATATCACAAGTTTAATAAGTTCAAGGTTCAAGGCACTATTTAGATTACACAACAAATTACCTCCACTAATATAGTATCCATAATAGAGTCTTCACCAACATAGATATTTATGGAATGATCCCTTGACTATCCAAGTTTTCATCTAGGACTGATACATCCCTCATGTTGTAATAGATGAGGATTTATATCTAAAGACTTACACATTGGCATTATTACAACACCTATGACATCAAGAGAGTTAGATATAACATGTTATACATTATCAATATTCCCTAAGACATATCATACTACCATTTTCATGTGGATCAAAGGTGGCCAACACATTACTCTTTTTCATGAGCATATACACTCAAACATAGGTTATCCTTGGTAGTACATGGTTATATGTAATGGATACCATAGTTGATTTCATAGATAGATGATTGGCTTTCAATCATGAGGGATACATAGTTTGCATATTACATAATATCTCAGATGAGAATCTCAAATTTTACATAGATACCCTTTAATCCAATGTGGATTAACCTAAGACCACACAAGAGTCTTGTTATACAATAGAGTAAAATGTGATTTGGATGCACAAATTCTAGACTAACACCAAGGGTAAGGCTACACTTATGTAGATAACATGATATGATGATCACGATGATGATTTATTTGACTTTGGGTATTTTTAGTATCCAATATTGGTTTACCTCCCACCAGATCTATAATTTGATTATCCACATCCCATCTATGTGCTCTTAGGTATATAAAAACATTATAATTCATTTATACATTATCTCATTTATTTCCAACATTTTGTTTTATTAAGGTTAAAGGTGGGTGTTTTTTTACTAGGGACACCAATCTCTATAAGAAGATACAATACAAAATAAGTATAGAGGACTTACTAAGCCCAACTATTTATCATAACAAATCTAAGTTTAAAATCAACTAAAAATAACCCAAATACAACCCACATAAAACAAAAATATCCCCAAAAATCAAGATACAACCAGAAACAGACTGCAAACACTCTAACTATCTACACTCCCTGCCACATATTCCCAATAACTTTTCATATGTTTCAAATTATAATCTATATGAAAAAGCATATATTCATTATCAATGTTTTTGTAAAACTCACTACATTGGAGATTCTTAACCTTATAAGTGCTCATCAAATCTAACAAACCTTCCATATGAAACCTTAAATTTTCTTTTTTTTAAAATGCCTTAGTGCACAACTTTTCTAAAATTGACCAAGTAATTAATTTTGTTATTTAGCTTATAATTCTCACATTCTAAATCCCCAACTCTATCCCTGAGTCTATGAATTTGAGTACTATAGTCTTTGTCTGTGTCTTTCTGACTCAAATGTTTATTATCTTGTCGAAGGATTTTAAATTTCCCTTTGAGGTATGAAAGCTACCTCATGAACCATATCATAATAGATTTATGAAAATCTAACTCTTCTTCAATTTTAACCATGTTTTTCTTACTGTTTAAATAGCTAACAATAAAATTCAAAGTCTCTTTCAGATTATGTGTTTGGTTTCCTAGATCTTCTACCTCTACCTCCTTAGGAACATCCACTACTTTCCTTTTACCCTTATTACCATTATCAATTAAGACCTTGATTTTCTCCCTTTTAGTAACCTGATGAATATTAGGCCTATCCTTTTCACCTAAATAACCATCTAACAGAAAATGATGCCTAGTCAAAGATCTTGATTTATCTATGCTAATTTCTTTCTACTTAGCCCCTGAAGAAACTTTGGAGACACTTAGTAACTAGTTATTAATGCTAACTCTTTGAGTTTTGGAAATGTTCCTACTATTATCTTGAGCTTTAGCTTTCAGAGGAGGATTACTACCAATATATTTAATCCAATTTTTTTGAACTTTCCATATATCATCCTTTCCTTTGTGGGGTTTGGGAATTTTAGGGGATATCTCATTCATTCCTTTAAAATACTTGTAAATGAGGAAAATGACACCTTCATGCCTAGGAATAAAATAATTACCCTTTTTGACCTTATCAATAAAAGTTTCCAAAGATTGAAGGATATAGAAAGGCATGCTAAATGGAATAACATGTTTGAAATAATTTATAAAATAATCAGATACCAACACAACAAATTGTACCTTCCCTCAAACATAATGTATTACATGATATGAAAGGGCACATCTCCATAGGGTCTAGACATAGATTCTCTATCAAACCCATTACGTATCACCTCCAATGTTTCTCCTTCTAATAGAAAACTAATTCTCTCTTTTTATAATCTCTACTAGTCTTATACACTTTAGTCACCTCCATTTCTAACCTAGTAACATGAGAAACCAAGTCTTAAGTAATATCTAACAACACCCCATTAATATTGAGCATTCTATTGTCTCACAAATCAACAAACATATCTAAAACATGTTTATCATGGCCTTTTATTCATTATATAAAACTAGATATTATGATAATTTGTAAAATATACCATACCTCCTAATTATTCTTCACTTCATCAGGTATCTTGTGAAATTTTTTATTTAGAATCCTTATGATAAGAGGATGAAAACTATTCTAGAGCTTTGACATGAAACAGGGGGTTTTGGAAATCCTGAAATGGGAAATGATATGCCCACTTAATTACATCATGACAATCTAATTAAATTCCTTATTATCATTATTTAAGCCTTGAAAAGACTTTAGACTCAATTTCCTCCTCCCTAGAGAATAGAGAACCTTATCACTAGGCCCATTCCAAATGTGTTTATAATTGAATCAATAGTGATTCATAATGTACATAAAAAGTAAAATATTTACAATAATGTTCCAAAAAACATTACCATTACTTAAGGTGAAGAATAAAACACTTGAATAAAAGAAAAAACATCACTTATAAGTGAATATTGTGAGCTTCCTCATCTATCTTTTGACAAATATCATGAGGCAACTTCTTTGTCACAGTCCAGCTAATAAAACCTATAGAAATCACTCCCCTATTGGAAAACCAATCAACAATATTATTTCATTCTCAGTAAACATGTTGAATGGACACCTCATGATAAGACTATATAATAGATATAGATTCATCCATAATATATTTGATGCTCCAGCTCATAAAACTTTTCTTATTTATGAAATTTATTATATTAAGGGAGTCTTCCTCAATGATAAGACACTAAAAACCCAATTTTTTGACCAATTTTAACCCCCATTAGGTAGAAAGAGATTCTTACCAATGATTAGATTTTACCCCTATATCTCTAAAAAATGTAGCAACAAAGGCTCCTTGGTGATCTCTTAGAATACCTCCTCATCTTGAAGGCCCTGGGTTTCCCATGGAGGCCCCATCAAAATTCAATTATATCCACCCTACAGGAGGAGCTTTCCATTCAGTCCTCTTTTTGATTTCATCTTTAGGATCAATATTACTAACACATAGAGACTCTATTTTCCAATTCAAATCCACTTTATTTTCATTCACATGTGAATTTTTTCCTTTTCCTAAAGCTATCACTTTAAAATATTCCAAAATGGAAAAGAAAATATTATTGACTAATATCACAATTGAATGCTTGCTATTATTGAAAATTTTAGAACATATTTCCAACATTTACTTATACATATCTTCCTTTATTGTTTCTCCTTTTATATAGTTTCATTTTCATGTTATTTGTACATATATTATATCCATAAAATATAAAAATAATATAATATATCAAAAACACAAAAACATTCAAATATTTGCTTAGAAAATACAAATTATAGATTGTAGGTATTTCCTTGTTTACACTTCTTATACTTGTTAGTTACTACATATGTTAGCTATCTTAGTGTAGTTAGTTTTATCACATATACATGTTTCCCTTGTTCTTATTGAGTGTTGACACATATTTACAAGACTTAGGTCAACTACATAGATCTAAATTTGATATAATCTACCTATTGGGGGCATTTACAAAGATACACAAATTCCTCATTTGATACATTCACCCACTTGGGGGCATGCTATACACAAATATGAATTCCAAGTTATATCTTTCTATACACTACAACATATACTTAGCATTGTGATATCTTGATATTGATCATCATACATTACTCAGATTTTTTGTCGACTACTACTACTCTAGACTCACTTTATGTACATCTTTGCACTTGTAAAAATTTGTACCATATGTTCATGCACATTTTCATTTATAGCTTTATTAGTTTAGACTTGATTGTGTCTCTATGCTCTACATCTAGTCAAGGGCATTTGAATACACCATTATTCTATAGTTCTATGCCACTTCCTTTCATTATATGTATGCCTTGGACATGTGCCCATGTCCTTATTTGTGCTTTCTTAATTATGTATACAAACATTTAAAGATGTACTTCCATGTGGATCTTATCCAACTTGATTTTTATTTACGTATGTGGATATTTGAACATGTCCTTGTATGTATAGATTTCTCAAATTTAGTGACATGTGCCGATGCCCCTTGTATTGTGTCCCCTTGGCCTACTTTTTGTGCCTCATATGTGTTGTATGTATGCATAATGTCCATGACACTTGTCTATTGTTTTTTACACACATCATTTGTAAATTCCATGAGGGAACTCATGCACCTCCTTTTCCTCCTTAGGTGCCATGATCATTCTGAAGTGCACAAACTTGTCTCACCTAAGAAACCCATTAAAACCTTCCTCTCATATATAAACCAAGATTAAAATAATCCTAAAATTAAACTAATAATAACTTTAAATTACTATACCCTACATTAGCTCATGAATGAAAATTAATGAAGGATGCTCTCTAAAATATAGTTTCAAGAGCTCAATCTAAGAAATACAAGTACAAATATTTCTACTCTTATCCTCTTGACATGTGTATTATCTATTTACCTTTTCCTTCCCATTTTTAACCACCAAATTTTGAAAAATACAAAGTGAAAGGGGACCCAAGGGATCATGTAGAATAATTATTTATGTCTCACCATGAATTAGCTTACAATGATGCCTACATGATGTAGTTATTAGCTTGAAGTCTTGATGGACTTGCATTGGAGTGGTTCATATATTTACCCAAAGGTTCTATTACTTCATTTGGGGACTTAACTAATAATTTTGTCACTTGCTTCTTTTATTATGTAGAATATGAAATTACCATGGTAGACTTTTACAATTCCAAATAGATAAATTGAGAGAGTCTATAATCATACCTTCAATGATGGTGAACCTTGAATAATCAATTTCCCTATTCAATTTTTAAAAAGGAATTAGTTAACATCTTAATTAACAACCTAAAATCAGAATTGGGTGACCATTTGAAGCTTCATTTTATCACTAATTTTGATGAAATTTTGGAAAAAGGAATTCAAATAGAAAAATATCTTATAAATAAAGGGTTCATCAAGATCTACATTAAGAATGATCATAATCCAAGTAAAAACATCCATTTAGATAATCCCAAGTTATTAAAAAAAATATTGTCTTTGGAAATGGAATAATAGATACCCACCATGTCCAAACATTTCAAGGTCTAAACCCTTCCACAAAATCACAATAACACTTATCAAACATAACTATTCCATCAAGAAGGCTAATAACTAATTTAGAATGATGTTTCTATACCAATCTTAGAGATCCCACTAATATGTATTGAATAATCTAATTGCCATAAGCATGATAAATTTATCAAAAATCAAACCCCTTTACAATATTAAACCATATCCTGATTGGTTTAAAGAAGATGATTATTGTCACTACCATTTTGTCAAGGGGTATGACACTAATATATGTATGCAACTAAGGAATTATATTAAAAACCTTATCGAGAAGGGATAAATAGAAGTAGAAGGTAAAGATACATCTTCCTCCAAAAATAAACAATTAAGTATCTACCAAGATCTTTTCCCAAAGCATGACTAAAAGTCAAAAACATGACTAGGGACCAAGTACAATCTTCCTATGCTAATTGAGTCAATTAATGCCAAATCCCTTATCATTTTAGCCATAATATATCCACCATCAAAATAAAGGCCAAACCACTTGAATAACCCCAAGTCTCACAATGTCCTATCATCAAGATTAAAGGAGCCTCTTATGATTGTGATCTCACAACTTGATGTGGAAAAATTATTTTTTTAAGGGCACATAAAAAAACCCCATCTCCAAATCCTCCTATCAAACTCAACATCTCCAAAACCCCATCAAAAAATATTGAAAAAAATTATGACAATATACAATAACTAGAGAAGAATCCTGATCAAATTTCCATAATGGATCTTATCAAAGCATCATATGTACATCATGACATTTTAAATAAAACCCTTCATGAGTCTAAGGTCTGTATATAAATTTATGCTAACTAATTTCAAGCTCTTTAGGTCATTTATCCTCATCATAATAAATCAATTTTAATCCCTAGGACTTACCACCAATTGGCCCCAACCATAACTACCCCTTGTATATCAGGGTGTCTATTGTAAATCAAAAAATCCCATAGGTACTTGTAGATAGAGGATCAACTATAAACCTTTGTAACATTACTTTAATAAAAAAATTGGGGTACTCTAAATCAGCACTTGGCCCTTATTTATTATAATAAATGCCTATGATGATAATAAAACATAGTTAACTGGGAACATTTATCTTCCTACTATGGTGGGACCTGTTATACATCAAACCCTCATTCATGTATTCAATTTTGATTTACCATAAAACATTATCTTGGGCCACCCATGGATCCATGAAATGTAAACTATCCCTTCCACTCTTCACCAATGTTTGAATTTCCTACATTCAAGAACAAAAGTTATTATTCCAAGAGATTCACATTTCTTCCATAGTTGTTAAGTCATGGAAGGAATTGATTAAGATCTATATTTCCCTAGTAAGAACAACACCCCATATGATCCCAAGTCCAATAAATACATCCATCTAAATGACTTACCATCCATATATTTTGATTCATTCATATCCACTTACATTAAAATCATTTCTGAAGGCTATGGAGAGTATGAATACCAAACATTAACTATTGGTAATCTCCCCTATCACATCAAAACTATGGGTCCGTCACCATGAATCAACATAAGATGATTATTTATCAAATTGGATCCACATCATTTTAAAAATTAGGACTACTATTAGAAAAGTCATTTGAAAGATTAAATGATTCCTAGCTAACAAAAGAACGTATTGCATCATGCTATCAAGCTCCAAAATATTCAAAGGCTAACCATATGTGTCAAAGCATGAAATATAAAGGAAAAGGACTAGGGAAAAAAGAAAAATTCATATTAGAACCAATCTGCATTATGAATCATCCATGGTGTCAAGGTATACAATACAACCCACCTAACATTATCTCTATGATGTCATCTTAGATACTTCATCAATTTTTGAGGAAGCCCTGTCTGATGAGGATATAGATATAGGTTATATGAAGATCTATATGCCACCAATTTATTCACTAACATATTAATATGTATCATCAACCTTTCACTTTGAAACCTTAACTTGGTAGATTGGAATTGGTAAGAATAACCCTCATTTAACACTTTTCAAAATGATGAAGCCATTACTGAATACATGGGAGTTCCAACCCACATGCCATTAGGAGACCATAAGAAAGGGTTTGAGGTTAAGCTCAATGATTCAAAATATTGTGTAGAATAGGTGGAAACACTAAATCAATTTTAATTATAAGAATTTTAATCATGTCTTGACAACCTAAAAACCTATCTTCCTTCATATAATAATTCCCTTAATTTAGAAGGAAAAAAGGCTTATGATGAATTATTTGAAAAATTTATTAATGTCTTCAAATTAGAAAAAGAATATTAACCACCTTATCCTTCATCATATTTATAGGATCAATCTTCATCATTACTCAAATAAACTATTGATTTTAACATTATCACCAAAGATCAACTTTGGATTATAAAAATTAAATCCACCTTAACCCCTGAGGAAAGGTAAATTCTCATAGCTCTTATCAAAGGCATAGTTGATGTATTTACCTAGTGCTATTATGATAGACCATGAATTGATCTAGCCTTGGTACTACATCATTTGATCATTCATCCACAATATAAACCTATTAAGAAAAATATTCAAAATATACACCCAAAAGTGGCACTCCTAGTTAAAGAACTATAAAAATTCTTATAATATGGTTACATTCAACTAATAGGCTATTATAATTGGATATCTAATATCACCTCTATTGGCAAACCTTATGGCATAATCCAAATTTGTAAAAACTTTAGAGGTATAAATAATTCTTTCCCCAAAGATGATTTTACATTACAAAATATTTATATGATCATGGATTCAACTTTTGGTTTAAAAATGTTCTTGCTTATAGATGGATTTTCTAGCTATAATCAAATCTAAATCATGTCAAAAGGCCAACACAAAACTACATTTAAAAATCCATGGGGTACCTTATGTTATCAAGTAATGACCTTTTTACTTAAGAATGTTGGTTCCACTTAAAAAAGATCCATGACTATCATATTCCATTATATGATGTATGATATATTCAAAGATTATGTGGATGATATCTTGGTCAAACCTAGAACATGGACTGACCATTCAGTTGTTCCTTAGAGGATATTTGAGAGACTAAAGGAATATAAATTCTAGTTTAATCCTAAGAAGTGTTTATTTGGATTTATGTATAGAAAATTATTGGGTTTCATTATCTCTTGATGAGGCATCGAGGTTGATCTTGCCAAGGTTAGAGATATAACTAAAATGCCTCCTCCCAAGAACCTCAAGCAACTTCAAAGTCTATAGGGTAAACTATAAGCCATTTATCTCTTCATCTCTCAACTTTATGATAAATTTCAACCCTTCACATGTATATTAAATAAAGGAGCTTAGTTTCACTAGAGTTTAAAATGTTAAAATGCTTTTGAAGATCTTAAACAATACTCATTGAAATCTCCAATGCTTGTACCACCAACACCTAGTAAACATTTGATCCAATATATATCAACCACTCAAAATGTATTAAGATATCTAATAACACAACATAATGAAAATGGAAAGGAAATGTCAATTTGTTACCTCAATAGAATAATTATCTCCTATGAGCTAAAATATATTCCAATAGAAAAATCATGTCTAGTAGTTGTCTTCACTTCTCAAAATATTAGGCATTACATGCTCAACAATCAAGTTAAACTCATAAAAAAATAGATCCTCTCAAATATTTGATGTCCAAACATGACCTCATAGGAAGAATGGATAAATGGATAGTGATCTTTAGTGAATTTTACATTGAGTATGAAATTTATAAAATAATCAAAAGACAAGTATAGGTAGATCAATTAACAAAAGTTCATTTGTCTAATACAGTTCCTTTATCAACTTCATTTCCAGATGAATCAATCATAATAACTAAAGATTCAACCTCTTATAATCTCTAATTTTATGGTTATTTTACCACTCATGGTTTAGGGGATGGAATTCTCCTTTTCACTCCTCAAGGATATTTCATCCTTAAAGTTTTTTAGGATTGCCTTCCCATGCAGAAACAATATTCCTAAATATGAAGCTCTAATATTTGGTCTCTAGTTAGCCTATCAATGGAACATCCAACATACACAAGTATATGGTGATTCTCAAATTATCATTAAATAGGTTAATAATGAATTTCAGATAAATGAAAATAAGTTTATCCCTTATAAATAAATGGTTAAAAATTTAAAGCTATACTTTTAGCATATA
This sequence comes from Torreya grandis, assembly GCA_037957365.1. Lineage (NCBI taxonomy): Eukaryota > Viridiplantae > Streptophyta > Pinopsida > Cupressales > Taxaceae > Torreya > Torreya grandis. The sequence continues at coordinate 493,569 of JARHVA010004152.1, read as the reverse complement.
TATTTTGGGCAAGTATCTAGGAGCAGTAATAAGTCAATCAACATGATGGCCACTATTGGATCATTACTATAAATGACTCTTGATGTGCATGAGAGTAAATTCTTAGTAAAATAGTTCTTATCACCTTTCCATCAAGCAATGGCATCTAAACAAGTATGTGAAATTATTGATCTAGTCCTCCCTGGTATCAAGATATTTATAACTATCTTTGTGAAGACATCATTCCACCCAATATGAGTCATCACCATCGCAAATACTTCATCCAAAAATCATCTCATTACATCGTCATTATTAAAATTCTCTATTGACGAGGTTATGATTTTACTTTGTTAAGATGTCTAAATTTAGATGAAGCTCTTTTAGAAATCAAAGAGGTTCATGATGGTATTTGTGGAAGCCATGCTAGTGGGATTATCCTACCAATAAGCTCCTCCAGATTGGTTATTTTTTTCCCACCATGGATCATTATTCTTGATAATATGCTTGAAAATGTGTAGCCTATCAAAAACATGAGGATATCATACATGATCAATCTCAAGAATTGTAGAATAAGCCCATGGCTTTTTTTCACTTAGGGATCATACCTCATGAGAAAGATTAACCCTTCATCATTTTATGGTCATAAACATATCATGAATATCATAATTAAATTTACCAAGTGGGTGGAAGCTATGCCACTCACATATGTCACTAGAAATAAAATCTCCAATTTCATTCTTAATCACATAGTTTGCCTCTATGGCATTCTTTCCATCATCATCTTAGATAATGATAAATCATTTAAAAATAAATATATTAAATCCTTGTGATGAAAACATTACAACTAAGATAAATGGTCTACACCAAATTATGCACAAGGTAATGGTCAAGTTGAGGAGACAAATAAAACCATTATCAAAATTATCAAGAAAATCATTAATGATGTTGGCTGTGATTGGCATCTTAAGTTCCATCATAAATTATGGGCCTAATTCACAAGTATTCATACTACAAATGGCACAACTCCACATTCATTAGTCTATGACACTAAGGCTATGTTTCTAATTGAGGTTGAACTTCATTGACTATGAATCTCACTATAAGGCATAATCACTGAGAAATCATATTAGGCTGAGGAGCTAAAGCTTTTGGATGAGAAATGTATGTAGGATCTTAACAATCTAAAATCATTTCAAAATTGGATATGTAGTAAATATAACAAGAAGTTCTGATCTTGAGAGTTTGAGATTGGTGACCTATTCCTTAAATAAAATTATAAAAACATAAATATAGACCATGACAAAAAGTGAAATTTTGATCCCAATTGGCTTGGACCATATCTTATTAGCTACTCAATATGGCCAATAATTGGATAAGCCTATGAATATCATACACCTAAATAATTTATACACCTAAGTAAACATCAATCCATCTCATACTTGTACATTATTTTACATATTCCTATGTTAAAACCCTAAAAAAAAATCTAATGGTAAAAAATAGACTTATGTCACCTTGGATAAACATGGTAATAAAAATTAGATTTATGGCATCACTTGTGAAAGACCCTTCATATACATGTGTCTTATTCCTAAATATACGTCAATTAATTAGGGGAATTTTTTTTCCATATCATCTCATCAATTATATTCCATCCCTATCCATCCACAAATTGCATACCATGTCCTACTCCACTGGATTGGCCTTGGTCCTAAAATCATGTGATTCTTTAGGGAAGGATATGTATAGTGTGATAGTGATCTTTTGACAAAATAGGGAAATTCAACATATCAAATAATGGAAAGAACAAAAAATGATTGGATAGCTATCTATAGATTCCATCCTCTTCCTCCTATCTCTTCAACCCTCATCATATAAAAACCTATTCATAATCCTATTATCTTGATCATTTTCTATGGATTTTCTTGATTGGCTTAAGCAGACTACTATCCACTCTTGCACATTTATTATTATAACCCCATGCATTTGCCATCATACCTTCCTCTTGTATCTACCAATCTCATGTCATTATTAAAAAATATCTCAATATGTTTCCATCCCTATTTATGTCAAATAAAAATAATAAAAATGACATAACATAATCATGGGTTCCTCACCTTAATCCCCACATTTTGAAATATAGTCAAATAATATCACTCACAATGCTTTTCATAAATACTTGTGTTGTGTGTTTTATTTGTTTATGATTTTATTTTATACATTACATGATCTCAATGTAATTTTAATTGTATGTTTGTACATACATGTTTTCATTTCATATATTCTTTTATATTCCATGCAATAAACATCATGCCATGATGTTAATACACATGCCATTAATGCATACTATAGATTATTAACTTGCACAAGTTTATCTTGTTACATTACAAACTTTAGAAAAATGTCATCATGATCACATAAAATGTCATGATGCATACTACCTAGTGCAACATTAAAAATGATTGTTAAATTAACATGGCTTTAGACCACATCCCATCCCCTATCTATCATATGCACCCTATCAACTATCCTCATCTATACCAATGTTAATACCCATATCAATGTATACTCATACCACGATATAATCTAACATGACCCCCATCATATCATATAATATTTATAAACTCATGTCTCTCCTGTCATCAATTTATGTTAGCAACATTTTAGATGCAAGATGATCAATCTAACCACTATTTGGATTAAAAAAATATGGCATATGGATACACATAATAAATATCATATATGTCATCTATTTATAATTTTTATATATAATCATAAATCCATTAAATTATATGGCCTCATCCATACATATATAAATAAATGCATAACACATGTAACTTATAACAATAACGATCAAAATATGTCATCTATCTAAACATACATACAATAATCTACCATATACATAATCATGAATGTACATCATAATTCCATGAATAAATAACACATCACATAACATAATCTCAAGTACCATCATAATATAAATAACACTACATGTTATAATCTCAAATCATGTAATCATCTACATTACGTTACATCATATGTTGGAACAAATAATGTTTAAGTGGGGTTTTACTCTTAAAGTATAAGGTTAATAAATAAATATATTTAATTTATTAACATGAGGTAATATTGTGTGAATAAATCAAATATATTTTACCCTTGGTTCTTCGAGGAGAGGTTGGACTAGTTGGTTACAATGGTCCACCTCCACACCCTATTATTTAAAGACATTTTACTCTTTGTAAATGTCAACCGATTATTATTATTTTGTCATGAGATTTTGTGAATAATATTATTCTATTTATGTGTGGAAAATACTTGTATGTGAAGAGTTATATGAAGGGTCTATTTTAGGAGTGAGAAGAATAAGATCTGATATACTGGGGTGTTTTAATATTAAATAAACACTGTGGGTTATTTAACTCCTTTGGAGGTTTTCCCACCTAATCTCTGTGTCACTATATTCATTGAAATATATTCATTATGTACTTTAGTATATCAACACCTTCTAGATACTATCATTAAATCATATGTTTATGTGGAATTTATCATGGTACCAAAGAAAGGATAAAGGGTTGGTTGATTAACAAGTTCTTGGTGGTTATTCTTTGAAAGATCTAGACCAATTATATATTAAAAAAAGATTATATATATATATATATATATATATTATTTTCTTAGCTTGTAAATCATTGTAAAGACTTTGGTATGGCCTTATGTGATGTATGGTAGATTGAATATCTCATAGAATGCTATTAGTGGATAATTTGATCATTCATATATTCATTTGAGCATCTTAGACCTCTATTAATATAACCAGTAATAATTTTTAAATTATTATTACTACTTGGGATGCCATTATTACAATTTTATGACCTATTTATTAAGGATTTTTTCAAAAAATATTTACAAAGCTTCTGAGACTCTTCATTGAGATTGAACATTGTTGTTTTAATGCAACTAAGAGGAGAAAGGCTATCCTGGCATATAGAAGCATCAAAAGCTCCTATTGAAGTTTATCAAGATTTTTTAAATTACATTAAATGGCATGAAGAAAAAAATATTCAAATAAAAAATAATTTTTACATCAAAGATTAAATTTTGAAGCTTGCTCTAGCTTCCTCATGCAAAAACTAGGTGATTGGTAAAGTCTCACTTTATTTGGAATCCTGTACAATCTGCTGTGAGAATTTATTCACCTAAAAAATTGACATTGTGAAGATACATATATGTATTTTATGATACTTAGTTTTTAAAATTATTTAAAAAATTACTTTTAATTTTAATTCTCAAATTTACTACATTAGCAAACTCTTGGTCCCACCTTCTTGACTAAAGTGTTTTTTATCCACAAGTTAAAAATAGTAATTTTGTTTTACTATTAAATTTAAATGAACCATATATATAAATTTATTTATTTTATTAAAAATCATATTTATAAAAAAATGGGTATAAATCTTAATTTGTGCATGTAAATATTTGATTAGCCTCTTAGATGGATTGGTGGTAGTAATTTTGATAAAAAGCTTGTAATTAGGAAGGTCGTGTGTTTAAAACCCATTAAATAATTTTTTTATTTGTTTTTGAATGGTAAAATTTAGGTTAATTTAAATTTCATTTCTTGGTTTGTGTGCAATCCTCTCAGGTGCAAACCCCTCTCTATTGTTGCTATTTCTTCAACATTTGACCTAGTGAAAACCTAGTTGATCATAGTCATGCAACCAGTCAATTTATAAGTTTTAGCACATTTAAAACACATTTATGTGGTAATTTTTATTTTTATTTTTAATCCTTTTATTATATTTTTTACACCTCTTTTAATCATACATTTTAGATAGTTATTTGTGTGTGACACTTGTGACACATAAATTAGGGATTTTTTGCTTCAATGTTTTCACATTGTTTAGCATATATTTAAACATATATTACTTGTTTACACTTATAATTTGATTTAATATCAAATGAATTTAAATTTTATATTAAAAAATGTCTATTTTTAATAATTATTCTTACATTAAAGTATTATTGTGATACTTACAACACCTTATTTTATTGTAATATTTCATAATTTTTGATTTGGATAAGATTAATTTTAACAATTATTATTTATTTACACTTGAAATTTAATTTATTTTCAAATAAAGTATAAATTATCCTAAAAAAATTCAATTTTTAACTTTTATCTAGTTTTATACTATCATTCTTAAAGGAAAGCTATAGATTCACATAACTTTGTATTAGATAAATATCAAATGCTTAATGGTTCAAACTAGAATATGTAGATAATTCATATTAAATAATAATTTATGGCATAAAATCTATGGAAAATTATCACTAGGACTAAAAAATCTCATGAAGATGACATGTGACACTTGAGCTTTCACATGTGCTTCAACATAAATCATAAGAAGCCATGTCAATTATTGTGCGGAGTGTTAAGGATGATTTACTACTCCATATCGACAATCAAGAGTCTCCTAAAAATTCTTAGAAACCCTTTGAGTTTATGCATGAGGGCACTCATCTCTCTAAAATTTTTAATTTGATTCTTGAATTACTGACTACACCTATGAAAGGTGATGACAAGGTTGTTAATTTAATTACTAAAATAAAGAATATTAAATCTCAATTAGATGGATGTGAATATACTATTATTAAAATAAGATTTTATTTTATTATTTATCTTAATATTCATGAAAATTTTCATAATTTTATCTCAATTCTAAATTCAAAGTACCAAACAGAGTAAGATATCCTAGACCTCACTACCGTGTCATCTCTTCTAATTCAAGAAGAGCAAGTGATGTCTAATTTTGATTCTAAAGAAAATTCAACTCAATAAATTATCACTCTCAACCATATTTTAGAGTATAATATAAACTATAAACATAACCCTTATTCTACTAAGGGAAAAAATTAGGAACAAGAGATCTAATAAAAAGTATCATAAACCTAAGTTTAATGGGAATTATAATCTATGTGGTAAATTTGGTCATATAAGGGAAGCTTTTTATAAAAACACAGATAGATTTAACAATAAATTTTATAAAGATAAAAAATGAAAGAAATCTAATCAAAATAAATATAAAAATCAAAACCCTAACCATAATAACAATCAGGATCATAATTCTAATGTTATTTCTTTATACACTTCTTTATTCACTTCAAATGAGAATGAATGGATTATAGATAGTGGGGAATCACACCATATGACTTGATCATCTAATATTTTTTATGATTCTGGAGATATATTTGAAAATATTTAATTATGAGATAATTCATTTCAAGAAGCAACTAAACAAGGAAAGAGAAAATTTGTAAATGTTGTTATTAATAATGTTTTATATGTACCTAAGCTTAAGAAAAAATTGTTATCTTGTTCTCAAATTATGAATGATAATTTCATTCTAACATTGCTTAGATATAGTTAGTCCATCAAAAATCAATCTGGTTCTCTAATTATTGAAGGTGTTTAAAAAAATAGTTTATATAGTTTTACTACTTCTATATGTTTACTTTCATTACATAGTAAGAATGAATCTCAATTATGGCATGAAATATTAGGACATATTAATTTTAGAAGTTTACATGATATGTATTCTCATAATATTATTTTTGGTGTACCTTATATCTCTTCTTATTATGAAACTTATGAGGGTTGCTTACGTGATAAGTAACATACTAATCCTTTTCATAAGAATCATGCTGTGAATTCCTCTTATCCTCTTGAATTAATTCATAGTGATGTTGCAAGACCTCTTGAAGTTGTATCTCTTAATGGTTGTTTATATGTTTTTAATTTTATATATGATCATACTATAATGATTTGGTTATATTTTATTAAAAATAAATATGAAGTGTTATCTAAATTTAAGGAATTTAAAGCTATTGTTGAAAATGTTTATAGTTTTTCTATTAAGAGATTAAGATCTGATAATGAAGGTGAATAAATTAGTAAATAATATGATTCTTTATACATTATTTTTGGTATTCAAATGGAAATAACAACTCCATATTCCCCTCATAAAAATGATATTGCTAAAGAAAGATGCATCATTATTGAGATGGCTAGAACAATGTTGCATTCTAAAATTTTTCCTAAGCTCTTATGGTCTGAAGCCATGAATAATATTGTGCATATTCTAAATAGAGTCCCTACCAAAATTTTTCATCCTTTTACTCCTTTATAAATGTGGTATAAAAATAAACATAGTATGACTCATTTTAGAATCTTTGGTAGTCCTGCTTCTATCTTTGTTCTTAAAGTTAAAAGAATGAAGCTTGATCCCACTTCCTATTTTTTTCATTTTTGTAGGTTATAGAGGTAAGATGAAAGGTTTAAGAGTATATGATCCATTTAAATATTAGATAATTGAGAATATTTATGTTATTTTTCTTGAAAAATCTTTTTTTGAGCCCTCTTTGGAACTTACTCAATGTTCTTTTAATGAAGCTAGATCTCCTATTTCTCCTTATGAAGAAACAAATGCCCTAGAGAAAGTTGATCAATCTTTAGATAACTTAGAGTATGAGTAAACCTATGAATTTCATGTTCAAAATAAAAGACTTAAATGGTTAGAATCCTTAATTCAATCTTCTAATATTGATAATGTTCATAAATTAACTAGAAGTCAACATTCTTATCATGCCTTAATGACTATATATGAATACAAACCTTAATATTTTGAATAATCTATTTAAGATATTAGATGGAATGTTGATATCTAAGTTGAGTTTAATGCCTTAATTAAAAATCATACTTGGGATTTTATCTCACCTCCACCTAAAAGGCATATTTTTAGTTGTAGGTGGCTTTATAAAATAAATTATAATTCAATTGGTAAAATTGACAAGTTAAATGTAAGATTAGTCACTCATGGGTTTACTTAGAAACTTATGATTGACTATGTTGAAACCTTTACTCTTATAACAAAACTAAGTATTGTTATATTACTTATTAATCTTGTAGCTTAAAATGGTTGGGTTATCCATCAAATGGAGGTCAAAAATGCTTTACTAAATGGTTATTTATAAGAGGAATCTACATTTTTTAGCCTAAAGGTTTCATTGATCTTAATAGAGAACATTATGTGTGTAAATTAAATAAATATTTGTATGGTTGAAAACAAGTTCCTCAATCTTGGTACTCTAAAATTACTTATTTTTTCAAAGAAATAGGTTTATCTAACTATTAATTTAAAAAAGATCTATTTACTAAAGTTGAAAATGGTCGTATTATATGTTGATGATCTATTAATTACTGATGATCTAACTAGTTTAATTAATAAATATAAAAATAAACTATTAATTTAAAAAAGATCTATTTATTAAAGTTGAAAATGGTCATTTAATTCTAATTATATTATACGTTGATGATCTATTAATTACTGATGATCTAACTAGTTTAATTAATAACTATAAAAATAAACTAAGTCAAATGTTGAACTAACTAATTTAGGCATTATGCATCATTTTTTTAGGAATGACTATATTTTAAGATAAAAATTCAATTGTTGTATCATAATATTAGTATGCACATAATCTTATGGTTAAGTTTAATATGCTTGAAAGTAAATCTACATCTACTCCTATTGAAGTTAGTGTTAAATTTGATCCAAAAATTACATGTAAAAAAATAATGCTACCTTGTATAGATAGCTTGTTTATAATTTGATTTATCTAACCATTACTAGACCAGATATTTCATATGTTTTTGGTATTGCTTCTAGATTTATGTAGGATCCACATTTGGATCATTGTAAATTATCAAAGAGAATACTTAGGTATATCAAAGGAATTGTAAATTATGTTTTATTTTATTCTTTCATTAATAATGCTAATTTATATAGTTATTGTGATGTTGACCATGTTGGTGATACTATAGATCAGAAATCTACTTTTAGATATGTGTTTAATCCTTATGCCGGTGATATTACTTAGAATAATAAGAAGCAACCTACTATTTCAATATCTTCTGTAGAAGTAAGGTATATAAGTGTTATGTAAGATGCTAAAGAAGCCATGTGACTATGAAGGTTAATGGGAAAACTTTATTTAGATGTTTCTCATAGTACCATCCTTCATTGTGATAATTAAAGTTATATTTCTTTGGTAAAAAATCTAATGTAGCATCAATGAAATAAACATATTGAATTTCATGTGTATTTTATTTGAGATAAAGTAATAAATGGTGATATTAATCCATAGTTCTATCGTATGGATGAATAAGTGGCATATATCTTCACAAAACCACTTGATGATAATAAATTTTACTAGTTTTGTGCAGTGTTGGGCCTTTTAGAGTTACCATTGAGGGTGAGTGTGCATAACAATGTCACTTCCTAATGACCATGTATTCCTTATTCTTATCTATACTTATTCTCATTATAAAACATTTTAAACTTCATGTGGAAGTTAGGATTATTATAAACTTCATATAGAAATTTTACTTTTGTATCTCAATACATTAAAGAATAATTTGTAATGGTCATTATGTTATAAAAGTCTCCAACTATGTTTGGTTTATTATTAATGAGAAACTATGAGATGTAGCCTCACAATAATGCTAACCTAAAATTACTTTTGAGTAGTTTGCGAATTATAATTCCTTTTATTTTAAAAGGTGATTTTTGGCATGATAAAGGTTTTTAAATCCTTCACTTTTTTACACATAGTATAATTCATTTAAGGTGATTATGTATTTTTTCCCCACTTAACATTAAGGGGGAGTGTTGGAAAAAATAATGTTTAAGTGGGTGATTTAACCTTTTAGGGTTTTACATGTGTAAATTCCTATGTTTGGTTAAAGGACTGAGATGTATAAATTAGTTAAATAATATGCAATAATTAAGTACTGATTTGTTATAAATTTTTATCTTCTTCAAGTTTTTAAAAATAGTAATAAATAGTCATAAATAGGTTCTAGATAGTTTTGAGTGTCATCAACTAGATTCTAGGATCTATTTGCTCACTGGATAACCATACAATAGTAACACCATGTTGTTATAGTGTCCTTAAAGTGGCATTAGTGTTCTCTTTATGTGACTATTCCTATTTTTTTGAACACTTACGCTTGTGTTTTTATGTCTTGTTCTTGCTTTCATGAAATTTATAACTCTATGTTGTGCTTGGAAAACCTAATTTAGTGTGCAAACCTTAATCCTCCTTGCAAGTGTGGCATGATCAATAATTATGTGTTCATTAGTAGGATATGATAAACATCTTGAACACCCTGATGTGAGAAATTTGCCTATAGACCAATACTCGAAAGAGGGATCAAGCCCAATGTAGTTCTCCCACCTATTGTTTGATGCAAGTGCAAGTGAATGCTAGAATGAGACTGGACTTAGATTCCTTGAATGTGCTTGAGATTTGAAATTTGGGTTTAGAGATGTTGTAGATGGTATTATGTAGAAGTAGGGAAGAATAGAGATCAAATACATTAATTTTGTTTAACTTGTCTTTTGTTTGAATAAGCTTTTTCATCTTTTTTCCATCTAGTGAATAAAGGTCAAATAAACTTGTATTTATAGATATTAGTGATTATGTGGATACAAAAATGTGCTTAGGCTGAACTTAAGAGGGGAAAATGTTTAAAAACATATCCATTCAAGAGAGTTAGGGCAAAGAAAAGTAGTGCCCAGTTGGGGACACTAGAATCATGTGGTTGTAGTGTCCTAAATGTGGCACTAATGTCCACTTGGTAGACTGTTAGGGAAACTGAGTTGGGATCTAATAAAGTTGTATTGGGACTATGTTTTGGCTAAATATAGCTATATGTGGTCTACACAATGACTGTAAAACTATGTAAAAAGGCTATATAATAGGTCTAAGGATAAACTAGGAATAGGCTAATTCTAGCAACACTCTTAGCATCTAAATACCACTTTTAGGTGATTATAGTGGGGTTTTACTCTTAAAATATACAAATAATAAATATATATTTAATTCATTAACATTAGATAATATCTTGTAAATAAATTAAATATATTTCATCATTGGTTCCTTGGGAGAGGTTGGACCCATTGGTTACAATGGTTCACCTCGACACCCTATTTAAAGACATTTTACTCTTTGTAAATATCGATTGATTATTATTATTTTCTCATGATATTTTGTGAAGAAAATTATTATATTTATGTGTGGAAAATACTTATCTAAGAAGATTTTTTTGAAGAGGCTAGTTGAGAAGGGGTGAGAATAAGATGATTTGATGTATTGGGGTGTTTCATTATTGAATAATCATCATGGGGGTTTTACTTGATATGAAGGTTTTATCACCTAATCTCTATGTCACTATATTCATTCATCTATGTTATTTATGTAATTTTTTATATCAATACCTTCTATATCCTATCTCTGCATCATATGTTTATGTGGAATTTATCATCATACACATCATCTCCTAACATAACATTTACATTAAGTCACACCAACAATAACATTACATAAGAATATAAAATCCATACATCATCCATTACATACATATAATCAAATCACATATATAGTAAAAATATAATATTCTAACATCCATAAAAGCATATATGTGTCATCATCATATATCATACATGAACATTAAGTCATCATGATCACAATGCACATCCATAAGCCCATCAAATACCCAAAATGAAGCATCATATATATGTATAAATGTAACATGTCCATGAGTACATCAAAATGGTATATATAATATGCATAATGGACATCCATGTTTTAAAATACAATATAAATCCAAAATCACATGCCACTTTGGTTATCAGGTGGAGGTGGCCATGGAAATGGATATACTGACTATGTACATCTAGTCCTAAAATGACCTCCCAAATGAATACATTCTTTGAAGGTTAATGCCCTATGGTCTACAAGTACAACTAGCTCATATTAGGTTCACCAACATTGGGTCTCTTTCCCATCCCTAAAAAACTATGTGCTCATCTGAGTATAACCCTATGGTGTGTCCTATTGGGCTATATAACATTCACCTTGAAGTGCCTAAATATACTCATACTTTTAATCTAACTATATCTATGATAAGTCATATCATCTTGAGCCATCATAGCTATGCCACCTAGCCCTACAATGTCAAAATCTACACATCTTGTTGGGACACCTATCCCTCTAATATAGATATTTGGGCATTCTATTATGTAATTTATGCCTGGATGGAAGTCAACTAGGATTCATATGTCTTTAGATTGGCTAACTATGTGAAGTCTGCAATCACATATACTAGTAAAGTTCTTATCTAAGTTTGAGTCAATGATATGAATTTGTAAATTAGATACTTGCTTCTCTAACTTAGAAATATCACCTATTTGAGGTAATAACTCTACTTGTAAATTGTATATAAATCTCTAATCATCTATAAATATTGATGGGGAAGAGGGTCTAACATAATCTCCTCATAAGGGTTTCCCTACTGATAGTACTATCTAAATTTGATCCTAAGCACCCCCTACATCTCTTCCATGATTTCCTTCATATCCATCTCAATATACATGCCCTCCATATCCTCCTTAGCCACCTCCCCCTCTATTTTTTCATCTCTCCTCCTCCATTATTGTGTGTCTAATAGTGTTCCTAGTTTCCATAACCACCCAAATACTTGCATCATTTGATGAATCCAATTAGCTAATTTAGGTGTCTAACCTACTAGTTAAGTTAACTTTGGTGGAATATATTAATCCCACCACCCATAAAAATATATTGTCACTCCTAGATACACTATCACTATCTAAGGATCCCATAGTATCACCACTATGCTATCAAAATCAAAATTAGCCACAACACTTGTAACAGATCACCCTCATAAGGGCCTCTCCATGACAATCCTAGATAATATATGTAGACCTAGTAGGATGCCATGTCACTATCTAAATTGTCAAAGCACCTTGTCTACATGGTACCTCTCTAAAATAGTGTCTTTTCAACTAATAATGTAACATACATTAATCATATAAACCAAATACTCTCCATCCTCAAACCAACCCTAATGAATACCCTTATAGGGCATCCATTTAATATGAAAAGTAATCAAATCATTAATTATATAACTATAAAAAGGGAGGTCTCTTTCATGACCCCTTTATGCACTTATTATCATATCCCATACAAAAATAATAGGCTCATCAGGTGATTTTACGTGTTGGGTCCCCATAGGCCTATCTATCACCATGTTCTTCCATGCCCAAATATACAGCAAAATCTTAGAATTGATGCTCACTCCCCTTTTGTAGGTGGCCAGGTGTAACTAACTATATAACTATGTTAGTGTGACAAGACCCCAAGAAAATGTATGGTGATGCTTGGCCATGTCCACCACCACATCTCCAAATAAAATAAAAATAATCATCCATTCTTATCAACCACTAGGATGATCCTAATAAGAGACATGCATGTTAGTGTTAGCTTGTCTATTCATCACTGGTCATATAATTTGTCCACATATAATCATCCCTAATATAAACCTACTCTCATATGGTCCATCAACTATATGATTGTTTCTATAGGAGTCTAGGACCTCTAGTACAATTAGTCACCTCTAATCAAGATTTGGTAGATCCTCCACATGTCCTCTAAGGTGACTATCATCTCACATGTTAATAATTGAAAGGTGTTTGTCTTATTGTACTACCACTTGACCAGTGCCCTATCCATCTTAATCAATGGCATATGGGCTACATAGTAAAGCCCAACCATATCAATCATAACATTATTAATCATTTCCACCATGACTTGATCAATGGTATATCCTCCTACACCACATCAACATCACACCATTTTAGCCTATCTATCAGTAATATCATTACTAACTAATACCCCCTCATTTTCTAATTTTACTTAGCCAATTCCCCTTATTCCCCTTTTTGATGAATATATGGCCCCTTTCTGCTAAGCCACATTTGTCATAAATTATATTGTAGCTATATATCCATGATATCATTATGTTCAACCAATTTTGACCTTGTAGTCCTTGCTATAATCTCATGTCTATCATGACCAATTTTGTGGCTATAGAGCAGTGATCTTGTTCTCCCCACCTACCTTCAAATTTGTAGTCCTTCCTAACAAAGTCACATCCCAATACTCAAACCTACATCTCTATAGACATAAAGTTGTCATTCCCTAAGACATCCAAACCCATAGTTGGACTACTTGATTCCACATCAACCATTCCAATCCTACATCTCTATAGATGTAGGATCATCTCTTCTACCTCAATGATTCTATGGGTCATGTTTACAAACATGTAGCTACCTATTACAAATATGTGGGCTTTACCATAATTATGCATATAGTTTAATTCTATGTCTAACTAAAGCTAAACCATATTTTCCCCTATAAACCCATAGTTTTATAGGCCAAACATGTATTTTCCAAAAAAGAACCCATGTTTTAACAAATGTGGATTCATTTGTAAAACCCTAAATTCCCCTATTAAATGTCCATAAATGCTAAATTAAAATCTAAATAACAAAACTAAAGGTAGTTACTGAGTCACCACACTCATCTAAATGTTGATACTTGTAAACCCATTCACTCTAGGGATGATCATGGGGTATTCGAACCATATTTATCTCACAAATCAAAGGCAAATATAAACAAGGGCTAAGGTTTAAGTGATTTGTTCCACCATCCCATTATATTATTTACCCCCTAATTTTACCCCTCCTAGCCCTTGCTCTTCACTCATCCTTCCTATGGTCTTATTTTCACCCACCTCAATCTATTTATCACCGATGACTCTCATTTACCATCTTCTTTTCTTCATCTCAACCCTAATATTCCATGCTAACTTATCTATTAAATTCATTTAACCTCATTAGCACACACTTCTTGATGATTTTCCCCCATCTAACTTCCTGTTAGGGAGAACTACATCGAACCAAGGCTTTTTTAGACTATGTAGGTAACACTCAGTCATATGAAGCATCCAAGGCTAGCATAGTCATACTTATTAATTCCTCCCATTCATCACTTGGGCACTTAGTCTCAGCATTTATTCATTCTATTTTTACTTGAAAAACTCTTTGAGTCAGCCCCATCATACTCATTATCTCTAGAAGTCTTATTTTAGGGTTATGGCTCTCCTAACATGAGTCTTTTCCTAAGAAAAAATAAATCATGTACCATCCCATCAATAAATATTACCTATTCCTCTTCCCACATCTATCTTTAGCATACATCCTTGTCTTAGACATGCTTGAAGCTTGCAGCTCCTCATCCTTTTGGCCATGGATCTCCTTGGCATGAGTCCTTCCCTCAAAGAAGTCTCAAGCATGTGGTTAACCATCAAAATAAATCTTTCAACTCTTATAACATGTGTCCTTTCTCATAATACATCTAAATATCTCAACATAATCCTATCATAGGCGATTCTTATTTGGTTCATGTCTTAATTTGTGATATAATCACTTTTTACTCCCTCACCTATGTCTCAATTTGGGGCATCATATATCAGTGATTCATTACTATGGTTAAATTTATTCATAATCATATCTATCATAGCTCATCCCATTGTTTTTTATATCCCATTCTTGTTTCCTTTTGAGTGGCCATTCATCTTGTCCCTCCTTGTATGTCCTCCCAAGGGGGAATCATCCAACCCAACATATTAAATTTATTCCATGACCATATTTATTCTTTGAAATACAATTACTCTTCTTCTAGTCATAACACCATTTTAAAGAGGGTAAAAATGTAAATGTCTAATTTTGCTCACTCCATTATTATAGTCAAATTAATTTCACTTTGTAATCCATTATCCATCCTAATATCTCCTTCTTCTAGTTATTAATATAATATCCCTTATATTTTACTCACTATATTAACCTTATACTTCCCACCTATCAATTAATTATCCTTTACATTCTTATTACATCCATATTACCCTATTAACATTCACTATAGTCTTTTTTGGAAATTTTAATTCCAAAACCAAACTATCCCTATCTACCACTCATACTAACCTATCCCCTTAACACCCTCTGATCAAACTTAACTAGTCTAATGAGATCTATAATACTCTAGTGAGCCTTGAGCCCACCCCTAATATCCTTCTAGGATATTCCAAGTAATTTTTAATTATCTGGAAATTCTTAGACCATCGATCTTGCCACCCACAAGATTAAAATCAAACCCTCCATTTTCTTTTTGATATTTTATTTAAACCAACTTCTTTCCATGCAAACCAAGAAAAAGGGGAACTTATGTATGAATGATATCCTCATGCTCTCTTGTTACCATTGTGTCTATCCAATTCTTGATCAGCCATAGTAATCCAACAAATAAGAATTAAAGTACCAACACTCCATTTAATTTTGGGCACATCATAAAATTTAAAGGTAAATTAGAGAAAAATGATGGTATAGTATCCTTCACTCTCATTGTTGATTGCTTCTAATTTATATACCTATCCAAATCCATGTTTAATAATAGATTTGATATTGGATTTTAGTCATTTTAATGATGGTTATTGTTTTTATATTGAATTCTAATTTCAAGTTTTATTCTATCACATCTTGTAACCTATAACTGATGATGGAGAGCCATGACCCATTGTTAAAGAACTTGACGATTTTGAACCAATGGAACATTGAGAGTGATCAAGTCCCAAATTTAATAAATAATCAAGATATTGAGTTGTAAATATTCATTATTCCAACACTCATGAATGGGTATTAATACAAAATTTACTAATAAAAAAAGGTGGAACCATGATGGGTTCTCTATAAAATATGCCAAGTCCTTTGAGTGTCATTAGATTTTAATGTAAATTACCCACATATATTCAAATAACACCACTATAAATGGATATAGATTCCATTTTCATGGTAAAAAGGGAATGAAGAATATTCATGCTCGCATAATGACCATAATGTTCATAGACTTACATTCAAATGAGTATTTTACTTTTGAACCCATAGCTTTGAACCTTGAAAATGTGCATGAACAAGTATCATGACTTTTTGAAACTTTGAAACTTCAAATTTTGTAACTTTGAACTTTTAAAATTTGAATTTTGAATAATTATGAGCATGAATGCATATCATACCCCTTAAATTTGTGTCGAGTGGTGTAGAATGCTATCCACCTATATGCTTAATTGTAACTATATTTGAAACCTATAACTTTGATCTTTGTAAATGTTTTGCATATGCATACAAGTGTGTGTGCTTCTATACTTTGAGTCTTTGAAAAGTGAGTTCATATACATGTCATATTCCCGCATAATATATATTTAGATGCTAATATTTTTCATTTGCTTGATTTATAATCACTTTGAATCTTTGAAAACCTATATTTTGTTATAGAATTTGATTTTGCATTACTTTGAATCTTTAAAAAAATTGTAATATATGTTTTCAAAACCTATATTCTATATCTTTGAACATGTACTCTATCCCAAATCTATTCATGGAGGTTTGGATCTCTAATATAATCCCACTATAATTCCCCCCTTTTAAGATGAGAGATGTAGCTTGTAAGCTACTCATATCAAAAGAAGATTTAACTACATCAGGTGATAAAGATATGATCATATAGTACTATGTCATCATATTTGAGAGTATATTATCATAAAAATGTAATTATCATTGAAGCATGTATGTAAAACATTAAATGTGAGGCATAAAAGTGTCATGTCTAGATAGATATATCAATGAGACATGCAATATAGTTACCATGTAATAGTGCATGATATGTAGCATGGAACCACTAATTAAGATTAGTAATCAAAACAAATGCAACATAAAATGTCATGCAATGTCATATAATAAAGCTAAGGGCTGCATAAAAGGGACATGCTAAAATTTAATATAAGTAAATATTACATGCATATGGTCAAGGTAATAAGCAAATGACATGTTAAAATTTCTCATAAGCATAAATTACATGCAAAGGGCCAAGGGAAACAAGAAATGGACATGGTCAAATGTTACAAAACCACAAATTTCACAAAAAGTGCAAAGGGAAATAAGTAATGGACATGTTCAAATGTCATATATACTAAGCAAAAATATCATAGAGATGTACAAACTATTTTCACACATGGGAAAAATGTCACACACAATAATATAGTAATATCTAGCCTATAATTTAAGAAATGAAACAACATTGAAGTAACATAGAACAAGTGAAAGTTAGTCTACTCATTTCATATGTATCAATGTCTTATTATAAAAAAGTAACATATGCATATCACATAATGTAAAATATGAGTGATTTAGAAATACACTTTTAATATATGTATCTTAAAATTTCATTTGAGGTCTTATTATAATCACCTAACAGTGGTAATTAAATGATAATAGTGTCACTTGAGTTAACCTATTCCTA
The DNA here is from genome assembly GCA_037957365.1 of Torreya grandis. Taxonomy (NCBI): domain Eukaryota; kingdom Viridiplantae; phylum Streptophyta; class Pinopsida; order Cupressales; family Taxaceae; genus Torreya; species Torreya grandis. The sequence continues at coordinate 475,254 of JARHVA010004152.1, read as the reverse complement.
GCTTAGCCCTAAACCTATCCTAGAGACTTAGATACACTTTTTTAGTCATTATGTATACCACAATAACCTATAGTCAGTTAAAACATAGTCCCAGAACTTCTTTCTTAGATCCCAACCCAAATTTCTTAGTAGTATACCAAGTGGTCATTAGTGCCACATTCGGGACACTACAACCACATGGTACTAGTGTCCCTAATTGGGAGCTATTATCCTTAGCCCTAAATTTTCTTAGTAGATACTTTTTCAAATGTGTACACCTCTTAACCTTGGACTAAGAACATTTTATTATCCTCACAAGCTACATATATCTAAAAATACAAGTCTAATTGACCTCTATTCACTAGATGGAAAATAGATGCAGAATCACATTGAAAGCAAACACAAGTTGAGAAAAATTAAGGTATTTGATCCCTATTCTACCCTACTTCTACATACTACCACATATAATATACCTGATCCCAATTGTAAAAGAATTCAAATCTAGGGCACATTCAAATAATCTAAGTCCATTCTCATTCTAACATTTACTTACACTTGCATCAAACACTAGGTGGGATAATTACATTAGGCTTGATCCCTCTTCAGAGTATTGGTATGTAGGCAATCTCTTCATAGTGGGGTGTTGAGGATGTCAAACCTATCATAATAACAAACACATAATTATCTCTCATGCCATACTTACAAGTAGGATTAGGGTTTTCACACTAAATCAGGTTTTTCAAGCACACCAAAGAGCTCTATGTTTCATGCATGTAAGAACATGACCTAAAAACATAAGCGTATGTGCTCCCAAAAAATAGGAATAGTCTCACAAAGGGGAAACTACCTCCACTTTGAGGAGACTACAAAAACATGGTCATAGTGTAAATATGGGGTGATACTATCCAATAAATAAATATATTACATAATCTTATTGATAACAATTAGAACTATCTAGAACCCAAGTTTCAGAATCAATATCATATGTGATAGCCAATTTTTAGATAAGTATATATTTATACTATTTTGTTTAGAAAGTTAAAGAAGGCCAAATGCCATAACAAATCAATAATTAATTATTGAAATTTATTTACTTAATTTAGACATCTTAGCATTTTAATCTAAACATAAGACTTACATTAATAAACCCTAAAAGATTAAATCATTTGGTGAACCTGTTTTACTTTGAATATTTCTTCAAACTCTATCTTGCATTAGTCTAAATTTTTGTCCAATAATTTAGGGCTACCTAATTATATATATATATATATATATATATATATATATATATATATATATATATATATATATTTTATACAACCTAGCCAATTAAAATTAATTTCACATTAGGGTTTCAATTTATTTTACATATAATTTGAATTGGTGTAAAAAACCATAGATTCAAAAAACCCTAAACCTAGACACACTTAGGGTTTGTATCATTTTCTTTGTAAAAATATTAGATTTGATGTAATATTTAATTTTTTGAAATATTTCATAGATTACTATTCTTAAAAGGTTCAAAATATATAAAATTTGTTTTCCTATGATTCAACCTACAATGGTAGAATTTAACAACATATTTGATGAAACTGATAAGCAATAGTTATAAGACTTTGTGTCCAAAAATGAGGATATAAAAGATGAATTCATAAACATTATTCAAGAATAACTCCAAAAGATAAATAATGGTCAATGCTTAACCCCTCTAGTTAATAATGTTGTTACACCTCCAGTGGGTCTAACTCAACCAACTTAGATAACAAAAGCCAATATTATTATTCAACCATTAGTGATAGCTACAACTTGGGGCTAGTTCCTCTACTCTAGATGTACAAACCTTTATGCATGAGGTTATTACTCTATATTCTAAGGTGTTACATCTTGATAAGGGAGAAACTAAGTCATTACATGCCTTGGATTCCAACATTATCTTAAATACACCTTTGGCACATCACATGACAACAAATCCTTTTCCATCTAGTTGCATGGCACCCCAAATCACATTATATGATGGTAAGGGTGACCCAGAGTATCAAATTAGAGCCTTTCATGTAGCATTCTTAGATTATGTGTCCAAAAATTGGCTTATTATAAATATATTTACATGTAGTCTCAAGGATTATGCCCTATAGTGGTTCTATGATTTTCCAAATGAATCTATCACGACATTTAATAATTTATATGATATGTTACTATCACACTTTTCTATCAACATTAGTGATAAGATATCATATGCACAAGTGTCACAAATAAAGTAAAATTTAAATGAGCCTATCACTAATTATGTCTTATGATACAAGATAATATTATCCAAACTGACTAGCCCCATGGTAGATAGAGAGCGTTAGGATATATTTAAACAAAGTCTATTACTAGTAATACATGAAGCTATCTTATTCAAAAAGTTTCCCATATTTACAGATATGTGCCACACAGTCAAGGAAAGAGAGGTTAAGATCTTATTAATGGGCAAACTCAATTACAAAGATGGATCAAAATCAACTATTAAGAGTTAAAATAAAACTCCATTCAAGGTGAGGGCCAAAGAGATCAAAAGTGATCAAAAGGCCATAGTGAATGTAGCTTTTAAGCCTTATCCAAGATTGGTTTTATACACTCAATGAAAATTCTTTACTAATATTCTAGAGTCACTATTATGGGTTCTACAAAAACTATTAGAATTCAATGTCATATCTCTTCTTCTCATTAAATAGGTTAAAATAACATAGCCTCTTACAAATATTTATGATTCAAATGCATTCTACGAGTATCACAGGGCACTAGTCCATATGAGAAACATATGCATTAGCCTAAAGCACAAAATACAAGATCTCATTTAGGCTAACATTATTGATGTGGACACACCCATAGAGGAACCAAAATAATAAAAAATAGAGGCTAAGGAACTAAAGATATTTTTTGATCATTTCCTAAAGTATACAAATAATGAGGCAAGGGGCACATTAGGTGTTCACTATACATATCAGGCACATCCACCACCATATTCCTATCTCACTATTATAAAGGAGACACATCCACTACATAAAATTATTGGAAGGTATCACACTATAGTGCCACCTAAACCACTTATCACATTTTTAGAGTAGGATATTGTGGATGATGACACATATTTACATGAAATTTTCATATGAACATACATACACCACCATCCTATTCATAATGTTATGGTTGATAATGGGTCAAGTATAAGCATGTGTACCATGACACTCTTACAACACTTAAGATATATAGAGTAGGATATATTCTATATAAATATAATCATTATTGGATTTAGTGGCCATGTTCATAATTGAATCATGATATTGTGCTTCCATTATAGGTTGGACCAACACACATAGCCACTTGATTCCTAGTAGTACCTAGTATAGGTGTATTTGATATATTATGGGGTAGGCCATGATTAATTTTGACTAATTTGACCGAAAGTAAAATTAGGTCAACTCACTATATAGTCAAACATATTATAGGGGTTTCCTAGGTTAGAAATGTGTACCATGGTCTTAATGAGGTCAAACATCATGTTTTCACCCTTGTCACATTTTTTAGTTTATCCTAAGTCATTTTAAGGTCACTTTTTGAGTCATTTAATGAAGTGGTATGGTTTAAATAAGAGTTAAATTTTTTCAAGAGGATATTGAATATCCCACATATTGTAATATGTTAGGGAAACCATTTTGATAATGATAAACTATAGGTGAAATGTCCTTCTAAGAAGATCAAGTAATTTCATGTGGTTTTAGGTAGTTGTATGACCTATACAATAGTTTAGGTATGTTATAAGACTTAAAAAGTGCCTATTTAGATACACACAGTCTAGTTCCATGATTGGGTAGCTTTGACATGCTAAAAAAAGACAAAAAATAACCTTTCTTATTTCTCTCCTAGATAAGTCAAAAAGGTCAACCAATCTTCCTTTAGTATGGATAGGAGGAGGTGAGTTAGAGAAAATGCCTTTGATGGGTGATATTAATCTTTGTTTACTTATAATTAATGGAGATAGTCATAGGTTTAGATATTTTTTCTTCATGAACCATTGCTAAGAGTTCTAGTGACTCTTTTCTACCTTCATACCCCATGGCCTTCAATTTTATTCTTTATTTGGATTAGTTTGAGAAAACTAGATGGTGTACATGATATTGAGGAGTAAAAGCATAATTATCAAAAGGTTTGAGTTTAGTTTTCATGTGTTAAGGTGAATAAATTGGAATAAACATCTCATTATTTCTAGTAGAGACTCCATTGAAGTCTATAGAATGTGTTTCATCAAATTTTAGAGCTTATCTTCCTATTTTGTTTTTAGATAAAAGGGTGATATGTTGTTTTTAACCTCTCTTAGAATGGTAATTAGTTATCCTTTTAAATATTAGTCTCAATTAGCCATGGTTAAAATTTCAAGGTCTAAAGTGCACACATAGTTATGTCTCTTTACAATAGTCACCTACAATCAAGTGGAGCTAAAACCTTCTCAGTTATGCTAATGAGACATGAATGTTTCAAGGATTGTGAAGACACTCTCAAAGTGTAAATGATAATATTGAGTTATTATAAAGGTTAGAGATTGGTTATGATAAATAATTCAACACATAAATTTCAAATAATATCTTCCCCTATAGGCAACTCCAATAATGATATGATGCCAACACCACAAAAGTCACAGGAGTGTGAAAATGAAGGTGTTAAACTCATTTAAAACCTTTAATTATGTATAAAGACATAGAGAATACCACTATGACAATGGTGAGATAATTATGTGTATTCAAGATTGAGTTAAATGTTTGAAAGTTAGGAAAGTTGCATTTGAGACACTTTACCTTAACTTCTTTGAATCATGTTTTGCTCATACACGTGGTCTTTTTATTATGAAGTGTTTTAAGGACTAGATAGACCTAGTAATTTCCATATTATATCCAAATAATAGGGGTAATGATTTGACACAAGAAAGTGGTTTCTTTATCAAGGGAGAGTGGTATTTGAGTGGTTTCTAACTCAGATTGGTATTGACCTAAAACACTCAACAAAACACTGTGTTGAAATGACAAAAAGCAACCTAATTTGCAGTGACCTATAGTAGTGAGTGAAACTATGTTCTCAAGGAATGAGATGAAATAATATAGGTGTGGAATCTTCTAGTGACCTTAATAAGGATCAAAGAAGATTAAATCTATTTTCAAGGAAAAATATCACCTACAAGTCTCATATTCCCTAAATTATCATCTATAGTCTGATTATAGACCCATAAAATGTTGTTATGAGAGGTTGAGAACATGGTCTAAAGGTCTAGTTGTTCATTCAAGTTTGAGGTGAATTGATGAATTTAATATGGAACTAGAAGAGAGAAACATAATACTTAGGCCCTAATGAAACACATACAAGAATCTAATTTTTTTGAGATGAGTATCTACTATCAGCTATAGTCACAAACTAGTTCATGCTAGTGTAGAGAGATAGTTTGAAGGTTTTTAGAGGTGTATACTAGATAGATCATATTAAAACCACTATAATAGTGTTAAAATAAACCTTATATGATCTTCATTATGTAAGGATAAATAAAGGAAATTTTTTTGACTTGTCACGAAGTCTAAGGTTTCTAGACCCTACAAATAATACATAGTATTGAGAGACTACTTTTAGGTTTTGTGATGTTGGGAGATTCATAGAGGTGACCAAGCCTAAAAAATTGGTGAAAATTATACCAATACCTAATATAACCTTCCATATCCTCATGTTATCAAGGAAAATAGGGAAAATGCCCTCTATTTTGTCTTAGATAGAGGGCACTCCTAGTTAAGACAAAACTGCAGGCATGGCATGAATATGAGAAGATAATGAAATTAAGAGTCTTTAAACATTTTGAAATGATGTAAAAGGTTTATTTTTATGTGAAAAACTAATTAATTCCACCTAAGATAAACATGAATGTGTAAATATGGTTATAGTCATAAAAACACAGGCCTATTAGGCCTAGAACTAGGCCTAAACACTATAGGTGCCTAGTTCCTTTTTTTTAATACATAAACCTTCCAAGACAATTGAGAAATTTAAAGAGAAGATATAAGGTTTATAAAAACCATAATTTTACATATGAATAATAGAGAGGGGTCATTATTGGCATAAACTCACTTAAAGATGTTTCAAGGAGCTCAAGAGCCATCTTCAAACACTCATACCTATAAAACCACATTGCATGGTGACTCAAGAACTTGGGGAGAGTTGAAGGGGGTATTATACCCCAAATTTGTGTGGTTTTTTCAAAATTTATAAGTCTAAATTTTATGAATAATCATTAACAATTCAAGACACCTAAAACCCTCTCAAAACTTGGGTTTAGACCCGATGGATGAAATATCAAGGGATATGCATTCAAAGGTGGTTAAATGGTCATGAAAGTGATTTAAACATGTCAATCACTCACCTAGGATCCATGACACCTATTTGTTCTATACTATCACTTATACAGATAGACCTATTTCTAGGGTTCTTAAAAGTTATATTGTGTTTTGTAGGTATAAAGAAAATGAATAGGTGATAGACATTGAAGGAGGTCAATAGGGACTTATTATAAACTCCATAAACTCATTTATAACCATAAAAAATAATGGAAATTAATTTGATACATAGTTCACTACAGTTAGTCTTGAATAGATAGTGAAGATGACAAGTGACTGCTTAGTGAGAAGATGAGAAGCTTGGTTTTGTATCTTTTTAAGGTCTAACTCATGAAGTGGAAGACAAGGGGACTTTGAAAAAGTTTCATAACACCTCTTAAATATATTTATTTGAGAAAAAATAGGTCAATTTAATGACAAATGTGAATATTAAGGCCAAGAGAGCTAGTAGGTGATCACAGATAGTGAATATAAGTGTCATGAGAAAGACTATCAGTTAAGGAAGCATATGATGATTGTTATACCTTATTTCTAACCTCCCAAGACAATGCATATGTGTCAAGTATTATTAGTTCAATTTCAAATGGCCAAGAGATGCTTCATCATGAAGGTAGTTTCAAGAAGGCTAGTTGAAGATTTTGTCATGCTTCAGAGGGACATTTGTCTAATAAGACCTTCATGGTCTATTCTCTACTGCATTCTCCTACAATGTAACTAGTCCTCATATCTTGAAACTTGTTCTGAACCCTTAAGATAAAATTATTCTCTCTTATCTCACATGATCTATAAATGCAAGCCATTTTGGTTTTTTAAAAATAATCCACACCTGGTATGGTAAATCCCTACTAGTTTGAATATTGTATTTGCCTTTAAAATAAAGATTTCCAAGCTAGTTTTGATTTCATCATCTTATTATCTAAGTGTGTGAAGTGGTGTGTAGTGAAATGTTAAGTGATTAATATCTATCCTTGATTTATATTTACTTTTCCATGTTTGATACAAGTATTTCTCCCTCTAATAGGTCACATGAAGTGTAGCTACTGCATTTGTCTATCTCTAAGTGTAAGGAGTAGCCTTAGTTCTGCAATCTAACCTCTAGTTCATGTTGACTATTTTAACCACAATTGAAAATAAGTCAACTACCTATAGTAAATTTTTTTATAGGGGTATATTAGTGTCCTATAGGTTGTGTGATGGTCTTAGTTGATGTTATTTAATGTGTCATTTACATTAATCATATTCATCTTAAGGCCTATGTCACTTAAGGGTTATATTTGGGCTATTTGTGAAAAAGGTATGATTTTACTAAGTTTTAAAGTGTTACAAACTCCATTAAAACATAAATAATTTTAGTCCCTATCAAATATGTTAGTTTTTAACTAAAAATCTTGTAGGTGTTAACTAAAATTAAGAAAATAAGTGAAAAAGGATTTTTGGAAGTTGTACGGCCTATAGAGGAGAGTGACACATCAAAAAATCTTGTGGAAAGGATATTAAAGTTATTTTAAATAATTTAAATTATTTAAAATCTTTGGAATTCTAAAATATGGATAAAAACTATTCTACTCTGTTTCTATGCAAAATTGCTTTCTACATTCAAAGAAGAAATAAGAAACTAAAATAAATGGTTAAGGCTAGAAGTACCTGATAAAGTCGAGTGCACCGAAATCAGACGTTGGAAGATTCTCCTCTTTGGCTGTGGAGGAATGACACCTACGAAAAAGAGACTAAAACATGGAAAGATGTTAGTCAAAGATATGGTGGGTTGTCAGGCGAACGCCCGATCCCGGAAGTACGAAGACTCCCTAGAAGGATATCAACCCACTGATAAAAAGTGTAATGTTGGATGAAAGTAGATTAAAATGACAGAAATAAATGACAGAAAATAAAAATGTGTACCTGATAAGCGGCACTGTTCTGCACAGTCGCCGGTGTCGGTCTCTGTGGTGCTGGCGTCGGTCTGGGAAGGTGCCGATGTCGGTTGAAGTACCATCGTCGATCGGGGCAGGTTCTGGACAGAGTCTGGGCGAGTTGCAGAAGGTCTTGACAGGTTCAGGACAAGGTTTTAGACAGAGTCAGGATGGGGTTTTTGGTCGAGTCTAGGGGTTTGAAGCTTTGGGATGGCAGAAATAGTGCACGAAGAATAATCAAGAAGAAATAAAATAAAACAAAGAAAATACTTACCTGTCGGAAGCCGTGATGAAAGTCATAGTGGAAGTTCCCTGTGCAGTGCTGGAAGAACGAACACTGGAGTTGGTGGATGCTGGAGTTCAGACGCTGAAAAGCCTGTAGATTGGAGAGCCAATAGATGTCAAAAAAATGGGAGAGAGATTGACTGATCGGGGAGGGGAGATTAAGGCCCGGGGATGGTTTTGAGAGATGGTTCGATAACCGTTTCGGGAAACCGATCGGGAACTGAATGGTAACTGATAACGGATAACGGGATGGTGACCGATGTCGGCAGGATTGCCGATGTCGGCCGATAAGTGACCGATGTCGGTGACATCGGCCGGGTAAAGACCGTCGTCGGTAGATGCATAATGAGGACAAAGTCTAGCTTTTAGCTCTCTGCTCATTGCTACATGCTGCCAGGGTCAAGGTTGGTAGAACAAGTGATCGACAAGGGTTAAATAGGAGAAGAAGAATAAGACGGGGAATGACCAGGGGAGTCGACATGATTTCAGTGTCTACATTTGCCCCTTTTTGTCTTGTTGGTTGTTCTGATGAACTGCAAGACAAAAACAGGAGTGATTGCCCCAGGTGAGGGATAAGGTTGATTTCGTCTTGTTGGTTGTTCGAATGAATTACAAGACAAAAATAGGAAGTGGATAGGTTGCCCCGATTATGGATGAGGTATTCCCCCTCAAAGCAGGAGTCAAGGGAAGGGAACCGAGAATCGGGTGCTGATTTGACAAAGAGTGGATGAAAAAGGGGTGAGGGTGAACGCTGCAAAAGTCATGATTGCATGCATACCACTGCACGAGATGGTCAGGTCAAAAGTGTCGCAGGTCAAGGGTCGAGGAGTGCCAAAATTGAAATAACCAGGCCCCAGCATTTAGTCGTCTACTGATCGGGTCACTCAATCTAAGCTGAAGCTCCAAATGGTCATTGTGTTCCAGGTATCCCAGGCTCAGGAAGTGCTCCTAGAAACACGAAAAAGCCACAAGTAGGGGGAATCAACCGGTTTGCGATCCTATACTTGTGAGGGTCCAAAAAGGTCTATGCACAATTCTGCTAACCAGTCATGAGGTAGCATACATGCAAAAACAACCAAGGCAACAGTGTCTTGGAAGTAGTCGAGGTCAGAGGAGATAGGCATGATCTCCAATGGTTGGTGGTCGAGGGGAGGAATGGACGAAAGGATGTGGCCGAGCTAACCTCAGAAGACCCCATGTCAACTGAGTGCTGCCTACATAGCCCTGGTGATAGGGCCTCAGGCCAATGTAGTTCTCCCTAGAAGGGAGGGAGGGTCAAAGGGATAAAATGGGTCATGGTCAAGGACAAGATTATGGTTAAAAGAAGGAAAGAATGTTTGTCCATTAGAGAGATGAACAAACGAGAATGGTCGAGCTAACCTCAAAAGACCCCATGTCAACTGAGTGCTACCTACATAGCCCTGGTGATAGGGCCTCAGACCAATGTAGTTCAAACAAAGGGTCTGAGTGGTAGACAGGTGGTTAAAATGGTTGATAGATTGGTCGTGGTTATGATGAAATGATGAGGAAAAAGGATGTTGCAGCCTTTTCCAAATGGTGTATTCTGCAACATTGGTTGAGGGGTTTTTCATCCCTAGCAATATTCCATATTCGTGATGGATGTATGCTAAAAATGAATTGAGGTTTATTTATGTTTCAGCAAGTATTGGTTTATGCTGAACATAAATTGTGGCGGGTCGATAGTTTCCATGTGTATTGGTGTCCATAGAAACTAGGGTGAATAGGCTAGGTCATGTTGATGGTCTGAAAAGAGAGTTGAGTTGAGTCGATTGACAAGTGATGAAGGTGAATGTGACCAAAGTGTAGAAGAAGTGAAAAGCATATTGCTCTTTCATTGACAAGGACCAAAAAGATAGCATAGATAGGGGTTATGAAAACCAAGAGCCCTATTCATGCGTGACGTTGTTGACCGTGGTTATGTTAGAGCGGTAATCGAATCACTTCGACATTAAAGTGAGCTCGAAGTCCCTTGAGCAGGTGATAGGAGGAGGAAAGAGGGTAACCCATTTTAAGAGTAGAGATAACAATGCCCCTTTTTATAGGAAACCCTGAGACAACTATAAGTCAAGTCCATGACTTTTTTTTCTTTTTTTTTTTTTTTTTTTTTTTTTTTAACGCAGACTGATCAATGCGAGAAGCCTGCAGAGAGATGTCGTTTGTTTGGTGGTCAGGTTGTGAAGCTGATCAATGCGGGAAGCTTCTAAAATAGTGCTGTTTATTGCCAGATTGAGTCATAGCCATCCTTCAAGGGAGTGGTCTAGATTTTTGTTTAATAAAAGGGCTTTTGAATAGCTGTCCTTCGAGGGAGCAGTCTATTAATTATAGCAATGATAGTACAGCTGTCCTTCGAGGGAGTAGTTTGCTTTTTGATTTTGATATAGATATAGTGACCATGGATATTGTGACATCTTGATTTGTTTTGATAGAAATGTGAGTCATGGACAAGATTATAGAAGGTCAAGGGCTCCCTTTTATGAGGACAAAGCATCCATACAGCATAAAAGGGGTTATAGGAATTGTTAAGAGGAATAGGGTTGAAAGGAGGTAGGACGGGGATGGGGATTGCTCAAGGTCAAGTTAAGTGTCAAGTGGATGAGTACTCGACTAGTAGTAGAACGGTCGCAGATGCAACGCATTAAGAGGCTCAGGTTCTGGGTGTCCATCAAGAGAAGATAGACGGTAAGTCCCTGATCCATACTTGTGTGTGATAATAAAAGGTCCGAGCCAATTAGGAGCAAACTTGCCTCGTTTACTTCGCTCCATATTGGTCACATGTTGATTCTCTTTGAGGACGAGGTCTTCGATGTTGAAATCTCATTCTCACAGATTTTTGTCATAGGTGTGTTTGATGCAACGTTGATAGACATGGAGATGATTAAGGGCAGCAAGACGACGTTCGTCAAGTAACTCAAGTTGAGCTAAGCGATCTTGATGAAAGTCATCATTGGAAAGGATATCATGTAGAGAAATGCAGAGAGACAGGATCTGTACTTCGAGAGGTAAGACAGCCTCTGTTCCGTACACGAGAGAAAAAGGAGTAGCACCCATAGAGGTTCGGATGCTAGTGCGGTAGGCCCACAAAGCGAAGGGAATGTGAATGTGCCAATCCCTGCCTGTGTCACTGACCACTTTCATGAGAATTTTGTTGAGAATTTTGTTGGAAGCCTCGGCCTGCCCATTTGCTTGTGGGTAGTAAGGTGAAGAGAAACTGAGTTTGATGCTGAAGGAGTCGCATAGCTTTTGGACAGTTTTGTTTTTAAAGGACTTGCCATTATCGGTGATGATTTTATGAGGGACACTGAAACGACAGATGATGTGGGTGTTGATGAAGTCGACGATCTTGTCAGCTTTTATGGAGACGAGAGGAATGGCTTCCACCCACTTGGTGAAATATTCAGTGGCTGTGATGATGGATTGATGACGAAGAGACGAATGAGGATTAATCTCACCGATGAGATCTAAACCCCATTGAGAAAAAGGCCAGAAATCCTGAGCAATTTGTAAGGCATGACTGGGAAGATGAAGCAAGTTAGAGTGCTGCTGACACTTGATGCAACGCCGAACATAGTTGCTACAGTCTTGATGAAGGGTAGGCCAATAATAGCCCAAACGCAGGATGCGCTTGGTAACCGAATTCCCACTGAAATGTCTGCCACAAATCCCGTTGTGGACTTGCTGAATGGCTTGAGATGCTTCAGTGGAGGTGAGACAGCGAAGAAGGAGGCCGTCGAAGCCTCGCTTATAGAAGACCCCCTAGCATGGTATAGCGAGTAGTATGCTTGATAAAAGCTCATCGTGCATTACTAGAGAGGTTGGGAGGAATGATAGAGAAAGATAAGAAGTCTACAAGTTGCTTATACCAAGCATCTTGTGGACTAGGGTCTATAGTGTTGACATGATGAATGTGAGGAGAGATATATGAAGGCAACGGCACACGACGCACCATGACAAAAAGTCTGGATACAGATGAGGAAGATGGGATATGTGAAGCAAGAGAAGCTATGGTGTCAGCAAACTTATTCGTGGATCGAGGAACAGTCTACAGGAGGAAATGGTCGAAAGATGCAAGGAGAATGTCGACACGGTTTTTGTACCTTTGCAAAATTTCATTTTTACAGAGGTATGAACCGTTGACCTGATTGACGACGAGCTGTGAGTCACTGAAGATGTTGATGGACTTGATGCTAAGAGAGAGGGCGGTCTGGAGTCCCAAAATTAAGGCCTCGTATTCAGCCATATTATTGGTACAATCAAAGTCGAGTTTAAAAGACAGAGGCATGGGCTCTCCTTCGAGTGGGATTAGAATAACCCCAGCACCCCCACCTAGTTGACATTTGGAACCGTCAAAGAACATAGTCATTTGATAGGTGGTGTTATCGGAGGAAAGCGCAGTGATAGATTCGTCAGGGAATTCACACTGCGAAGGTTGATTGTCAGGAAGAGGGGCATTTGCTAGTTGATCAACGATGGTTTGCCCCTTGATAGATTTCTACCGGATGAATTCAAGATCGAACTCAGCAAGCAGCATGAGCCACCGAGCCATACGTTGATTCTGATATGGCTTGGAGTGCATATACTTGAGAGGGTCAGTGTGAGTGATGACAAAGGTTTTGTGACTAAGAAGATAGTGGCAAAGCTTAGTAGCAGCAAAGACTAATGCCAAACAGAGTTTCTCGATATGGGTATACCGAGTTTCATAGTCAACCAGTGTTCGGCTGATGTAATAGACTGCTTGCTCACAGTGATGCTCGTCTCGGTGCGCGATCATGGCACCTAACGAATGATCAGTGGCTGAGATATAAAGGTAGAAGGGTTGGTCATCTTTAGGTGGAATGAGGACTGGTGGAGAGACCAGATAGCATTTTAAGGCTTCAAAAGCCTCTTGACAGTTCTTATCCCATGTAAAAATGACGTCCTTTTTAAGGAGATGATGAAAAGGTTGACAGCGGTCTGAAAGCTGCGAGATGAAGCGATGAATGGACTGGAGCTTGCCTTGCAAACTGTGAAGCTGCTTGAGATTAGTCGGGGGAGGCATTTCGAGGATAACACGAATCTTGGCGGGATCTATCTCGATGCCACGGAAGGAAATGATGAAGCTGAGAAGCTTGCCAGAGAGGACCCCAAAAACACATTTCTTGGGGTTAAGACGAACATGGTACTGAAGAAGATGAGAAAAGATGATTCTGAGAATGGTCAGATGGTCGCAGTGAAGCTTGGACTTGCCGAGCAGATCATCCACATAGTCCTCCATGATTTTGTGGAGGAGATCGTGGAAAATGTAGGTCATGGCGCACTGATAAGTGGCGCCTGCATTTTTCAAGCCGAAAGGCATGACTCGATAGCAGAAAGTCCCCCATGGGGTGATGAAAGTAGTCTTGTGCTGATCTTTCGGAGCAATCAGGATTTGATTGTATCCTGAAAACCCGTCCATAAGAGATAGCATCTCATGGCCGGCCGTAAGATCAACAAGCTGGTCGATGTTGGGAAGAGGAAAGTCGTCTTTGGGACAGGCTAGGTTGAGGTCGCAATAGTCTGTGCAGATCTGAATCCCCCCAGTTGCCTTGGTGACTGGGAAGATGTTAGAGACCCACTGTGGATAGTCGATGGGCTGGATGAAGGAGACAGAAAGGAGGTGCTGAAGCTCCTCTTTAACAAGGAGGGCAACGCGGGGATGCATCTTTTGAAGCTTTTGCTTGACAGGCTTAGCCTCTGGTTTGGTGATAATGTTATGGGTAACAATGGTGGGGTCGATGCCAGGCATATCACTGTAAGTCCAGGCAAAGGCCTTGCTATGGTCGGAGAGGAAATGGGTATAGTCAAGCTGCTCCTGAGCATCTAAAAATTGGCCAATCTTTAAGACATGAGGAACATCAGAAGAAGGAAGGTTGATGTCAATGGTTGATTCATTTAACATAACCTGGGTCTTAGAAGGGAGGGAGCGCTGGATGAAAGAATCGTTAGCGCCCATGTAAGAAAGAATGGCGTCATTGTCAACGCAATGAACTGTGTGGATGGTTGCCGACTCATCTTCGATCATGCTGGGAAGAATGAGAGGGAGAGATTTGGACACCCCATTGAGCTGATAAGTCAAGGGGTCCAGGTGGATAGTGTTTATGGAAAAAAAAACTAGGAGGAATGGAAACCACTGACTCCGTAGGTGAAGGTGGTGAAACAAGCGAGTGTGGAGGAAATTGATCAAGGATTGGTTCAGGACAAAGGTCTAAAGGGTCTTGAGTGGGGTCGTGATATTCCAGACCATACCATTTCTTGGCGTCGTCATCATTGAGCAGTTGGATAGGCTGATGGGAGCCCTGCTCATAGTGTCCAAAACCAAAACCCTTCCATGCACACCTGTAAAGGTAAGTGTGTGCGAAGGCGGGGTTGCCAAGAAATGAGAAATCTGATGTGAAAGGTTGAGGTGAAGAAAGAGGATTAGCGTCAAGAGGAGCTTGATTAAGCCCCCCCATAGATGAGGTTGGTGCGAAGGTGAGGGGGACCATAAGGTATGATCATCCCTATCCGATGGTCGTAGCTGGGGCTGTGATGAAGGCGTCCATACTCTTGTGGAGTTTGGAACATGTCTAAAGCCAGCAAGCGATATTCTCCCAATGAAAGTCTTTGGAAGACATCTTCCATGGGGTCTATGGTTGTCACTTGAAGGGGAGGTGTAAGGGCGACCGCCTGTTGCGAACTGGTCGAAGCTTCTGCAGATGGAGGCAGTGCCGGGGTTGATGGCTTGATAGGAATGAGGACATCATTTGGACGGTAGGTGGTGTTGCATGTTTTGAAGGGCGAAGGGTCAAAAAGGAATGATGTGGACTTGTCTGTCATGCTCAAACTTCACACAACGGTCTAGGGTGGAAGGGACACAGGACATGGCGCAGATCCAAGGTCGGCCCAACAAGATGTTGTATTGGAACTCTCCTTCGATGATGTAGAAGAGCTCCGGGACTGTGCATGGACTAACGCGAATATGAAGGATGACTGTGCCAATGGTCGTGGCAGTAGTGTCATTGAAAGAGCGCAAGATCACGTCAGTTTTGGAGACACAATTCTTGGGAAGAGCCAACTGATCAAAGGCATGGGTGGAGATGATGTTGATGCTAGCGCCTCCGTCAATCATAACGCGTTTAATGCGTGTCTGATCGATATAGGCAGTGATGAAGAGGGCGGCATCCTGATCTTCCACGTTGGATGTGGGAATCTCAGAATTGCTGAATGTAATGGAGGCGATAGGGGCTAAGGAGTGGACAAGGGCAGCAAGTGGTTGGGGATCCTCGGGTTGGACCTCCGCTGCCTATAGGGCTTGGATGAGGGCCTGACGATGTTGGGGCGAGGTTTGGATGAGATCGTAGAGGGACATCTTCACAGGCGTCTGGTGAAGTTGTTTCAACATGGAGTCATGGATTGGTCCAGAAGAAGAAGAAGAAGAGGAGGGTTGAGGCGCGCCAAGGATAGAAATCTTAGGCTTAGGCGGTTGAGGTGGATTGACAAAAGGGTAGGTCTAAGGAATGGTAGCTTTTTCTTTCGCCTTGTCCTTCTGTGACCTAGTGGTGATGTGAATGGCATTGATTTCAAAGATGGGAGGTGAAGATGATGAGGGGGTTGTAACTGATTGATGAGATGTGGATGGATTTGAAGAGGTAGAAGGTTTATGAGAAGGAGTCAGGGGGCGGTCGAAAGTGTCCTCAAAGAGAAGAGTGTCTTTCTCCAGATAACGGCGAATGACAGCCTTGAGGGCACAGCAAGTCTCGGTGTCATGTCCTGGTGTACGATGATATAAACAAATCTTCGTGTCGTCGAACCAGGAGGGTTTAGTCCCGAGAGGTTAGAAAGGCTTGATGGGTGGAAGAGTTATGCTAGAATTTTGCAAAAGTCGTTGCAAGATTAAAGAGTATGAACCCACTAAAGGATCCGTGCTCATTGATGTATGCGATGTCAGTGACTTTTGCTTGGGCAAAGTTGGAGGGGGTTTTCGTACCACCTTCTGGGTTGATGGTGCGATGATAGGCTGAGACAGTACACTCTTCCTGAGAGGTATCGCCCTTTTGGGAGAGGGTAGGCTAGTGGTCGGTAAAGGAAGCGAAGGAGGCAATCGGTTTTGATTAGAGGTTGGAGCGGGAAGGACTCTGGTTAGGGTTGAAGGATGCGGGCCCAAAATGGAGGGCAATGGTGACAGAAGAGGAGGCATTCACCTCTGCGGTTTAGCAGTCTTTTGTGATTTAGGTTGAAGACTACTATTAGTTGAAGTTTGGGTTAAGTCCACTTTCACTTGTGGATGAGTGAGGTTGGAGACAGGGTGAACGCCAAGTGATTTGATAGGTTTAGGCAGAGTAGATGAGGGTTTTGGTTTTGATGAGGTTGATGGAGATGTAGATGGTCTAGAGGCAGAAATCTGATTTTCGTTGATAGTCTTAGGAGGTTCTGCCATGGGAGGATTAGCAGCATGAGATGAGAGGGCCCGGGCTTGTTGAAGAGCTGTGAGACGGTCCCACAATCCTTGATGTTCCACTTTCCTAAAAGGGAGAAGTTCGAGTCTCTCCACTAGTCAGGAAAATGGCTGAGAAGATGTGGGATGAAGTTTGGGCTCTTGAAAAGACGTCGACGGTTGTGGGACTGAAGGTAAGATGGGTGTAGTAGTCTCAGACCCAAAGCATGGTGAAGTCGTAATAGGTTCATGTTTGGTTGGAGATGAAGGAGAGATAGGTTCTTCCCTGGGTGGAGAAGAACTGGAGAATGAAACTCCTCAAGCGGGTAAAGGGCAGGGATGATAGTGCCCTCCACTTGTGGTCGAGGAGTAGGAAAGGTTGGGTCCTCCATGGGCAGCAAGAAGGAAGATGGTGAAACTGGCGGTGCTGGTAAGGTCGAGGCATCCTCTAAAATGAGAGAAGTTGAGGGAGAACTAGCTGGTGAAAGAGGTTCATCCATATGTGATGGACTGATGGATGAACTCACCTCTTGGGGTTGGTTAGAAATGAGGGGCGAGACCATATTGACTGTTTGAATATTATGTTCATGGGTATTGTCAGTCAAGGTCTGGATGTTGTTTTGGGTTGGTGGATGATTAGGGAATGGTTGTTTAAAAATATCGATAACCTGATTAGGAGGGGCATTAGGATTGTCGAGGATGAGGTCACCCTTTTCCAACATGTCTTGGACTATGTTTTTAAGGGTTTTACAGTTGCCCGTGTCATGACCTTTAACACGGTGGTAGTTACAGAAGTCATTTTCCCTATACCACGCAGGGATGGCGCGTGAGGGATCAAATTGTGGTGGAGGTCAGATCTGAGGGAGATTGATGGCCCCTTGTTTGATGAGTTTTTCTAGCACAGACGCGTATGATTCTCCAAGTGGAGTAAACTGTCGCTGTATGTATCTCTGCTAAAATTGACGAGTGGCGCTCATAGATGTGGATGATTCAGATTGATTAGTTGAAGGTGAAGAGGAAGAAGATCTAACAACCACAATATTTGCTGAAGCTTTAGATTTAGAATTGGACGAGGAAGGCTTAGAAGAGGGGTCATTAGTTTTAGAGTTGGGATTCTTACTCCGCAACTTGACTTTATTCTCCTCAACGGCACGTAACTCAAGTTTACGAGCCATCGTGAAGGCTTCGTCAAAAGTGCGGAAGGTTTGAACCCTCAAGGTAGAAGAAATATGTTTAGCGCAGGCTTGAGAGAAAAGTTCAATAAGCTCAAGCTGGGGTAAGGAAAATGAAAGTTGATTGATAAGGCCCCTCCACCGAGCGACAAAATCAGCAATGGATTCATCCTCGAACTGGCGGATAGAATAGAGGTCTGTGATCGAGACCTTCTTGGTGATATTGATGGAGAAATGATCGAGGAAGAGTTGGGCCACCTGAGTGAACATGAAGATGGAATGGCTGGGAAGAGAGCTGTACCAGTCAAGTGCAACACCCGAGAGAGACATGGGAAACATGCATAAGAGTAACACATCATCGTGGGCGATAAGGTAACAGGCGTGTCTGAATTCCCGTAAATGTTGTTGTGGGTCTTCCTTGCTCTGGAAATGGGAAAACTTAGGAAGTTCCCACTGGCTGGGATATGGTCTGATGGGGACAGAAGGATGGATGGGCTCGTTGTAGATTTGTTCGTACGAGAGAGTATTGCGCGAGCCGGTAACGGAAGTCTCTAGGTTGGACATTTTATCCATCAGCATCTTGATAATATCTACTGACGGATTGGCGGGTGGAGTGCCTCCTAGATTGTAAGGCACTTGAAAGAGGCTGGAAGAGGTATACGACGTAGTCGGTTGTACTAATAAGGGCGCAACGTACAGATGACTAGTCATAGGGACAGAAGAAGTGACTAAAGATGGTTAGATGGAAGACATGGCTAGGTTTGATGTGGTCATGGGAGGTTGACTAGAGGTAACATGGGCCAATGGATGGGTAGCCACCCTAGTGTTGATAGGAGTAAGGGTAGGCGGAATGGAGACGACCAAGTTTTGAAAGGGGGTAGAAAGTGGTTGAGTGGGTTGAGATTGATTGGGGGCCGAAACCCCGGTGAAAGTGGGCCCAACGATGGAAGGAGAAGCCACACTTGGATGGTTGGTAAAAGGTTGGTCATTGTTTGAGGTAACAGCCTGGGTATCTAAGGGTTGGACTACGGATGCCGTTGATACGGCCGCAGTTTCAAGGAGAGAAGTCAGCATTCCATAGATTGGATTACCCGAGGAGTCTCGCATTCGGCTATTCGCAAGATAGTATTGCAAGGATACGGTATTGAGGTCCAAGAATCGTGCAAAATCTTGGTCCCCTTCTGGAATAATAGGCGTTTGGGTCAGAGATGGTCTGGTAGGAGTTCTTTCAGTTTCCGAGTTGAACTCCATTATAGGGTTGGTTGTAGGCGGGGTAGACGGAAGAGGATGATGCCTCGCGTGATCGACTAGAGCCTTGGCTTGGCTATGAGTCAGAACCATTCAAGGCAAGGAAGAACGTCCTCACAAGCTCAAACAAGCAGATAAGAACCAAAAAGATGAAGACACAAGCAGATCCTAAAACCCTAGAAATAAATTATTAGGATTATAGTGGCTTATGCCTTAGAATGTGTGTAGAGGAAGATTGGCTTTGTGATTCGGGTCCTAGAAGAAGCAGTCTATGGAAGGTTTCAGGTTTTGTTATGGTGCTCAAGAAGTCTGTGTTAGGGTCTGGTACGTGGCCTGGTGCTAAGGAGCAAGCTCCCCTCACTTCACGATTCCAGTGGTTAGCTGGTTTCGCTTAGCCAAGATATACCTCGCCTAGAGATTATACTCCACTAGAGAACGGAGTGGGCTTCCCCCTTGGTGATGAAATCCAAGTAGGGTCACCAGGACAGGTAAGGTATCCGCTGGGGGATGAAATCCCAGTCGGGCCTTGTCTCAGGTAAGTTAAAATGTTTATTTTGTGCAGGTGGTTTGGTCGTGTAACATCAAGTGATCTAGATTAATTCAATATGCAGTTTAATTACTATGTGTGGTCTAAGAGATGCAGGCAAACATAAATGAATGCAAAGTGTTTTAATGTCCAAGTCGAAATGTTTGTTCGTATGAAGACGAATGGAGAAAGAGTCGAAGAATATGAGTTTTAGCTAGTCTAGAAGTGCAAGAAAGAAATGTTCGTTTTAGTTCTGCTTATGATGTCGTTTAAAAAGAGATGAAAGGAGGCGAAAAGGAAGAAACCTAATGCGCCTAAATGAACGAAAGAAAGAGAGAACCCAAGGAGGACCTAGGGTCCCACCGGGCGTGCCAGAATGTTTCTATGCAAAATTGCTTTCTACATTCAAAGAAGAAATAAGAAACTAAAATAAATGGTTAAGGCTAGAAGTACCTGATAAAGTCGAGCGCACCGAAATCAGACGTTGGAAGATTCTCCTCTTTGGCTGTGGAGGAATGACACCTGCGAAAAAGAGACTAAAACATGAAAAGATGTTAGTCAAAGATATGGTGGGTTGTCAGGCGAACGCCCGATCCCGGAAGTACGAAGACTCCCTAGAAGGATATCAACCCACTGATAAAAAGCGTAATGTTGGACAAAAGTAGATTAAAATGATAGAAATAAATGATAGAAAATAAAAATGTGTACCTGATAAGCGGCACTATTCTGCACAGTCGCCGGCGTCAGTCTTTGTGGTGCCAGCGTCGGTCTGGGAAGGTGCCGACGTCGGTTGAAGTACCGTCGTCGGTCGGGGCAGTGACCGGCGTCGGTCGGGGCAGGTTCTGGACAGAGTCTGGGCGAGTTGCAGAAGGTCTTGACAGGTTTAGGACAAGGTTTTAGACAAAGTCGGGACGGGGTTTTTGGTCGAGTCTGGGGGTTTGAAGCTTCGGGATGGCAGAAATAGTGCACGAAGAATAATCAAGAAGAAATAAAATAAAACAAAGAAAATACTTACCTGTCGGAAGCTGTGATGAAAGTCATAGTGGAAGTTCCCTGTGCAGTGCTGGAAGAACGAACACTGGAGTTGGTGGATGCTGGAGTTCGGATGCTGAAAAGCCTATAGATTGGAGAGCCAGTAGATGTCAAAAAAATGGGAGAGAGATTGACTGATCGGGGAGGGGAGATTAAGGCCTGGGGACAGTTTCGAGAGACGGTTCGATAACCGTTTCGAGAAACTGATCGGGAACCGAATGGTAACTGATAACGGATAATGGGATGGTGACCGACATCGGCAGGATTGTCGACGTCGGCCGATAAGTGACCGATGTCAGCGACATCGGCCGGGTAAAGACCGTCGTCGGCAGATGTATAATGAGGACAAAGTCTAGCTTTTAGCTCTCTGCTCATTGCTACATGCTGCCAGGGTCAAGGTTGGTAGAAAAAGTGATCGACAAGGGTTAAATAGGCGAAGAAGAATAAGATGGGGAATGACCAGGGGAGTCGACACGATTTCGGTGTCTACATACTCCTCCATCACTCCTCTAGACATGTAAAACTGGTCAATAGGTTTTTTATTATTACGTCTAGTAGGAGAGGTTTCAGATCAAATTATATTGTGGGGAGATAGTAAACTAAATAAACTTAAATTTTATTGTATTATTTTATGGATTGGTAACTTGTGATTTATGAACCATCCTTTAGAAGATAACTATCTCATTCCTCATGCTAAACCCCATACCCTATAGGTTTTCTTCTTGTATGAATATGTTTGTACAACCCAAATATTAAAATTGATTTTAAAAGAGGTAAAAATATTTACCTCATGGTTTCTAGATTTGGTTTCATGTTTGAAATTGATTTAATAGGCAAAGCATCTTAAGTTGCAGGTTGGTTTCACATGGAAGTGACACATAAATTTTCACCATCTGTAGATGTTTCATTTCCTTTTGATGGTTTCATAAGAGGGTGATATGTTGTAACTAATTTCCTACATATAATTTTTCATCCCACTCTAATTTTAATCTTAGTTTCAAGGGAGATCACTAATGGAGTTATGGTCAACCTCCAACATAATCAAGTTTCTTACAAGTGTTCACTCACATTCATATTGAGTCACATGTATGAAGATTATTTAGAATTTTCATGAAGGTGTAATTAAATTTTTAAGGTGTTGAAAACATAATTATAACAAGAAAAATCAAGTTAAATTCTCTAAATGATATATAACCAACTATGACAACTAGTTCTCTAACATAGTCAAGTTGCTTATAGGTGTTCACTCATAGTTAAACATGTGAAAACTTATATATAATCCATGGAGAGATAAAGAGGTGTTATAATTTATTAATAATAATATTGTACATGAATATTTAAGCCAAGTATCTCAAAGGGTGTATGATTTAGTATGATAATTAGTTCAGGCCATATACATAGTCTTCTGCCATTGATGAGTATACACAAGAGACATACAAGAGATAGCCACATTGGAATGATCAATTTTGATCTTGTTTTAAAGTTTTAATAAGTTTTAAGGATAAATTTGAGACCTTTAAAAGGTATAAGACTGGTGGTAACGCCATAACCATGCTCACTCTTGATAACCTACCTCCACTGCCCTGTGTGCTAAAATGTCCACCTATAAGTGACATCAACAAAGACTTGAAAGTGTGCATACAGGTGTGTATGAACATGATGGAATTACTCATACATAATGAATATTTTATAAATGTCATGAGAGTCATGTTTTAAGTCATAAATAGGTAGGTAGTGTTAAGTCATGGTTCATGATGGAAGAAAATAGGTTTAGGGATAAGTTACTTTAATCCCTCTGAACAAAGACTTGGTCCTTATTTTGAATTTTTACATGATGCCACACCTTGAGGTTTCAATTGGTATATTATTACCATCATGTAACCTATGTGAAAGAGTAGTGATTAAGCATGACATATGGTTAATTGGTCAAAGGAGTATGATGACATGAGATTCCCATTCCATGCATTCTTTCACTATTGAATGCAAATATTTTTTGTAGTGTTGTAAGCCCAAGTAGATCTCAATAAATTGAAATTTAATGAATGAATTTATTTCAATATAGTTTAAACTATGGATCCTTAGAGGGAAATCAAAATTTTTAAGATTCAACATTTGATGTAGACTTCCACCTATAGGTTTCTCCTTGATCACAAGAGCAGACACTTACAGGTTGGATGTAGGGTCACCATGAAGGTTAGACTAGATAGTGAGTGTGTTGACCTCACTCAAGATGTGGAATAATAAAATTTAAACTATTAAGTGAAACCAAATAATTTAAAATGGAACATTTAATGAGACATAATACCTAAACATGCAATACTCACCTACAAGCTTGCTTTTTTCTGAGTAAGCATATAGTCTGCCAGTTAGGTCTAATGGAATGGAGTGATGGGTTCAAGGAGATATAATATATTATGGGAAGTTTTAAAATATTGTATTACCTTAAGTATGATTATGATAACTCATGAAATACTCAAGACAATTTACATAGTATGGAATTTTTTGAAGCACACATACAGTCCATACTTTCCAAGATTACATAACTAGCTAATCTAAGAGTCTATTTTGAGGTATTAAATAATTTTAAGGTATATGAGTGTAAAATAACTCTAAACATTGGTATATATTACCTTAGTAACCTCCCATACCTTTAATTTGACTAGGAAGTTAGGGGAGATACCCTCTATTCTATCTCAAATAGAGGGTACTCTAAGTGAACAAGAATTATGTAGGCAAAGGTAGGTAGATGTAAAGGATGAGACAAAAGTGTTAAATAATTTAGAGGAAAGTGGGGAAGGTTTATATATTCATTAAAAATTATATTAAAGTCCTTTAAACCATAATAAATTACAAAATTCAAGTTTGGGCATCAAGGACATAGCCACTCCTTTTGACCTTGACTAGGCTTAAGATCCTAAAGAGTTGTAGTCAACATTTCTAACCCAAAGTGAACAATATATGGAATTGAAACACATTTATAGGGATATATGAAGTGGTAAATTATATATATATATATATATATATATATATATATATATATATTTCATGAAATGGTCAACTTTTTAGCTCAAACCAACTCAATCCTACATAGAATGGAGAGAGAAACTTGAGAGGCTAACTTGAGAAGCTCAAACCTACATGGATTATTATTATGGGAGTTAGGAGAGTTGGAAACATTTAAGAAGGTATTTAAAAATGTTTTTGTGGAATTTTTTTAGAGTTACAATGTTAGACATGTATGAACAATCCTTAGAGAGAAAAATCACTTCAAAACCCTCCAAAACCTTTGTCAAAGAGCTGATTGGGAAAATGAAGAAAGAGGGACATATATATGAGCTAGGATGGGTAGTAAAGTGATTTAATCTTGTATAGTACTCACCAAGTCTCCTTCCCATCCATTTGGATTTCACCGTACTTGTACAGATAGGGTGCTAGAAGTATTTTATTGACAATTTTGTGTGTTTTGTAGGTATGGAAGGGTTCCAAAATATGGAAGTCACTTTGGGTGATATTTTTTGACCTGAAATAAGCCCTCATGTACATTTCATGGATCAAAAAATATCACAAGTGCCTCTATAAGTGCCTTCATCTTAGCTAGTCAAAATTAACATAGAGAACAAGGAATAACCACCAAGCGAAGAGATGAAAACTCCAATTGGGAGGAATTTCAAGGTCTAATTGAGGAATATAAAGGAATGAGGGGTATTTAAAAGTTTTATACACTTCATTTTATGGATTTTTTTGGAAAATTGAAGACGTTTTTGGTGCCAAGTGTGAGAGGTGAGTGAAATAAAAGTGATTAAGATATAAAGTAGTGATAAATCATGTTTAGAAGAATATTGATGATTAGGGACACCTTAAATGCATGTTGGAGCTTGTTTATAATCCATCTCTCTTAGTGAAATAATATTATCTATCCTTAGTTTGTTGTGGGATATTCAAGGAAGGCCAAATGATAAAAATAGTTTATAGGCATGTAAATGAAGAGTCATATTGCACATTTCAAGAGTTTCATGCTTTAAGGGACATTTGTAATATTAGAACTTGTATGGTATATTAAATATGCATCTCTTTTTCATGTGTAACTCCTCTTATCTTGACACATGTTTTAGTGACTCTTTGACTTCATTCTCATCTCTCCTCTCTCAAATTCTATAAGTAGTATCCATTTTGGCTCTTGTAGACTAATACTACACCATGTATGGCAAAGCCATGCTATTTTTTCATTATATTTTTACTTTTAACAATAAATGTAAGTATTTTTTTGAGTTCATGAACATTTTTCTAAGTGTGCAAAGTGATGTATGGTGATGTTAAATGATATACTTTTATCCTTGCTTATCCTTATCCTCTCATGTTTATGTAAGATTTCCTATTCTAATAGGTCATACGGAGTTTAGTTAGTGTAAAATTATTCTTAGAGTGTGAAATATACCCTATGGTTTAATTACCTTATGTTTTCTCATGCATATCATCTATATGGTTATATACTTATGTTAAAATATATTAGGTCTTAAAAGCTGGTTTATAGGTCTTATTTCTTAGCAAAATAAGTATGATGTTCACGTGGAAATTATTTTGGTGTATCACCCCATTATAGTAGTTTAATTTTATGTAAAATTCTATCTCTTTTCCCACAAGAAATTAGTTAAGTAGGTGATAAGCATTTCAAGGCATATTCAGGGAGCTAGCCCTTAAACCTAGAGGTCTACTTCTACAATAGGTAAACCCATATGCCTATAAGTATTCCCATGTTGAAAAAATATGGAGGAGACTTGAACACCCTCCTCTAGGGTGAAATATTTGGTGACAATAGTTATGGAACACCTAGTGGGACCAAGGTCCAAGAGAGTGGAAATATTGTTGGTGTGTCTTTCATCTAATCAGCTTTTGGAAGCAAGAAAGATAGAACCATAGAGACTCTAAATAAAATATTCTAGTTATAAGCAGCCCAAGTATCTCTTGTTAAAGATTTTGATTATTTATTGTGTTTCCTTTGACCTATGAGGTTGATATGAATAGCTATGGTGAATATCCCTAGTATGAACCTCCCTTTCAACCTTCATATGAACCACATTATACTCCTCAATAGTCCTACCACAATGGCTACCAATCCTATGAGCCATGACATCCCTATCATCCTCCATTTCCCTCTCCATATAGACATCATGTTGTTGTATAGCCATATTATGAAGGCTATCAAAAAACCTATCAAGAAGTGCTTTCTTATCAATACCAATATTCCCCTTACCAACCATACCATGATACCTATCAACCTCAAGAGGATTCCTATAAGTCTTGTCATGAGGAATCAAATAATTCCATTGATTGTACATAAAGATACTACAAGATAAGGTATGAATTCTTAGAAACTCAAATCCAACAACATATAGCTGGCCTCAATCCCCATAATTTCCATCCTCCTCTATTAGCCCCATCTCATGTCAAATACTTCTTGACACTCCTACCAGAGCTGCTAGATAATGAACATAATATGGAGATATGGAATAATGAGTTTGATGTGCTCTATAACCATATAATGGAATAGTTAAGAGGTATTTCCCACAGTTGTATGCATGTGTTAGAGGTAGTTCAATGGAAAGAGGGAAACAAATGGGGTATTAAAGAATAACTAGACTTGGTAAAGAAATTCCTTCAATGCTCAATAGATAGGTTAAGGATGTGGGAAGATAAATAACTTAAAAATGACCATGATGATATTGAAGAGCCTCAAGGAAGCTATTAGAAAGGTGTAACTTCTACTACTATTGGTTTTTTTCCTTCTAACCAACCTAAATTATCACTTCCCCATGAGCTTAATAATGAAGTACTCTTTGCTAGATCCATTCACAAGCCCTCTACTACACCTCACACTCCATTCTCAATTAATAACACCTCCACCACACCCCATTATTCACATACAACTCACGATCCTATCTATCAACCTCCCACCCAACCCCTTCTTGAGAAATAACCCATTTTAAGAGAAGCAAATCAAGAGGAAAGAGCTCAAGTCATAGCTAATAAAAAAGATGTCATGAGTAACTATAATGAGGAGAACACCCTAGGGAGTCCCCTTGGTGAACATAAATTTAACTATACCTTCTTGAATGAGGATAAATATATTTAAGATATTATTGTAGTTTCACATAAAGAATTTGATGAAAACATAGAAGAAGTGCTTGATAAGGACCTCATGCTTGCTATCCATGATGAAGAAGCTCTTGAACATGACAATCATAAAGGAGAAGACATATGGTATAAGTCTCATGACATAAACCAAGAGTTTGATCATCTAAGTGATTCAATTTCTTCCCCTGATAATTATGCACCTGATCATGAGGTTGTGGATGATCATCTCAAGCATGAATTTGAGTGTGATATCAAGAATGATGATGAACTTCAAGCCATTCCTCAAGAAGTTTTAGTCCTAAAAGAATATCACAAGACCAAGATAGAATATACAGTCCTTGAAGAGTAACCCATATCTTATCCTAATGTTTAAACACCCTTAGATGCATTGGATCATAAATAAGGTCAACTTGATGACCTTATACATCAAGAAGAGAAAGTTGAAGAGGTAATGGTTCTAGATGACAAGGAGAGTAAGGATGATTAGCAGTAACGAATGGATATTTTTTAGGATCTTAAGGAGTTTTGAACTACTGAGGGACAAGTACATGAGAAGGTAGAGAAAGAGTTTTCCATGGAGGGAAATGACCAATATTGGTTAGACTATGTAGAGCTCCTTGATGAGCTTGAAGAACTTGCAGCTGAAAAGAAATCCAACCTTATTGAGAGCACCATGGAAACTAAGAAGGTATGCCTTATTGAAAAACCATTGGAGGTTATAGTTGAGGAGTCATATGAGAAATTTGATGTTTTTTGGATGTAATAAGAGTTCATTTGCATAGCTAACCTCGTTGGAAATGCTTTGATTTCCTTTAAACATCATCTCAATGAGGTTGGCAAACATCATGAAAAAGATGGAGGCATTAATATCAAGGATAAAAAAGGAAAATGTCTCATTCATTACATCATTTCATGATAAATAGAGGTTTCAAACTTCCCCTTTGATCTAGGAGGTAGTGTTTCTTTTATGTTAGTTTGTGTTTGAGTTAGCCAGTTTGGGTTTTGTGTGTGTGTTCCATAAGTGCTCATAAAGCACAAGTGTGTATTTGCCTTATTTATTATTTTGTGTGTTGTTTCTTATTAGTTTTATTGAGTTTAGTCTATTTCAAAGGAAATTTATGTGTCATATCTATGCATAGGTGACTCCATATCCCAATGGATAGGGAAAGGCTACTAGTCTTGGGCATAACAAACATACCACCCTTAGAAATCACCAAGAATGTTGACTATTTTGATCATAAGTCAAAATAAGTAAACCTCATATAGTAAAAACTTGTATGGGGGTATATTTGGATTTTATAATTTGTGTCATGGGGTTATTTAATGTTATTTAATGTGTCATTTACATTAGTCATATTCATCTATAGTCCTATGTCACTTAAGGATCATATTTGGGATATTTATGAAAGTAGTACAATTTTCCTAAATGTAAAAGTGATAAAAAATCCATTTAAACATAAATAATGTCAATAACTATCAAATATGTCAGTTTATAACTAAAAATCTTGCAAGTGTTAACTAAAATCAAGAAAACAAGTGAAAAAGAAGGAGTTTTAGAAGTTATATAACCTGTAAAGGAGAGTGGCACATGGGAAAATATTTTATAATGGATATTAAACTTCATTTAACTCATTTAAATGCTTCAATAGATCTAGAATTCTCAAAAATGGCTAAAAATTATTCTACTCCTCTATCACTCCACTAGACATGCAAAACTGGTAAATAGGTTTCATCTTGATATGGCCAGTGGGACAGGTTTTAGGTAAAATGATATTATGGGGTGATAGTAAAATTATCAAACTTAAATTTAATGGTATGATTTTAGGGATTGGTTGCTTTTGATGTATGAACCATCCTTTAGAAGTTAACTATCTCATTCTACATGATAAACCCCATACCCTACAAGTTTTCCCCTTGTATGAATAGGTCCCTATAATAAAATTGTTGAAATTTATTATAATATAGGTATACATATTCAAATCATGCTTTATTGCTTTGGATTCATGTTTTAAAGTGATTTGATAGGTAAATCATCTTAAGTTGTAGGTTGGTCTCACATGGAAGTGACACACATGTTTTCACGATTTGCAGAGGTTTTATTTAATTTTGATGGTTTCATATGAGGGCGTTATGTTGTAAATAATTAATTTAAAATATTTTTTCATCCCCCTATAATTCCAAGCTCAGGTTTAAGGGATATCACTAATGGAGTTATAGTTAACCTCCAAGACAGTCAAGTTTCTTGTAAGTGTTCACTCACAATCATGTTGAATCACGTGTATGAAGATTTTATAAAACATTAATGATGATTTAATTAAGTTTATAAGGTGTTTAACACATCCTTATAATATTAATAATAAAGATAAATTCTTCAAATGATATATAACTAGATATGACAACTAGTTCTCCAACACAGTCAAGTTACATGTAGGTGTTCACTCATAGTTAGATGTGTGAAAACTTATATAGAATCCATGGAGAGTTAATAAGGTCTTATAATTTATTGATAATAATATTATACATGAAAATCTAATCCAAGTCTCTCAAATAGTGTCTAATTGAGTATGATAAATAGTTTAGGCCATATGCATAGTCTTCTACCATTGATGAGTATACAAAAGAGCCATACAGGAGATAGCCACATTAGAATGAGGTATTTTGATCTTATTTTAAAGTTTCATAAGTTTTAAGGATCCATTTGAGACCTTGAAAAGTCTTAATACTAGTGGCAATGCCATAACCATGCTCATTCTTGATAACCTACCTCCACTACCCTTTGTGCTAAAATGTCCACCTATAAGTGACATTGACAGAGACTTGAAAGTGTGCATAGAGGTGTATGAACATGATGTAAATCATAATAAAGGATGAATATTTTATAAATTTCATGATATTTATGTTTAAAGTCATAAATATTTAGGTAGAGTTAAGTCATGGTTCATGATGGAAGAAAATAAGTTTAGGTACAAGTTAACTTAATCCCTCCGAATAGAGACTTGGTCCTTATTTTGAATTTTTCCATGATGACACACCTTGAGGTTCAAATTGATATTTATTCCCATCATGTAACCCAATTTTAATATAATTGATTAATAATTATATAAGGTTAATTTGTCAAAGGAGTATGATGACATGTTATTCCCATTCTGTAGAATGTGAGTATTTTATGTAGTGTTGTAAGCCCAAGTAGCTCTCAATGAATTGACATGAAATGAAGGATTAATTTTGAATAAATGAATCCATTTGAATATATTTGAAACTATTTATCCATATAGGATAATCAAAAGTTTTTATATTCTATATTTGATGTAGACTTCCACCTACATGTTTCCCCTTGATCAAAAGAATGGACGCCTACAGGTTGGCTGTAATGTCACCATGAAGGTTGGAATAGATAGTGAGTGTGTTGACATCAATAAATATGCAGAATAATACAAGTTAAACTATGAATTTAACCTAAAATATTTCAAAGGGATAATTCAATGAGACACAAGACTTAAATGTGTAATAGTCACCTATAGGCTTGCTCTGTTTTGAGTAAGCATATAGTCTGCCAGTTAGGTCTAGTAGAATGGAGTGATGGGTTAAAGAAGATAGCATATATGATGGGAATTTTGAAAACATTGTATTAAATTAATTATTATGATGATAATATCATGAAAATTTCAAGATAGGTCACAAAGTATGGAAGTTTCTGAAGCACACATACAATCCATACTTTCTAAGATTGTATAGTCAATTAGTCTAAGAGTCTATTTTGAGGTTTTAAAGAGTTATAAGGTATATGAGTGTAAAATAGATATAAAAATTGGTTTATATTACCTTAATAATCTCTATAAACCTCACATACCTTTAGTTGTCCTAAGAAGATAGGGGAGACACCTTATGTTTTGTCTCAGATAGAGGGTACTCTAAGGGAATAAGAAGTCTACAGGCAAACGTAAAAGATGAGAAAAAAGTGTTAAATAATTCATAGTAAAGTTTTTAAGGTTGATAAATTAATATAAAAGTATATTAAAGGCCTTGAAACCATTAATAACTAAAAATTCAAGTTTGGGAATCAAGGACATAGTCGGTCATTTAGACCTTGACTAGGCCTAAGATTCTAAAGAGGTGTAGTCAACATTTATAACCCTAAATGAACACTCCAAGGAATTGAATCACCTTTATATGGAGATATTGAGTGGGAAAAAACATTTGGTTTGTAGATAAACCTCACAAAATGGTCAACTTTGGCTCAAACCAACTCAGGCACGCATAAAATAGAGAGAGAAGCTCAAGAGGCTAACTTGAGAAGCTCACACTTACATGGATGCTTATCATGGGAGTTTTGGGAGTTGGGAAACATATAAAGAGGTATTGAACAATGTTTTTATGGATTTTTTTTCATATTTCCAATGTCAGACATGTATGAACAATCCTCAGAGGGTAAAATCACCTCAAAACCCTCCAAAACCCTTACCAAGGACCCAATTGGGGAAATAAATGAGGTGTATCTCGATGTGATAGGTTGGGAAGGAAAGTGATTAAGTATTACAAATGACTCACCAAGGATCCTTCCCATCCATTTGGATTTCACCTTATTTATACGAACATGGTGTTAGAGGGATTTTATTGATAGTTTTATGTGTTTTGAAAGTATGAAAGGGTTCCAAAAGATTCAAGTCACTTTGGGAGATAGGTTTGGACCTAAGATAACTCCTCATGTAAATTTAATTAATTATAAAATATCACAAATGCCTCTACAAGTGCCTTCATCTCAACCAGTCAAAATATGCATAGCGAACAAGGAATGACCACCAAGTGAAGAGATGAAAACTCCAATTGGGAGGCCTTTTAAGGCATAACTAAGGAATATAAAGGCATGATGGATCTTGAAATGTTTTATACACTCCATTGTATGTATTTTTTTGGAAAATTGAAGACCTCTTTTGTGCCAAGTGTAAGAAGTAAGTGAAAGAAGAGTGATTAAGACTATAGGCAATGATAGCTCATGCCTAGAAGAATATCTATGATTAGGGACACCTTAAATGTATGTTGGAGCTTGTTTATAACCCCTACCTATTATTTAAATCATCTCATCTATCCCTAGTATGTTGTGGGACATTCAATGAAGACCAAATGATGAACACAATTTCTAGGCATGCAAATGAAGATTCCTACACCACATTTTAGGAGTTTCATGATTTGAAGGACATTTATCCTATGAGACCTTGCTTGGTATATTAAATATTCTCTCTCTTTCATGTTTAACTCATCCTCTCTTCTTGACACATGTTTTAGTGAATCTTGGACTTCTTTCTCTTCTCTCCTCTCTCAAATTATATAAGTAGTAGCCATTTTGGCTCTTGTAGACTTATACCACACCATGTATAGTAAAGCCCTACTAGTTTTTGTTAGGTTATGGAGCTAAAAGCTTCACCTGGATGCAAACAGGGGAGGAGGTTGCTGAGTATCAGTCACTGGTATCGAAAGGCCACAACCGACGTCGATCAGGGATCAGTGCAAAGGCAACAGACATCGGTAGGATCGACTGATGTCGGTCACCTCCAATCAGATAGGGACTGACATATGTCACTTGTGCAATTCCATAACTACTATTGACAAATATTCAATTAGTTGAACGGAGAGTTTGCATGATAAAGACTACTTCAAGTCTTGAGCTACTTGTCTAAATTAGTGTATGCATGAGATCTATATAATAGACTCATGGGCTGTATTGTAAAGTGTAGAACTAGGAGAGTTCTTCCCATGGTAGAATCAAGTAGGATTCTTCATGTATGTAAGATCAGGTTTGATTTGTAGGGTGTGCAAGATCATGGAGGAGATCTACATGTGATAAGTAAGATCAAGTTGGTCTGTAGGGGTGTGTATGTGAGGGTTAAAAGGAGATCATCAGGGGAGCAAGATCCAAGGTGACAACAATACATCAAGGAGCAAGATCATGGTGAGATCTACTTGGAATACTGGTTCGTACTCGGTTGTATTGGCAGTATAATGAGGTGAATAACAGCTTGTGTTAACTATGTGTTGTGACCTATTGAGAGAAGATTACTCTTGAGGGAAGATTACTATAAGCCCACAAAGTGGAAGAGTGTGATCTCTTTGTTGTAATTTCCTTCTAGCTGAGTTGAATATAATTGTGTGTTGCCTCTCATATTCTGTGCTATTTCTCATTGATAGTTATTTGTTCTTCTGGTTATTTTCACATGTTTAAGTTGCTTATACAAAGGTAATCATATGTGCTCTTAAATCTAACAAGTTGTGTTAGAGCTTTGGGGAACCTAGGTCCTATTAAATGGTATCAGAGCGAGGTTGGATGTTCTTAGAGCGAGTTTGACTAATAGATGGTTCAGATCTAGTTAGTGTGTGTTGATTACAGGTTACTCACAGGGGTTTCTATTTGAGTGGGAGTATAACAATGGTAGAAGAAGGTAAGCTGAGAATGGAGAAATTCAGACACAGGATTAACACCATAGGGTGTGTGGTGGGTAGTCTTCAAGATTGAACTTGAAGAGGAATACAAGTCAAGATGCAGATTAGACAATGTATTGGTATAGGTACAGGTGTAGCTGTTTATCTCCAAGTGGGAGATTGTTAGGTTGTGGAGCTAAAAGCTTCACCTAGATGAAAACAAGGGAGGAGGTTGCTGAGTATCAGTCATCGGCATTGGTAGGCCATAATCGACGTCAGTCAGGGATCAGTGCAAAGGCAATCGACATCGGCAGGATCGACCGACATCGGTCACCTCTAGTCAGACAGGGATCGACGTCGGTCATCTGTGTGGTTTTAGAACTACTATTGATGAATAGTCAGTTAGTTAAACAGAGAGTTTGCATGATAAAGACTACTTTGAGTCTTGAGCTACTTGTCTAAATTAGTGTATGCATGAGATCTATATAATAGACTCATGGGCTGTATTGTAAAGTGTAGAACTAGGAGAGTTCTTCCCATGGTAAAATCAAGTAGGATTCTTCATTTATGTAAGATCAAGTTTGATTTGTAGGGTGTGCAAGATCATGGAGGAGATCTACATGTGATAAGTAAGATCAGGTTGGTCTGCAGGGGTGTGTATGCGAGGGTCAAAAGGAGATCGGCAAGGGAGCAAGATCTAAGGTGACAAAAATATATCAAGGAGCAAGATCATGGTGAGATCTACTTGGAGTACTGATTCGTACTCAGTTGTATTGGCAGTACAATGAGGTGAACAACAGCTTGTGTTAGCTGTGTGTTGTGACCTATTGAGAGAATATTACTCTTGAGGGAAGATTACTGTAAGCCCATGAAGTGGAAGAAGAGTGTGATCTCTTTGTTGTAATTTCCTTCTAACTGAGTTGAATACAATTGTGTGTTACCTCTCATATTCTGTGCTATTTCTCATTGATAGTTATTTTTTCTTCTAGTTATTTCTGCATGTTTAAGTTGCTTATACAAAGGTAATCATATGTGCTTTTAAATCTGACAAGTTGTGTCAGAGCTTTGGGGAACCTAGGTCCTATCAGTTTTGACATTGTATTTTACCTTTAAACAATAAATGGAAGTCTATTTTTGAGTTAATTAACATTTGTCTAAGTATTCAAAGTGATGTATGGTGATTTTAAGTGATAATATTCTATCCTTGCTTCTCCTTATCCTCTCATGTTTATGTAAGAGTTCTTATTCTAATAGGTCATATAGAGTGTAGCTAGTGTATTAGGTTCCTTTCAAGTGTACAATTATTCTTAGAGTGTAGCTAGTATTTTAGGTTCCTTTCAAGTGTATAATTTTTATTATAGTGTAGAATCTACCCTCTGGTTCACTTACCTTATGTTGTCTCATGCATATCACCTCTATGTTGAAACACTTATGTTATAACCTATTAGGACTTAAAATTTGGTTTGTAGGTCTTATTTATTAGTGAAATAAGTATGATGGTCATGTGGAAATTATTTTGGTGTAATACCCCCTTAAATTAGTTTCATATAATGAAAAATTCTATCTTTTTTCCCACAATTAATCAATTAATTAGGTGATATGCATTTCAAGTCATATTTAGGAAGTTAGCCCTTAAACCTAAAGGTCTAGTTCTACTATAAGTAAACCGACATACCTATAAGTATTCCCATGTTTCAAAAATATGGATGAGGATTAAACACCCTCCTCTAGGGTACAAGATTTGGTGATAATAGTTCACTTTCCTTGAGTAATACATTACATATCACCTCCATGTTTGAAATACTTATGTTAGAGAAATCTAGGATGTTGAAACTAGTGTTTTGAGTCATGTTTATTTGTGCAAATGTATGATATTCTAGTGGAGATAATTTTGGTATGTATCACCTCATTAGAGTATTTTAATTTCATGTTTCCTTTTATCCCTTTTCATCTAAGAAATCAAGTAGTGTAGGTGATAAGTAAGCAAAGAGAAATCTAGGGAGCTATCCCTTAAACCTAGAGGTTTACCTTTTATATAAGCAACCCATATGCCTAAAAGTAATCCAATGTTTCCCTTAATATAAATTAGGATTGAAAAACCATCTCTAGGATGCAATATTGAGTGACAATAGTTACAATAGCTCTAAGCCATCCCATCTATAGTACATTGATGCCTGAAGTATACACATGTTAATCAGGTGGTTAAGATTAAGGGTGTTTCATATGAGACCCTTTAACCATCCCACATGTAGTTCCAACATAGTTTCTAGCTATAGTTCTAACATAGACACCAGTTATAGTTCCAAAACCATTACAAAACATTGTATGATTATCAGTTATAGTAGAGAGTACAACTCCTATGCATACATCACATTGTTTAGTAGAGTCCTTAGAGTAGATCAAGTCTATTCATATTATATCTAAACATACACATATTATCCCATGGAGACCATTACTAGAGAGACCATTATATGAGTGATATGTCATAGATTCCAGAGGATCTTCCTCTACATAGTTTATACCAAGATGTATTTTATTGGTGTTTAGAAGTTCTCAAAATAAGGCACCTATATCACCTATAGATTTTAATTCTTCCAGATGGGTCCCTAAGACCCATATAGTTCATAGGGCATCATGGTCAATGCCAAAACATCATAGCATCACTACACATACAACTTCAGACTTAGATTATATAACACAATAGATCATGGGATTAAAGTTTCCCTTTCACACTACATGCATGATCAAAGTTACCCTATTTGACATAGGTCATGATGATAGTGAGTCTCCCATGAGACTCATTGGTTAGTATGGTTCCTACCCTTATACATACTTCCTTCTCTCTATATCCCCTTGTACATAGTTTATTTTCATTTTCTTGTACATAGCTTATACTTAGAAAACACAAAAATGTTATATCATGTCAAAATATAAAAACATTCAAATATTTCAAAAACACAAAATTTATAGATTATATGTATCTCTATGTTTAAATTTATACTAATTTACAAATATTACATATTTCTAGTTATCCTAGTATAGTCAATTTTATCATACAGTCTAAGTTACCAATTATCATGGTAAGATAGTCAATAAATATCTTAACACTATGAAATATGTTTTTGAATTATCTCAATGCTCATGGTTTCCATTTCTAGCCACAAATTTATTTGATTACCTATGTTTTCAGTTTATAAATCAAATTCACTATTAACACTAGTCTGATTCGCAACACACATTTCTTATAATCTTACTCAAACACATAAAACTAGATGTCTCACACAATATTTTATGTATATAAATATACACATTATAATTATTTGCTCAAATTATGACTATATGCCTTCATACTCATAATATCTATGTGTATTCTATTCATATGCCTTCCATTCATATACTTTCACACAAAATACTTATGTTCAGATGAAATCCTTATCCCACAAACCTGTGCTGTCTTAATACATAATTTACACATACATAGAGAGAGAGAGAGAGAGAGAGAGAGAGAGAGAGAGAGAGAGAGAGAGAGAGAGAGAGAGAGAGAGAGAGAGAGAGAGAGAGAGAGACATAATATATATATATATATATATATATATATATATTATGTCTCTCTCTCTCTCTCTCTCTCTCTCTCATTTCCCATAAATATCCTATGGATGTATTTATATACATAGTTTGTATATAAATATTCATACTACTTTTTATAAAAAATTAACTTTAAATAAAATGCTACAATCAATATATGTTTATATGTCATATATGGTACACACATGATACACATAACAAAACCCCTTTTTAAACCATTCAATATTTTCATAATTTTGATATGGAGTATATCCCCTATACATACATGAATAATAATGTCTTATTTCCAAAAAAATTACCCATCCAAATAGAACTCTATTTTATCTATGTTTTGGATATGCTACACTATCTTCATAAAAAAACATCTTATTTTCTCCAAATGAAAACCCATCCAAAATTTTTAATGACTCAGTTAATGTCTTTTTAAAACAAGGATAATTCACTATTTCCATATTATATATGAGTATGTAGATATGTTTTAACAAAACTCACTCTTTATTTAAATGTAATTATTTCCTCAAGTTTTCATTTTCCTAAACTAGGGAAATATGTCATTTATATTTAAACCTAATTTAATCCCTACAATTTATCATCCTTAAAATTCTTAATTAAAACATTTAATATTTAGGGATAATGGGTTAGCTTGATGGATGGCCAAGCCATCCACAGGGCTAAGCCTATATCCATCTAAAACTATAATCCATTTCCAAGACCTTAAGTTTCATAATTATACACATAATTTACTTTTACAATTGAATGTAAAAATAATACCAACCTTTTAAATGCTCCTTTTTTAAAATCTAAGAACTCAAATTCCTTTGCTTCACTACTCTTTACTTTTCCTCCTTTCTATTCCAGGTATATCCTTTCTTCTAAAAATCCTTCTTATTATTTTTCCTCATCAACCTCCTTCCACTCCAAATTTGCATGCCACTGTTCATATTATTTTTTAGTTCATGCATAATATCCAAATTTCCTCTAGACTCCACTAATCTATTGTTATCTCTCTATTAAACTTTATTAGAAACCCTAATTTCTCTCTTTGAACTTTCTCAAACATTATAAAATATTTAATTTTTTTAACAATTTTTACATGATCACTTCGCTATAAGTCTACATTAATCATTAACATAATGATATCCATACTTCTAATTTTTAATGGATTCTCATGCATGACAATAAAAGACTAGGTTTAGATTGGACTTAGATCTAGGTTCCTATTTTTAGGATAGTTTAATCTCATTGAATATAAAATAAAACAAAGGTAATTATCTATTTATCAAAAGATAAATAAATTTATAATTTATTCTTATAATAAGATAGCTATTTATTCAATTACTAGTATATATATAGGCTATATATATGTATTAATTTAATTCAATTGCTTATCTTATATTGATATTCTTGAATATCAATAATAGTAAGCTAAACATTCAACGATGTTTTTAAAGATATTAGACTAGTCTATATATAATAGTAATTGGATACTATTATTTGATTCTCTTTCAAAAATCAAAGACAAACATAAGTAAAGTAACTTCATGCAATTTTACTACAACGTCAAGTACTGAGTCTACATACAAAATGCAATTACATACAATATTTATTCCATAATTATGTACTCATATTTAAAACATGCAAATTATAATATCTAATAATCCAAACACACAATGCATATAACATTTTTAATCTACTGTGGTGTGTCTAGGGGTCTTAGCAATTTCTCCATCCTCCTTCACTATCTCCATCTAGTCCACCCTCTTCAATGATTTGCTCCCTTTGACATGCTTTGAGGGATAAATTCTCCTGCATCCATCTCATGACATGAAGGTAGTTATTCAAGTATATAATGATACATATAAAACAATGATATAAAAACAATTGTAACAATTTTATTACAATAAATGTAACATAATCATTATGTATATAATTCATAATTTGTCATCTCAAAATAATGAACTTATGAAATCTAAGTAACATGCATATGTCTCATAACAACATATGAATTATAATTTAGTTAAAAATTAATAATCAATTTAATCAACCTTATTAATCCATGGATAATTAGTTAAATTAGTTTAATGATAGAATCTAGATGTAACATCCTTCCCCCCTAAAAATAGTCATCATCCTGATGACACTTATTCAAACTATAGTTTTGAATATCAGACAAAGTTTAACAAAATAAAAACATAGTATATAACATTAAATCATGTAAAAAAAAGTGGAAATAACTTGTATAACTCATCATAATCCTTCCAAGTATCACTATATCCATAGTATTGGTCCCACAATACCTTGCACTATGACGCTTATCTATTACATAAATGAATTTTATGAGTGTTAATTACTCTGATTAGTTCTACCATGACCACCTTGGGATCCAAAACTTACAAATCATTCCAATCCAACACATGCAAAGGATCAACTACATATTTCTTAAGATAAGATACATGGAAGACATTATGCAATAGAGTTAGGGATGGTGGAAATGCAAGCCTATGCAATACATGATTAACCACTTCTAAAACATCAAAGGGTCCCACATATCTCAGTGAAAGTTTTTCCAACTTCTCAAATTTAATTGATCTCTTTTATGACCTAACACGTAAAAATACTTTATCACCTACTACAAACTACGTAACTATTTTCTTTAGATCAACATAGCTATTTTGCCTATCATTGGACTTGACCAATATCTACTTGATTATTTTCACCTATTCCTTTATTTATGAAATCATTTTAGGTCCAAATACTACCTTATCTTCCAACCTATCTAAATTAATTGGTGTAATGCACCTTCTCCCATAAAGTGCTTCAAACAATGTCATCTTCAAAGTAGATTAGTATGGGTTATTTTATGCAAACTCAACTAATGGAATATATTCTTCCCATGTTTATTTATTATCCATGTAATAAATATGAAGAAGATCCTCTAACACTTGATTAACTTTCTCAATTTGACCATTAATCTGTGGGTTATATGTAGTGTTAAAATTATAGTTGTGTACCCAAAGCTGAATTCAAAGTTAACCAACATCTAGAAGACATTCTTAGATCATGATCCAATATGATATTCTTTATAAATCTATGAAACATATACACTTACTTTATGAATCTTTTTGAAATATTTGGTGCATCATCTATCAAATTACTTGGGATAAAATATGCTACATTGGTTAATTTATCAACCACAACCAAGATCATGTCATACCTATTATGTGATAATGGTAACCCTTGGACAAATTCCATACTAATCACCTACCATTTCCACTTCATTATGTCATGTGGATATAACAATCCATCCATATGCACATGTTTAGATTTCACTCACTAAAATTTGAGACAATGTGTTACAAATTTTGCTACATCTTTCTTAATTCCCTTCCAAAAATAAAGTGGTCTAAGATTTTCCATAATATTGGTTACTCCTAAATGTCCTAAATATGAGGCAGTGTAGTTTGTTTAGCACTATGATCCTCAAATTTCCCTAATCTAACACATACATTCTTTCATTATAATATATAAGACCATCAATTTTTAATTTTTATTATTTATACCTAATATTTTTAGCATTCTTAGACAAAACTTTCCTAACTTGAGCATAGAATTTGTCCCCTAGTGAGAACTTAATCATACAATATCTAAAAGTACTCCTGATAGTAGCTATAGCTGCTACATACCTGATACGACTCAAAGCATTAACTACTCTATTTTATTTACCTTTAATGTAATTAGTATCAAAGTCATAATTAGAAAAAAATTCTAACCAATGCCTCTAATGATCATTAAAATTTGGTTGAGTGAAAATGTATTTAAATCCCAAGTTATCAATTTTTAGCTCAAACAGTTTTTCCAATAAATAATGTCTCCAAACTTGTAATGCATGGATAATTATTGTAAGTTTAAGATCATGAGGGGCATAATTCACCTTATAAGGATTCAAATTCATTGACTCATAAGCTACTATTATACCACCCTAAATAAGGACACCTTCTAGTTCATCCTAAGATACATCTATGATCACTAAAAATTGACCATTGGAATAAGGAAATGTTAACATTGGTGCTAAAGTAAGCCTTCTTTTCAATTCTTGAAAAGACACTTCATATTTATCTAACCAAGAACTTTAATTATTACACTACAAAAAGGTAATTAGATTAGCTATCGTGGAAAAATTTAAGATGAATTTCCTATAATAGCCTGTTAATCCCATGAAACTCCTAACCTTGGGCATATTATTTGGTGCTAACCACTCCTTAATGGATCTTATCTTAGCCAAATCAATATAAATACCATCTATTGAAATAATATGTCCTCGATATTACATGTTCTTTTGGAAAAATACTACTTGGAAAATTTTCCATATAGCCTTTACTTCCAAAGACATTGTAAAACCAACTCTAGATGTTAAATATGCTCTTCTTCATCCTTAGAGGATATAATAATATCATCTAAAAAGATCAAAATAAAATTATCTAGGTAATCTCTAAACATACTATTCATGAAATTCATGAATTGTATGTATTCATCAATTCAAATGGTAATACTATTAACTTATAATTCCCATAGTGAGTTATAAATTCCATCTTTAAAATCTCTTCATATTTTATCCTTAACTGATGATATCCATCTCTAAGATCAATCTTAGAAAAGACTGTCACTCTTGACATTTGATCAAAAAGATCAATTATTCAAGGTAGTGGATACCTGTTCTTGATGGTCATTTTATTCAACATTATATAATAAATGAAAATTCAAAGAGTGCCATCCTTTTTATTAATGACAATAACTAGTACACCCCATGATGACACACTTGTTCTAATTAATATCTTGGACAATAATTCTTAAATTTTTGCCTTCAATTCTACTAATTCAGTGGTTGTCATTATATACAAAGCCTTAGATTGAGGTTATGATCCTAGTTTGATATCAATAGAGAAGTTAAATTCTTGTTTAGGAGGTAATCCTGACAATTCTTCCAAAAACACATCATAAAAATTCCTAAGGAAAGGATAATCTTCAATTGATGGTTCCCTAGTTTCTTCTATTTTATTTATCTTGACGATAAATGCTTGACATCCCTTATTTTGGGCCTTTCTGAGTTGTATTACAGAAATCTACCTAAGCCTTAACTCCCTTTTCTCACCTTGAATTAGTATTTGATTTCTAGAATCATCAAGACACTCTACTCTTTTCAAATAATAGTTAACCTTGTCTTTGTGCTTTGTAAACCAGTTGACTCCTAAGATCACATCATATGATCCTAGTGGTGATACATAAAGATCCACAACCATTGTGAATTTTGACAACCTAATTTATATTTCAACTAAACACTTGTCAATGTATACTTTAGATTCATTCTCATATTGTACTGACCATGCATTTTCTATTACACCTTGTTTCCTAGATAATTTATTTATAAATCTAGGAGATATAAAACAATTTCTATCCCTTGTATCTATCAAAATGAAAACTAGATGTTAAAATAAAATAACCAAAAGTTTTATGGGTGAAGTTTGGAATTCGGCTTGTCAATTATCAACCACTACATGAATATGTTACTAAAAATTTCCTCACTAAGGGGTAGAACCTTTGTTCCTCGAATTATCCTATGTACATTCACACACAAACTGGTCACCTCCATAGATGAAGTAACCTCCTAGAGGTCCCTTCTTATCAGACTATTGGTTTCCCTTAAAACCACTCTTAGGACCATTACCTAGTTTATTTCTACTTGAGTCACTATTGAATATCTAATTTTGATTCCTAAACTAACTCTTCAAGTCTCCACTCATCTAATTCTAGTTATTCTTTTTCAAAGTTGGCTTTAAACTTTAAAACTTTTTCTTAAAATTTTCCCTGACCTAAGTAAGAGATTTCAACTTTTGCTCCTACTTGATTACTTTCTCAAAAACTTGGTCCATGGTAGATGTTATATGAACATCCAACTCTCTACCAATCTAGGGTTTTAATCCCATGATAAACTTTCTAATATTGAACCTCTCATCTACTTGATACTGAGGTACATATTTTAGAAGTTTGGTGAATTATTCCAAGTACTCATTTATTGATAAGTCCCCTTGCATCATATTTTTAAAAATTGTTAGATTTTGGTCAAAATATAATTGTGGAAGACACCATGGTCTAAATAGTGTCAAAAAATAATCTCAAGTAGTGGAGGTTGAATTTTGATTCATTTCTAACTTCTTATTTGCCTACCATGTAGGTGCTTCTCTAGCCAATTAATAAGCTACCCAAATAACTTTGGTGACCTTAGAGTAGTTTTGAATCTTAAAATACTTTCTCTATTTCAATCAACCATTCTTCATCTCTATTAGGAATAGCTATTTACATGGTGATTTACCATTAAGTAAATTAGTATTTACTATGGTTGATTTACCGATAGGTAAATATTAGTTACAAGGTTTTTAGTAATCGTATAGTTAATATGGAAAGATTGTATTAGATTAAATTATATTATATTATTAAGATATATTTTTATGATTTATAATAATATATCACTTATTAGTTTGTGATTTATATTAGGGATTTGGGTGAGATATTTAAGGAGATATAATCTCCTTAATTTTATAAAAGAGTTTTCCTATTTAATTCTAACTCCCATATTGTTTATTATTCAATTTGAGAGTGCCAATAATATAGTGTGATTAAAATATCTCTGAGATTGTTTATGTATGCTTTCATATTTTCTATGTTTATCTATGTAAAATTGAACCATAATTATCATTTGGTATCAAAGCCATATAAATTATTAGCTAATTACCATGAGAGTCTTGCTAGCAATTTAGCTATGTCTTGATATATGAGTAGGTTACATCGTCAGTCTATGCTTCACCCTTTAGGATGAAAAAAGAATATTTTGAATAATTTGTACGTATAGATTATTCATGTGTTTTGGATCTTATTTAATTTAAGTTCAAAAATCTTATTAATAGCTTATATAGATGACATTGGTAACTCATGAGATCACTGTCAACCAAAAGTGAACTCATTCTTATGTTTTGCCTTATTTGTAATCATGTGCAGATCATTAAAATACAGTTTGATGTTGATAAATGCATAACACATTTTTTTATCTTGTACTATATGGAACATCAAAGAATCTACCATAAAAGCATAGCTCTTGTCTATCAACATGAGTATCAATGTATTGCTTCTTTTTTGCATTGTGTTGATAAAGATCAATGCCATTCAATATTATGTTCCATCTCCATGAATTCATAAATCCTTATTTTATGATCAATGAATATACCTTGGCATATTGACATCTACTAGATTTTGAACATATACAATTTTACTGTAGATCTTTCTTCATGTAGTCTATGCACAGTCTTATACAATTACCTGAATAGTGATCAAACTTGAATGTCTTAGCAAAATCTCATTATATCTCATTTTAGCTCACATTTGATCCCACTTTATTTAGCATCTTCATCCATTTTTGGTGATCACTTATTCATAACAACATAGTGGTAGAGTAAGCGGTTTTGGTGGAATAATTATAGAATATAGGTGGTGGTGTTTGTAAGAATTAAAAATATCAATCAAAGTCTGTGTCATATTTACTACAATCTCCCTCTCCATCAAGTCATGTCCATATTTAATAAGGTTGGTCAAAATTTTATTATTAAGATTTATTTTGGTCTTGTCTATTTATA
The DNA here is from genome assembly GCA_037957365.1 of Torreya grandis. NCBI lineage: Eukaryota > Viridiplantae > Streptophyta > Pinopsida > Cupressales > Taxaceae > Torreya > Torreya grandis. The sequence continues at coordinate 430,430 of JARHVA010004152.1, read as the reverse complement.
TATGTTGAAAATCTCTTATAATTTAATAAATAATCAAGTTTATTTAAGTTTGAGTCTTTTTTTGTAAAAAAAATTGTGTCATATTGTCAAAGTGTCAAAAACATAGTTTAGTTTTTGTGTTATTTAATTATTTATCCATTGTCAAATTTTTTTCAATAGTCTCAAAAGTGTAAAAAATGAGTTAAGAGTCATTTTTTATGTTAAGTCATTTTTATCAAAAGTCCTTTGTTATATAAAGTCAAAAATTGTAAAAATAAAAAAATTGCCTTATAGATGCATTATCGCTTGTATGCAATGTTTGCATTGTGGGTGGATTTACATAAAAAAATCATGTACCTAAGCTACATCAACATACCATATAAGTAAAGAGATTCATGTATTGGAGGTTGGAAGATACATAGAGGAAGGAGGTATTTCAATGACCTCTCATTAATCACCCATGACGAGGATACTCCAATGATGTGGTGACATTTTGTGTGGTGTATTTTTCATTTTCATTATGTATTTTTAGAATAAGAATAAAATAATATGCCTATTAAATATTTGTAATTTGTGTGAAATTCCAAACATGATTCACTGATGTAAAAACATTGTGAAAGAACAAAGGCACAAATGTAAGTCAGTTCATGGATCTTGAAAGGGTTTGTGGTAGAGATCCAGAAAACCACAAGAGGTGAATAGTGTTTTGGCAATAGTTAGGAGAGCAAATAATGTAGATATCCCATGAATACCTTAATTTTTTATGGAGATGAACCCTAGTGACACATCCATTATATTCACATAAAGTAAATGCATGATGTGTTCCTTCACATAATAGTGGTCATGTGTAGCAAGATTGCATTAGTAGTATGCAAACCTAAGAGTGTGATGGCATACAATTCTATTCATTCTATTCATGTCAAACTTTTTGGTCAACTTGTAAAACCATGGGAGGAATGAGACTCTCTTTATATCAAGGTCATGAGTCAAATAGGGCATGCTACAAGAGGTGATCATACTATAGATAAAAGTTTGAATGTTTTTCATCATATAAAAACTATGGGGGGAATGTTAGGAATAGCTATTTACATGGTGATTTACCATTAAGTAAATTATTATTTACTATGGTTGATTTAATGAGAGGTAAATATTAGTTACAGTGTTACTAATAACCATATGGTTAATATGATAAGATTGTATTAGATTAGATTAGATTATATTGTTAAGATATATTATTATGATTTATAACAATATATCACTTATAGGTTTGTGAGTTATATTAGGGAGCCAGGTGAGATATTTAAGTAAATATGATCTCCTTAATTATAGGAAAGAGTTTTCCTATTTAATTGTAACTCCCGTATTGTTTATTATTTAATTTGAGAGTAAAAATAATATAGTGTGATTAAAATATCTCTAATATTTTCTATGTATGCTTCTATATTTTCCATGTTTATCTATGCAAAACTAAACCAAACTTATCAATCTATGTCTCCCATAATGGTTCCATCAAATTTAGGTGGATTCACCTTTTTCATATCCCTTGCCAATTTTGTAGTTACACATGCTCTTGCATCTTAAGGCACTTCCTCATTTATTTAATCTTGAGGGATTTATTGCTTAGCAAGATGATATTCAGGCTCATCCTAATGAGCTTCTTCCTCTTTTCCATGAATTTATTGTTCTAGGGCTATAACTCTATCCCTAGTCTCATTCATGGTTGCAAGAATCTGATCCAACTTTGATACTTGCTCAGTGGAAAATTAGTTAGGATTAAATGGAAGGTTATTGTCATTTACATTATAAGGACCCTCACCCAATGCTCTTGCTCACACCATTATTATTTATAGTAATAAAAAAATATGCAAATGTTATTAGATTCATTAAGTCTTAGAGTTTGAACTTGGCTCTGATATCACAATATAATGTCACCATAAGGATTTATTAGAATAATGCAATATTTATTTTCAAAATATTTACTCAACACTTATTCTTTCATTATATTACACCATGAGAATCTAATTAGTGATTTTTAACATAATTAACTAAGAATATCAAACTTAAGTAAACATGAGAAACTCTATTTACTAATCACTATCAACTTATGTAAACAATCATAATTATATAAGGAAAGTAATCATACTAAAATCCAGCCATGAATGGTGCAATAATACAATCTCTATTGTCAATGTATAATAATAATCAATTATATTTCCATCAATAATGTGGCCTTAATATATAAGTACAATAATAGATACAATGCTTCATAGAACTCAAGTCATACTAACTCCTGTATCTATGATAATCTCAAATTTAGTCTCTAAGTAAATACTATAGTGGGAAGGGAGAGAGTCATTTGAGCACTTTTCCACACCAACCATGGATCATTGATCCCCCACAAAATCCCCCAAATAGGTAATGGCCCTCCCTTCATGGATGGGTAGATAGTGATAGTGTAGGAATCGAGAGAGACATGTTATTAACCCATATGTTGTAATATTTCTACCACATGATGTGTACCATAAATAAATACATTCTAACATGATATTTCATAAGAATGTAAATCATACATATGAAATGAAAATATCTATCTAAACATTAATTTGGCTAAAATTTTCAAATAACATATTATCTCTAGGATCAGCCAAATTCATGCACACCACTTGATTGGATTACCTTCATCTAGCATTGGTGATGCTAACTAAGCTGGTGAAGTTTGTCTCACTACTTAGAATCATCAATTATAAATTTGGTTAACATATAATTATAACCAATATGTTCATGCAATTATATTTAATATCAAGTAAAAACACATGTTAATTATGTAAATAATTACTATACATACATTTAGTTTATAAAACATATGAATGAACCTCATTTATTTTATTTATCTCATAAACAATATTTATGAAAAACAAGTTTATTTCCCATTCATGTATAATACAATTGATTTTAAGAGTCTATTTTCCTTTAATAAATGTTAAGCACAAAATTAACATTTTCATAATATAAAGTTCATACGACTCAATATAACCAATATTCACAATTTTCATAAAGATTTAACAACATTCAATTATTCATATATTTTAGAACGTAGACTACAGTAATATAGTTATAGTCCCCTATCCTTCAAGATTTTATGACTTAACTTGTTATTCACAACTATATCTATAGGAATGCTACCTATTCTATAAATATATGCTATACACATATAGAAATACCTAGGCTATCTTATACATGTATCCTATATATTTATATGATCATATTATATATATCCCATAATATATAATTTGATTAACAATTAACATTCTGACCTACTAACAAGACTTTTTTTGTTATTATTTTTAAAGCCTAATACATAAATATTTTAAGAAAAAGGCTTGAGAACAAAAATAGGGCTTTCATAATTCCAAAACGCTTATTCTTATAACTTAACATCAAAAATAATGAATCCAACTAGGCTCTATTTTGTTCCTAATTTCATATTTCTGTTATTTCCAAAAATTTAATTCATTTATTCAATAATCTAAGTTACCAATTACCATGGCAAAATAATCAATAAATCCCTTAACACTATGCAATATGTTTTTAAATTGTCTCAATGCTCACGGTTTGTATTTTTGGCAATAAATTTATTTGATTACTTATGTTATCAGGTTATAAATCAAATTCACTATTAAGATTGGTATGCTTTACAACACATAGTTCTTATAATCTTACTCAAACACATAAAACTAGATGTCTCACACATTATTTTATGTCTATAAATATGTACAATATACTTATTTGCTCAGACCATGACTGTATGTCTACATATTCATAATATCTATGCGTAGTCTATTTATATGCCTTCCATTCATATCATTTCAAACAAAAGAGTTATGTTCATATGAAAACGTTATCCCACAAACCCGTGTGACTATATATATATATATATATATATATATATATATAGTCACAATATACTTATTTGCTCAGACCATGACTGTATGTCTACATATTCATAATATCTATGCATATTCTATCTATATGCCTTCCATTCATATCATTTCAAACAAAAGACTTATGTTCATATGAAAACATTATCCCACAAACCCATGTGACTACACACACACACACACACACACACACACACACACACACACACACACACACACACACACACACACACACACACACACACACACACACACACACACACACACACATACACATACACGTGTGTGTGTGTGTGTGTAGTCACATGGGTTTGTGGGATAATGTTTTCATATGAACATAAGTCTTTTGTTTGAAATGATATGAATGGAAAGCATATAGATAGGATATGCATAGATATTATGAATATGTAGACATACAGTCATGGTCTGAGCAAATAAGTATATTGTGATTATATATATATATATAGTCACATGGGTTTGTGGGATAAGGTTTTCATATGAACATAAGTCTTTTGTTTGAAATGATATGAATGGAAGGCATATAGATATACTATGCATATATATTATGAATATGTAGACATACAATCACGGTCTGAGCAAATAAGTATATTGTGCATATTTATAGACATAAAATAATGTGTGAGACATCTCTCTTTCTCTCTCTCTCTCTCTCTATATATATATATGCTTATCTATTAAGAAATAAATTTCCCATATATATATATATCTGTGAATTAGGATTTTGACATAGAGGGGAGGTTAGTATTATGTTAGTCCATAAAAAAAATGAAATGAACACATTAAGATCCTAACACCTCTAGCCTAGACACTAGGGAGAGCTTAGGTAACAAAAATTAAATAAAAGAACAATAAAAGCATAAAAGATGTAACTCTTTTAACTTCCTTAGGAGATCCAAATGGTTTTATTGAATGATGTGCTCAACTTGTACATTAATAAAATTTTGAAAATGGAAGTTGCTTGGCTCCTTTCCTTGGAACCTTGGCTTTGATGTTGCTTGGCTTAAGATTTGGGCATGGTAACACTAATTACAAGAGTTTATGGAACAAATCTTGCATAATAACTCTATAATATCTAAGATTTTTAATGAAGAGACATGGCCTTGTATTTATAGCCTTAGAAATTAACTCTTAACTAAGGTGAGTCAAGGTTGAGTTTAGGCTTTGAATGAGTTCAAACTAGACCTAGGCAAGTCAAGTATAACTTCAGTTGAGTTAATAGTTGTCAAGTAATTATGATTTTCTATTACTAGGTATGGATCTCAAATTAGATATTTTAGGATATTTTCAAAGATCTTGACAACACATAAAGATAATGATGAAAGGCTAGGATATTTTAAATTTTTGAATTTCCTTTTTTAGATATTCATTAATTATAAATGGATAATTCAAATAGGTGTTTAATCTTGTTTAGCTTGTTAATTGATTTATATTGGCCTTTTATCTCTTTCAAGATGTATTCAAGTGTGTAAGTGCCCTATTTAAAAGGTTCATAGGCCAAATTGATAGTTATGATGCCTCAAGGTGTTTAGGTATGAATCCATGAGAGGTTATTATTGCATACAGGCTAGTATCCCAAATAGGGATGCCTCAACTTGATTATAATATTTGATGAATGATGTGCAATAAAATTTAGGATGCTTAGTGATTTTTAGACTTAATTTTCAATGGTTGATAAGAGTTGGTCTAAAGTCTGGTTAGAAGCTAATTATGGCTAGTTTTAGGTGTCTATAGTTTTACCCTTTTTGGAAAGATGTTATAAGCTATAGGCATAGTAACATCTTCTCAGAGAATGAAAAGGTCCTTTATGCCTATGAATTCAATGATAATAGATGAGCTATAGGATGCCCCTCGAGGGAGCAATCACCAAGTATTTTCAGTGATTAGTACCTCAAAAGGAGGAAACAATGGGAACGAAAAGATAAAATGGGGTAGAAAATACTAATTTGGCCATAGGTGGGTATAATTAGTGGCATATGAAACTGCCCCAAATGGGTAGATAAATATGATGATTTACCCATAAGTAGTTGTAATCATTAGCATAGGTGGGACAAAAATGGTAATGATTGGCCCAAAGGTGGTTATAATCATTTGAAAAGAGGATTAGGGTAACAAGATAATGATTTCCCAAATGTAGTTATAATTATGAAAGGGAAAATAATGATTTGCCCATAGGTGATTAGAACCATTGGTAGTATAAAAACATGCCCCAGTTGGGTGGATAGAGATAATGATTTTCCCAAAGGTATTTGTAAGAATTATCATAATGAAAATATGCCCTATCTAGGTAGAATAAAGATAACAATTTGCCCAAAGGTGGTTATAATCATTAACCTCAAGATAGATCGAAACACCATGATTTGCCCATAGACAATTATAATCATTGACTCTATGGGTGGGATGATACATAATGATTCTCCCAAAGGTGGGTAGAATCTTTGGTAGCACAAGTGGGGTGAGATATAATTATTTTCCCATAGGTAGTTATAATCATTGACAAAATGATGAGAATATGATGGCAAAGTGTTATATAAAATAAAAGATGAATTTGGGCAACTTGCTAATAAGAGGTGCACGTCTTAACTATCAAGGAGTAAAATTATTTAATTACTCTATATATGATATGATTTGGATAGATCAATAATTTTTAGGTGCCAAGGAGATATATAATGACCACATTGATTTAAATAATTCTTGAGTTGATTTTTGCTATAGCACATGATGGTAGGCATCATGATATAAAACACCATTAGAACTTAGCTAAAATATGCATAAGGACTAACAAGAAAATCAATAAACAAATAAAAATAATACACCAATGATAAAACCATGATGATAATGTGGATTTATGAATATGGATGGATTCAATAATAATGTGTAAGGAATCACCCAGTAAATGCACATAGACTGAATCAAGGCATAAAAATAAAGCAGACAAATAGGAAAACAAATAAACAAAAAAACAAAATGCCAAGAAAAGAAAGAACAAAAAAAGAGAATAAAATGAAATAAATAAAAAAAATGGCTAATCATAATGTTAGCATAAATAAAGAATAAACAAGATGGTGAAAATTTCCCCTAGGTTATAGGGAAACAACCACATAAACAACTAGAATGGGGGAATAAAAGAAAAGGAATGGGGTGGTCAAGTGAACTCTAGATGCACTAGTCAAGTGGACATTGCCTACTTAGTTTCATGGATGTAGGGTCCAACATAAAATTCACACCAAATGTATTTTTCTAAGGAAATGGGATAGAAAAAATGATAATCAAGGAAATATGATTGATGGTATAGAGGAATAGGGGAATGGTCTTACAAAATGGTGAGTATATGAGACATGAGGGTAGTAAAAATGGGGAAAATAAATGATAAGTGGTTACTTTTGAAGTAGCTATGGATCCCATAATCCTTCAGGAAAAGAAGTGGTTGATGATGAATTTTAATATTTTCTAAAACTTTTGCAAATGTTTTTAGAATTTTCTAGGTATCTCAACTTGATAGATAATGATGAGATACTAAATAGTCTAACTCAAAAAATAGTGAGAGCATTTAAAAAATGGTGATAGCATGGAAAAGGGTGACTAAGTTGAACTCAAAGGGAATTGACTGCTGCCTACATAGTCCCAAGATAGGACCTCAAGTCACTATATTTCCACTTTACAACGAAGGAATCTGACTAGGTAAAATCAAATTCATAAACTAGGCAAAGTAGGAAAATGGCACAATACATCATAAGCATGGCAAGGTGGTACTTCAAGGCATGATGAAATATTTTGTCCCTAATTTTCCCATAGTTGGATATAATTAGGAAATAATGACATAGGCCAATGATATTGATTTACCCATAGGTGGTTATAATTAGTTACATGATGATGGTACTTTGATTTGACCAAAGGTAGCTATAATCAATAGTACATGAATGGAATTAAATAAGTAATAAAGTATGTAAATACCAAACTACTATCATATTTCTCCAAAATATGTCTTCTATCTAGAAATCTTAAAAACTATTAAAACTAGATCTAAATCTTCTTGTTAAAAGTTCTCATGGAACTAATTGAATAGAACCAAGGTCAAATGGGTTTGATAAGGAGGGTGAAAATAACTCTGGTCAATGAAAAAGGTATGATATAATGGTATATGGTATTGTACAAAGAAAATCATGATATGGTATAATGGAAATGGCCCACATAGACAACACTTCAGGTCTCTTAAGTGAAGTAACAATTGAAGTGTATAATGTTCATCAGCTCATCAAGTTCATCCCCATCTGGTGTAGTGAGCTTGTATGCTATGGATCCATAGTTTGTAAAAATCATGTATGATCTTATCTAATTAGGTTTGAAGTTGTCCTTGTGCTTCTTCTCAATTGTGGTGTTTTGTTGGTTTTCTTTAATAACAAGATCACCAAGATCAAATTCTCTATGTTTAACTCATCATCTATAGTGGCCATATAGTCTATTATGGTATGCTTGTAGGATATTGACTATGGTCATGAATTTTTCATCAAGTAAATCTAGTTTTTATAGGTAAGCTACTCAATAAGATTCATTATCTAGAACATGTTTCAGTTAAATACACAAAGAAGGTAACTTGACTTCAATGGGAAGAATATCCTTAGTGACATAAACTATGGAGTATGGAGTGGCTCCTATTGGGGTATGGTAATTCGTGTGGTATGTCTAAAGAGTGTAAAATATTTAGAGGTGACAATCATGGCTGACATCATTGATAATATTTTTAAGGATGTTGATAATGGTTTTGTTGGATGCTTCTACTTGGCCATTACCTTAAGGGTAATAGATGGTATAAATTTTTTTGAGTAATGTTATACTTGGTACACAATGATTTGACATCCTTGTTCTTAAATGATCTACTATTATCAGATATAATTTTGGGTGGGATACCATAATGGCAAATGAGATGGTTGAATATGAATTTTTAATTTTTTTTCTAGACATGTGAAGAGTATAGATTCAACCCATTTAGTGAAATATTCGGTAGTGGTAAGGATACATTTATGGCCATTATATGAGGTTGGATTAATATTCCCAATGAGATCAAGGCCCTATATAACAAGTAATCATGGTTTAAACATTGGTTTGAGTGTTTTGTCTTGGGTATGAATTAGATTATCATGCCTTTGAAATTTATCACACTTTTTGACATAAGTATCTATATCTGCATCCATAATTAGCCAATAATACTTGGTACATAAGAGATTTTTAGATAGGATGAAATGAGTAGTGTGGGATCCACATACTCATTCATGAACTTCTTGTAATGATAATTTTGATTCTATAAAATTTAAATAATGAAGTAGAGTTCCATCAAAGCTATGATGGTAAAGGGTTAGTCCAAGTAAGGTATAACATGTGACTTGGTAGGTAAAGTCCTTGATTTGTCTATGGGATAGGTCTGGTGGCATCATGTGGTCATGAAGGTAGGTATAAAGGTCTGAGTACCATATAGAGCTGGGACCAACAATATCATAGATCATTATGATGGTTAAAGGTTCATGAGTAGGTGTTAGAATATTTTCAATGAGGAATTGATATTCTTTTACCTTGTCTAGATGACAGATCAAAGAGCCAATGGTGGCCATAGCATCCACTATTCTATTATTGGCCCTTGGTATGCGTTCAAATTATACATCAATAATTTGATATTTAAGAGTGTTGACCATGGCCTTGTATAACACCAACTTGTCATCCTTGGTTTGAAAGTGGTTTGTAATGTGATTGATGAGTAATTGAGAATTACCATAAAATTTGAGATGATAAATATTCCATTGTATTTCCCATCAAAGCCTTGTAATGAGTGTTTTGTATTCATCTATGTTGTCAGTACAAATAAAGATGATATGAAATGATATAGGGATAATATCCCTATATGGTGTAATAAATAATAGGCCTACCCCTAAATCCATGTGATATGAATGATCCATAAAAATACAACTTCTAATGTTACTCCTCAAGAGGTGTTTTAATGATGTTCATAATGGACTCATTTGGGAACTAAAAAGTTAGAGGTTTTGTATCTACAAGGGGAGCTTCAATATGTTTTTATATAAGTACCTATCCCTTGATGGCCTTTTGGTTGATGTATTCCATATCAAACTCACTTAGAAGCATGATCCATTTAGCTATGCAGCCTTGTAAAACTGTAATGGCTAGTAGATACTTAAGCAAATCTAATTTTGAAATAACTATGTTCTTGTTTTTTAACATGTAATGTCATAACTTCTGAGTTGTAAAGACCATAATTAAACATGCTTTTTCAATGGGCTTATAATTGTGTTCATATGTAACCAATGTATGACTTAGATAGTACACAACATTTTCTTTTCTATTATCATCATGCTGAGCTAGAAGTACTCCTAGGGATTTATTGGTGGTTGATAGGTATAGTAAGAATGGCTTTCCTAGCATAGGTGGCAACAAAATAGGTGGGTTTATAAGATAGTCCTTTAAACACTAAATTTTTTTTGACATTCATCATCCTAATGAAACATGACACCTTTTTTTAATAAGTGTGTAAATGGATGGCATTCATCAACCAACTAATAAATGAAGCATCTGATAGACTAAATCTTGACCTATAAACTATGGAGTTGCTTTAAATTGGAGGTGGTGGTATCTCGGTAATGGAGTGTACTTTGGATAGATAAACTTCACTACCTCTACAAGAAATAATGAAGCCAAGAAATTTTCCTAAAGTAACTCCAAAAACACACTTCTTAGGATTGAATATGACCTTGTGTTCATGCAATATTTTAAATATTTTTTGTAGTGCTACTAGATGATCAACCCTCATCTTTGATTTTTCTAGTATGTCATTAATATAGTCTTAAAAAATTCCATGCATAATATCATGAAATATAATGGTTATGGATCTTTGGTATGTGGCCCTAGCATTCATGAGACCAAATGGCATTACATGATGATAAAACATTCCCCATGAAGTGGTGAATGTTATTTTATGTTGGTCTTCTAGCACATTCTTGATTTGGTTGTATCTTTAGAATCCATCCATCAGTGAAAGCATTTCTTACCCTACTATGGATTCAACTATCATGTCAATGTTTGGTAGAAAAAAGTTATCCTTGGGGAAGTCCTTATTTTATATCTCTAAAATCAGTGTATATTATGATTCTTTGTGGCTTCTTACTAATTGACACAACATTCAAGATCTACTCTGAATAGTCGATTGATCAAATACATCTCACTTTTAGGATTTTTTCTAGCTCTTTCTTTACTAATACAATAATGCAAGGATACATTTTTCATAGTTTCTACTTTATGGGGTTGGCATCAAGATGTAAAACAAGGTGGTGTATAACCAAGGTGGGTTCCAAACCTATCATGTCAAAATAGGACCAAACAAATATGTCAAAAAATTCCATCAAAAGGGTTTTAAAAATTTCATGTTCCTCATTAGTGAAGGACATACCTAATTTGATCCATTTTGGATCATCTAGAGTCATAATGTTGACTTTTGTAGTGTCTTCCACAAGAAGAGTCAAACTATCTACCAGAATGGTTGGTAATGATTGGAATTGGTCTATAATAATAAAGTCTTATGTTTAGATTGGCTCTTTAAGTTCCCCTAGGCAATATGAATCAGAATCTCCCAAAGGTAAGTATGGACATGTGACAAACACTATTAAAAACTTTTGAATGATTCAATCAAAGGCATGATGTTCCTCAGAACTAAACTTAGACCTATAAGCAAGCTCATCATTGGTGGTCTATTGAGATATGTTTGAGGAAGGTTAAAGACCCCTATCTAATGGTACCTGAAATACGTTTTCACTAGAAGACTAGCATTTCTATTTAATTTTACCCTAGTCTAAAAGTGACTCAAAAATGTTTTCACTTTAGAACCTCAATGTTTTATTTAATTGTTTGTAGCTAAGGGTGTTCATCCATTCTCAAAAATAGGTTACAAGATATAATTTGATTGAGAATATGGTCTCCAAATGGAACATTTTCTCTTAGGCCTATAAAATCACAAAAGGCTCCATCATTCTCAAACCTGTCTACATGTACTATGGATTCTTGTTGGTCCTAAGATATAAGTTGAGGATGATATAAAGGAAGCATATTATGGTGAATAACTCATATGAGGGTACAAATGGCATGGGTGTCAAATAGATTGGTATTGGCTAGGTATTCATAAATGATGTGATTGTACACTGCTTTGCTACCAACATCGTCATCATTAGTCATTGGTATTGGAACACAAATAATATACATGGGGTCACCTTAGAAAATTTAAATCTAAGACCATAGGTTATTTTATACTAATTCATATATATTGGCTCAAGTGTTCCTTATTACTTTGTCTTGAGGCTTCTTATTTCATAGGTGTTCCTCTCCATGATCCTTTTAGGAATGGATTATTTAGCATTTTGGTAAAAATCATCTAGGGTGTCATTATATAACCGGGTTTCATCATTTACAAGTGGGTCCTCTTCTTGATCAATGGATGGTGTGAAAATGATAGGTGATGGACTATGTAGTTCCCTTTCCCTTTTATTTCCATTCCATGCAAGGTGGCTTGGCTTTAGGTATTCCATAGGACTTGGGGTTCTGTGGAAGCTTGAAAATGTGAAATGTATCATGGGTCAAATATTCTCCTAGGCCATTACCCATGATGGTAAAATGATTGGACATTTAAAGAGGTAACACATGGGAAGATGTATCAAGGGTATTTAGGTTAATGCAATTGGCCTCTAGTAAATCAACAAGAATTTATTTTCCCTTATCCTTTTTGGCAACTAGATCTAATCCAAAATGATAGTTATAGACTTTATACTCAAACTACAAATATCTTTAATGTTCATAGGGTTGTTAATCTCTATAGATGGTGACCCCCATGCCTGAATGAGAGAACTTGATACATTAGTGTAATTTTGATGGGATTTCATGGATTTTATGTATCCAAGGTCTACCCAAGAGAAAATTGTATGAAAAATCTAGGTCTAACACATGACATAATGTATCATGGGTCAAAGGCCCAACAATAATAGATGAGTTGATGGTGCCTTGTGATTATCACTCTTCATTATCATAGGCCTTGATTTTGATAATTTATAAATAGAAATCAACTATTATGTATTTGAGATGCTTGACGAGCTTCAGGGACATAATATTCAAGCCTACTCTATTATCTATGAGGATTCACTTCACTTTGTGCCATGTTATGACAACTTTAACATACAATGGATTATTATGGAGAGGGCCAAGGGATGACATATCACTTTGGTCAAAGGCCAATTGTTGGCCTAGGGATAGATGTCTAACCAAATCTTGGAATTTATTTGGGGATATGCCATTTAAAACGTAGGATTGGCCAAGGAAATTTATCAAGCTATTTTTATGGATGGTAGACGTGCACAACAACTCCAAAATGGGAATTTGTGTTGGAATATTTTGAATTTATTCCACAATATCAAATGTCTTTTCCTTTATCATAGTATATGGCTTATTCCTAGCTAGAATAGTAGGTTAGATGGGCTCAATGGTAGGTGGTTATGGGCCTAGAATGGTAATATTTTATCACTGAGTTATGATTGCATAATCAAGATTAGATGTAGGACCATTATTATTAGCAAATGATTATGGGGATGGACTAGAAATATAAGTATCAATTGTCAGTGTACTTATATGTAGTCATGGGTTAATGGAGAGTTATTAATATAAGGTCCCAAAGGAATAATCCCTACCTTTTAATACACTTATATGTGGTCTTAGGTCAAGGAAGGATCACTGACATAGGTTGGTTGAGTGGAGTTGGTTAGTAATAGTCTTGTTTGGTTAGTACTTGGTCTTGGATTAATAGAGATGGTTGAAATGTGAGCTCCTATAATATTCCCTATAACTTTGTTATAGTCATGTGTAATTACATGGTAATTCTATTGGGTATTGGTATCATTCTAGCCTTGGTTCCATTCATTTAATTGATGTTATTAAGGTTGTTGTTAGTATTGTTATTTTTGTTGCCTCAATTATTGATACTATTATGGCCTTTGTTGGTGTTGTTGTTGGTTTCTATTATTGTTATGTTTTAGAAAAAGGTTTTGATAAATACTCAATTTTGATTGGATGTAGAATCTCTATCATCTAATTTTATCTCCCCATTTCCCAACATATTTTTAATAAAGTAATTTATCTACACATAATGATGTGAATTATGCCCATTAACCTGATGGTATTCACAAAAATTCATTTTGTCTATACCAATCTGGATAAGGAATGCCCTTAAGATAGTGATTTAAAATCAACCAATTAATAAGATTAATAATGGATAACTTGAAAAAAATAGATTTAATGGGATTTCCAAGGTCACTAAAGAGTCATGAGTAAGCACATTTCTCCTTGGAAGAGGGGTTTGTAAAGGAAAATTTATTATGCTTGTTGAGTTGGTCTAGGATACTACAAAGGCTACACTTTTTGAATAAGTTATTGGTGTGGAGTAATTTACATTTATGGCATTGGATGAGAAAATGTTGTTTACACCATTTGGACATGTCATGAATTAGTTACTCCATTTACAACAACATTCTTGTTGTGATTAAATTAATTAGACTTTTAAAAATTACTAGTCTAGACTGGTGATGATGTTTGCACTTAAACTTGTTTTTGGTTCTAATTTTGGCCATTTACTTGGTTTTAACTGTGATCTTGATTTTATGAGGTAAGCTTGATAATAATTTTGTTAATAAGGGCTTGTATAATTAGTATACCTTTGGTGATGATTTACTTGAAAGTGCATACACACTATAGCTCTAGATGGTAGGATACCTTGCTATGCAAATTCTTGGTAAAAATAGTGGCTAATTTCTTGTTTGGTAAGCTATGGATGAAGTAGATGGAAAGTGTTCTCCATCCTATAGATATCTTTTGAAAATTTCACCATTATTCTATTTAGCTTGAGTCAAATCTACCAATAAAATTTCATGTTCAAGATTGTACGATAAATGCTGCACAAACTTGTCTGAAAGGTCATCAAAATTAGATACTGATTTATTTGACAATTTTAGGAACCAATTACTCTAAGGAAACATAATTAAGAGGTATATGTCATTATAAGCCACTAACTGGAAAGTAAAAATTAATTCTATCAAATGGGCCTTTGGATCTCCTTTACCCTTATATTTGTCAAACTTTGGTGGTTCATACCTTAAAGGAAATAGTGTTTTTAAATACTCCATGTTGAATGGGTAGGAACATATGTCATCCAACTTACACTTGCTTCATTTATTTTAATTTTTGTGCCAAAAAACTAGATGGAAAATTGGCCTAAAGTGGAGGTTGGATGGTTAAAGGTGGATTACCTTGATCGAGGTATAATGAAGGCATGGTTTGTCGTGGAATGTTAGTTTGTTTAGGGAATTGACCTATAATATGCATTCATAGATTAGAATATTAGTTACCCCTTGTTGAGGTGGAAAAATGTTCAATCTCTATAGTATTGGTAAATTGGATTGTTCCTATTGTTGTGGAATGTTATTTGTCACCTATTGTTGTGGAATGTTATTTGTCACCTATTGTGGTGGAGTAACATTCATCACATTTTCTTGAGGTAAAGCACTAGTTTTCATTTGACTATTTAATCATTTTAGTATCATTCTTGAATAAGTAGTTAGTTGGGGATTAGAGATAGCTTGTTGTGGTTGGGAGGTATAAGTTCCTACCCCTACTATTATAAACCACTCATGTTATTAACTAAAGGCACTTCTTGTGGACTAGTTATTTGTGCAGTTATACCACTTTGGCTTGGATTAGATGTGATTTGTGTGTTATCCACTGTATTTGGTACATTTGTTTGTGTAAAATTAGTAGACACTTCTTTGATGGTTGAGGTATTGAAAATGTCTCCAACTAAAGTGATTTGTGAAAATGGGTCTATACCCAAATTTTACTAGCCTATTAATTTGATTAATACTCCTATTAAAGGAACTAACTCAATGAGAGGAGCATTTGACATGGCCATAATATTAAAATTACATGATAATTTCAAATAGGTTTGATATGCTATCTAAATTTGTATAAAATGGTGCTTCATGAGGCCTTTTCCTATGACAATCATATGTGGGTCCTAATATGACATCAACACTAGAGCTTGAGGATTTATAGAAGAGGCATGTTTGATGGTTTAAGTAGGGCATGTTATAAGGCACTCTAACTAGACTAGGAAAATTTTCATGGGGGAAGTTTGATAGAAACTTATCCCTTACCTTCATGGATATGATTAAAACTTCATCCTTATTTGAAATAAAGTGATGATCAAATAAATAGGGATCATATATCAATGGCATTGTAATATAGTATGGTTTTTATTGAACTTGGTCTAAAATCAACATTATGCTAGCTAGATATTGCATTGTTTGTTTTTGGTCTTTCTCTAAGTATGGAGGTGTGTTGAAAAAATAGTAAGCTAAAGGATATTGAATTTGTTCCCCTGATTGAGTGTTATAAGGTAGACAAGGATCCATGTCACAAACTACATCATCACCATATGGTTCTTGAACAAAGTCATCTTGTGTGACCACATTATCATATCCTATATTGTACATGTCTCTAATATGAGTATATTAAGACATTCAAATCAATGATTAATGCTTTGCAAAAGAGGTCTAGAGTTCTATAAAATCTTAAAAATAATGTCCAAATGACAAATGGTTTGAACTTAGTCTAAATTGGTATATAATTAGATTTGTCTCTCCAAAAGGGATATGTTAAAACTTGGTAAAAAATAGTATAATTTTAAATTTCTAAGATCAAATTTATTACACAAAAATTTCAAGTGGATTAACAAAAATTAGAATGCCAAACTCTAGGTTCAAAGTGTTCCAAACAAGTCTAATCTAAAGAAAACAAAAGTTGCTAGGTCTTTCAGAGAAGGCATAAAATATAAGCTCAAAATAATAACGTGCTAGGTATTTTGGAAAAGGCACAAAATCTATACTTTAAAAAAACAAGGTAAGATACTTAATCTAACAAATTTTAAACACTTTTGCATAAACTAGGCATTCAGATTTTAAACATGAACTTGGTAAATTGGTATAAGGCATGGAAATCTAGGCATATAGAGATAAGTTACTTATCCAAAATCTAGGTTAAAACAATAGTTTTTAAAAATTAAATAAATAATTAACCTATGTTTCATAACCCAAAAGAGAAAGATCAATGTCTAGGCCAAAATTACACAAGGCATATGAAAAAATCAATCAATGTTTGGAGTTGAACTTGTCAAGGATAACTAAAAATTCAACTTGGAAAACTAGGATTTAAAAAAAAATAAAAATATATACAAAATTTAATGACATAATGACACTAGGTATAGATCTCAAAAGGCACATGTGGCTTTGGTTTTGAAATTGGAATTTGGACACAAGGCAAAAAAGTCTTTGAAATGATTTAGCAACGTAATAAAATTATCATGATCTAAAGATATGATCAACAGTTTTTTCAAGACTTAAAGGAACAAGAATAAAAATTAATTAGGTAGCATAATGACACCCTTTTCAATAAAATGGCAAACACACATAAAGGTTGATAAAAAGACTGAGGCACATGCACGATGCCAAATGGGTAGAGTAACACCTCCTTAATACAAAGGAGTGATGTGTAAAAAAGACTCATTTTGATGTGGTAAGATATAAAAATATATATTTTAAATCAAAACCATGAAAGAAATAATAAAATGACACAAAAACCTAAGTGTAACATCCTAAATCCTAAAATTGACAAGGTTGCATAATATTGCCAAATTCTATCAATATACTCGCTCATTGAGAGGATTTTAATTGTTAATACAAAAAATAAAATAACATGAAAATTAGGTTTTCTAGTCCCCATATTCTCTCAAGAGTTTTTACTATGACATGAAACTTTGGGCTACTCATCCTATATCAATAGTAAGTCTATAGTAAGTGGGGTTATTCTAAACTATCAATTTTTGCTCATTTCTAAATGGTCCAAAGTATGGATAACACAAGATATGTTCAATTAATTTGGATCTACACTAACTAAATTGTTATTAAAATGTCTTATCCTTTTCACAACCACTAAATCCATTGCTTTCTCAGTGTAGTATGATGTTTGAGTTGATCATACGTTCTGAGGGCAATAGTAACTAATAGAGGCATTTTAACCACTCAAACTACCATCCTAGTGACTCACCATCTCAGTTCATATACCACACCATGGAATGGAGTTTAAATTATGTTGGTATATTAATTCTTAGGTCAATTATTCCATAGATATCTTGTGAAGAGGTGATGAACTTCTGCTCACAAGCCAAAATGCCTAAAAAAAAACAAGTGAAAAGACTTTATGGTCATTCTGGGGTCACCTAAACCATACAGATTTGGGGAGGGCCTTATAAAATTTATTTTCATTATTTTAGACTAAAGTGATAAGGGAAAATAATGATCACTTTTGGTCACTTGAGTTCCCTAAAGGGGATATAGGGAGAGCATACACACATCACTCATTTTGCTCAAACAAATAACTTTAAGCAAACAAATAATAAAAAATAAAACTCTTATGAGTATGTAACTAATGTGGGAGTTTATTTTAATCTACAAAATGAAATTTATTGTGAAGTTTAATCCCCTTGGGATTATTTTTTTGAAAAAAATTGTAAAAAACTTTAAAAATAACTAAAGCATGAAAATAACTAAGTTTGTTTAAAACATCAAAGACAAAGTGTGCAAGATTTAGCCATGTTCAAATTTTGATTTTTCCACCTTAGGAACTATAATTTTTTAGAGAGTTTGACTAATTAAAATCCAAAAATTGAGTGAGAAAATAACATTTTGAAATGAACTCTATATCTTGGATAAGTTGAAGTCAATCCACACAAGGATCGATATCAATCCATAGAGATCGATGTCGATCAATCCCAATAGGGAACGATGTTAATCACAAAGATTTATGTTGGTTCCTATATAAACACATAAAAAACATAATATGGTTTTTCATAAAAATTTTGTTAGGAAAATGATCTTAAAACTAAAAATTATCACTATATCTTACAAGGAAATTGTTAGACAAATAATATGCAAGTTTTTAGCCACAAAATAAAAGCCAAAAAACTCAAAAAAGACCCCTTGTTAGTTATGTTTATATCATGATCTATTCTTTTTATTTTTACATAGGGATCGATGTCAATTCTAGGAGAATTGATGTTAGTCTATGTCAAATTTTGAAATAATCCAGTGTCAGTTGCCTACAACCTGTGTGTTGATAAAAATAGAAATACATGAAAAATAAACTAAAAACTCTAATTTTTAAAATTTTAATAATCCATTAGAAAAATTAAAAGTTGTATATTAATCACCTTGGTTTTATGGGATGCTTAAAGTCCCACTAGGTGTGCCAACATGTGAACTAGGAATTTGACATAGAGGGAAGGTTAATATTGTGTTAGTCCATAAAACAAATGAAATGAACACACTAATATCCTAACACTTCTAACATTTATATTAGGGAGAACTTAGGTAATAAAAACTAAATGAAATCACAAAAAAAACATAAAAGACATAACTCTTTTCCCTTCATTGGGAGCTCCAAATGGCTTTAATGAATGGATTTCTCAGCTTGTGCATCAAAAAGTCTTTGGTAGTGGAGGTTTTTTGGATCCTTCTCTCCTTGACACCTTGTATTTGAAGTTTATTCATTTAATATTTGGGCATGGTAACACTACTTGCATAAGTCTTATGGAATAAATCTTGAATAATAACTCTACAATATCCAAGCTTGTTTATGAAGAGGTATGGCCTTGTGTTTATAACATTAGGAATTAAATCTCACCCAACGTGAGTAAATCTTGAGTTTAGGATTGGAATGGGTTCAAAATAAACATAGGCGAGACAAATCTAACTCTAGTTGAGTTAATAGTTGTCAAGTAATTATGATTTGTAATTACTAGATATGGCTCTCAAATCAAATATTTTAAGACATTTTCAAAAAGCTTGAAACTCATAAAGGAAATTATGAAAGGCTAGGATATTTTAAATTTTCTTTGTTAGATATTCATTAATTTCAAATGGATAATTCAACTAGGCATTTAACTTTGTTTAGCTAGTTAATTGATTTAGATTAGCATTTTAGCTCTTTAAAGATTTATTCAAGTGTGTAAGTGCCCCACTTAATAGGTTTATAAGACAAATTGATAGTTTTGATGCTAAAAGGTGATTAGGGATGAATCTGTGAGAGGTTATTATTACATACAGGCTAGTATCTAAAATAGGGATGCCTCAACATGATTTTGAGATTTGATGAATGATGCACAAGTAAATTTGGGATGCTCAATGATTCCTAGGCTAAATTTATAATGATTGGTAGGAATTGGTCTAAAGTCTAGTCAGAGGCTAGGTGTGGCTAGTTTTAGGTGTCTATAATATCCTGCATATATATTTAGATACATAATTTGTATATATATATATATATATATATATATATATATCCATAATACATTTTATATAAAGTCCACTTTAAACAAAAAAGCTAAAGTGAATATATGTTTGTATGTCACATATGGTACTTATATTCATATGACACATATAATACACAAAACAAAACCCCTTTTGAAACCCTTTAAATATTTTCATAATTTTGATATGGAGTATATCTCTTGTATATACATGAATAACAATGTCTTATTTCCAAAACTTTTACCCACACAAGCAAAACTCTGTTTTATCTATGTTTTGACTATCACTACAATATATTCACAAAAAAATAATAATATCCTATTTTACCCAAATAAAAACCCATATAAAATTTTTAATGACTCGGTTGATATCTTTTTAAAACAAGGATAAATCACTATTTTCATATTATATCTGAGTATGTAGATATGTTTTAACAAAACTCACTATTTATTTACATGTAAATATTTTCCTTAGGTTTTCATTTTTGTGAAATAGGAAAACATGTCATTTATATTTAAAACTCCTATAATCCCTATGGTTTAACATCCTTACAATTCTAAATTTAAACATTTAAGATTTGTGGATAATGGATTAGCT
This sequence comes from Torreya grandis, assembly GCA_037957365.1. Classification (NCBI taxonomy): domain Eukaryota; kingdom Viridiplantae; phylum Streptophyta; class Pinopsida; order Cupressales; family Taxaceae; genus Torreya; species Torreya grandis. The sequence goes on along the minus strand of JARHVA010004152.1, from coordinate 409,447 downwards.
CTGTGGATGATCGAGCCATCCACAGGGCTAAGCATGTATCCATTTAAAACTATAATCCATTTCCCAGACCTTAAGTTTCATAATTATACATAGAATTTAATTTTATAATTAAATGTAAAAAAATAAAAACCTTCTAAATTCTCCTATTTTAAACTCCAAGAACTTGAATCCTTTTCCTTCACTGCCCTATATTTTTCCTCCTTTCTATTCCATGTATCTCCTTCCTTCCACAAATCCTTATTATTTTTCCTCACCGACCTCTTTCCACTCTAAATTTTCATGCCACTATTCATGTTATTTCATAGTCTATGCATAATATCCAAATTTTATCTAAACTCAACTAATCCACAATTATCTCTCCATTAAACTTTACCAAAAGACCTAATTTCTCTCTTTTTGAACTTTATCAAATATTATAAAACATTTAATTTGTTTAACAATGTTTGCATGATCACTTCACTATAATTCCTTAAGTATATCCACTACATAAGTATAGTTAATCATTAACATAATGATATCCATACTTCTAATTTTTAATGTAGTTTCATACATGACAATCAAAGACTAGGTTTAGATTGAACTTAGCTCTAGGTTAGTATTTTTAGGATAGTTTAAACTCCTTGAATATAAAATAAAAGAAAAATAATTATCTCTTTATCAAATGATAGATAAATCTATAATTGATTCCAATAACAAGATAACTATTTAGTCAATTCTTTATGTGTGTGTATTACTTTACTTTAATAATTTATCTTATATTGATATTCTTGAATATCAATAATAGTAAGATAAATGTTCAATGATATATATATATATATATATATATATATATATATATATATATATATATATATATATATATATATATATATATATATATATAGTAATTAGATTTCTATTATTTTATTTTCTCTCAAAAATAAAAGATAAACATAAGTAAAGTAACCTCATGTAATCTTAATGCAACATCAAGTATTGATTCTATGTACAAAATATAATCACATACAAGATTTATTCTATAACTATGTACTCACATTTAAAACATAAAAACTATAATATATAATAATCCAAACACATAATGAATATAATTTTTTTAATCTACTATGGTGTGTACAAAGGTCTTAGCAATTCCTCCATCATCCTTCACTATCTCCAACTACTCCACCCTTTTCAATGATGCTCTCCCTCCATCATACTCTGAGAGATGAATTTTCCTGCATCCATATCATGATAATAAGGTAGATAGTCAAGTATATCATGATACATATAAAAAAATGATATAAAAAATTGTAATAATGTTATAACAAAAAATGTAATATAATCATTATGTACAAAATTTATAATTTGTCGTCTCAAAATAATGAATTTATAAAATCCAAGTAACATACATTTGTCCAATAATAACATATAACTTATAATTTAGTTAAAAATTAATAATAAAATTAATCAACCTTATTAATCCATAGATAATTAGGTAAATCAATTTAGTGAGAGAATCAAGATGTAACACTATACATTCAAGTTTATGCATTAATTTATCTTGATATTGATCATTGTTCCTTATTGCTCAATTTTTTTTTTATCAACTATCACTAGTTAAACCCAATATATATGCATCCTATCATCTACATATATTTTTACTACCTAATTATGCATGCTTTAATTTATATTTTTCTTAGATTAGACTTGATTGTGTTCCTATACTTCTTCCATCTTCAAGGGCATTTGAATATGCCATTGTTCTTTGGCTCTACACCACTTCTTTATTTGTATGCCTTGAACATGTTTTCATGTCATTTGTGTGTGATTTTCCTAATTATATATGTGGATATTTGAACATGTCCTTCTATGTGTCTCTAATATAAATTTCTTGTTGCTTGTATATGTGGACATTTGAACATGTCCTTATATGTCATCATTATCAAATTTAGTGACATGTGCCCATATCCCTTGTATTGTGTCCCCTTGGTCTAATTTTTGTGTGCTTCATGTCCTTGTATGTATGCTTCTACACCATGAAACTTTTATTTTCTTATCACACACACAACAATTTTTGATGCCATGAGGGATCTCATGCATCTACCCTTCCTACTTGGGTGCCATGATGAACATCATGCCCATCCCCCTAGGTAGTTACTCAAATTTTCTACTATATACATTGATTACATCTATCTTCACACCATTTTGAAATGATATATTACAACATACATCTTACATTACCTACTTATGATCAGATTTATTTAAAATTTGATGTTATGTTGTACAATGTATTAGAATATCATGCACATGCTTCAACTAATATATTTTGCATAGTTACTTCTTTAGAGGGAAGTTATTACATAGATTTCATAACTACCCTCAAAAGAGGGGGCATTCATAGGGGTTTGTTATTGAGATCAGGGTCTTAATTTACTATTCACAAGTAAATTTTAGTACATAGGCTAGGTTTTAGAAATCAGACATAGGGAAAATACAAGAAAAAGCAGAGATTTAGATAAAAGTTTAGATCACCCAAATTTTAGACTAGGTAGACATTAGCACCCAAATTATGACACTAACACCATAGGGTGCTATTTTACACTATAGGGAACTGCTATACATTATACCTAGCTTCAAGATAGTTTAGATCAATTAGACCAATACACTAGGTATAATATAGATTTGCATAGATACAGTCATAGGTTTGATTGTTATGTTTAGATTTTTCTCAGATACACTCATTTGAGCTTAGATTAATATGAGTTACTTAGATTTGGGGGTATCATGCATGACATGATTAGTCCCACATTTATTTTAGCTATATAGATTCAACTATTACATACTTAATTTATATTTAGTATACTCAGATACCAGATTAGGGCATGTGTGTAACACATAGTTTCCACATACTCAGCTAGTGTGTTGATTAGATGGAATGGATAAATCCATGTAATTATATATGATATATAAACTTGATATAAAATTTTAGGTTGTCATAAAATTCATGACTTACTACATATGTAGTGGTTGGCATTCTCAAGTGGCTCAGAGCTACCTAATATACCTAAGTGGCTGCAGAGCTAACATACACAATTTTATCTACCTAGTTAGATACTTTTAGCACTTTGTATAGTATAATTATAGATGCATATACTTAAAATAAGTGGAAAATGATGAATTCATGGCTTAATTTATTTCTTTAACCACCCACATGAGAGGGTTAGACACAGTTATAGTGTTATCCAAGCTATTCATAGATCAAGATCCACCAAGTAGGGGTGGGAAATGATGGAGTTAAAACCAAATTGAGTTCTTGATCCACCCTTATGAGGATTGATCAATACATCAGATTAGTACAATATATTAAATGATATGATCATTATGTACACTCACACAAATAGGTTGTCACTAGGTTCATACATTGGTTCACATACCCAATGAGGCGTATTCACTCTTTTCCTCTCTCTTTACTCAACTTTACTTAGTTACTTTATATCAACAAAGTTTTTTATTTTTTAATCATATCTTAAGTAAGGACTAAGTTTTTTCATGTTTCATTATAGGACATTGATTTTTATCATGTTCCACATATGTAGACCCAAATTCATACACTCAGACTTAGATATGTGGGCTTCACCTCCAAGATAAGTCTAGGTATGCTTTTTTTCCTTTATACTAGTCATTTCACTTTGATGTATTACTAACATAAAGGGAAATGGGTAAATCTAATCACCTAAAAGTGGTAATTGCATGTTAAGATTGTCACTTGATTTACCCTATTCTTATATTATCCCTAGACCTATCCTAGAGCCTTAATTACACCTTTTCAATCATTATATAGATCATAGTCACCTACAATTAATGAAAACATAGTCCTAAGATTGTATTCTCATATCCCAACCTAACTTACTCAATAGTCTACCAAGTGGACATTATCACCACATTTGGGACACTATAGCCACATGGTGCTAATGTCCCCAATTGGGTGCTACTATCTTTAGCCCTAAACCTTCCTAACATATACCTTTTCAAATGTGTGCCCCTTCTAAGGTCAACCTAAACACATTTTATTATCTACACAAGATGTATACACATAATATTTTCAAACTTTTATTGATTATTGACACTTCATATCTTTTAAGAACTTATCAAGTCTTAATCTCTCTAAGTGCATGCCCTAAGGGGTATACCAAGAAAGGGGTGGGTATACCATTGGTGCTTCATAAGATTATTGTTCCTTTTGCCACTTGTCATCCACACTCTAGTCTCCTAAAATATTGAACCCTAATCTTATTCTTCTCTTTCCAATTCATTCCATTCATTGTCATGTTTTATTCTTTCATTTATTACCTTGTTACCCTTTTGTCCTATTCAGTACACTAGGTCAACCTGGTCAACCTAGTGTGTTTTGGAGACATTTTAGATATTTTGGATTGTTATCATAATGACTAACCTAATACAAATTTTAGGCATTAGATTAAAAATGTACTAGGTCAACCCTATTGACCTAGTACAACCAACATGTATAAAAGTTTTTAGGTAAGATACTACTATATATACAAGGTTATTTACCACCATTTTATAAGAGTGAAAAGAGAGTGAGGAATTAATCAAAGAAGTGCGAATGAACATCTGCTTATTGACTATTTTACTTGAGGAATAAAGATTTAGGGTTCAATACTTTCTTTGGATTTATGATCTTGTCTTATGGAGAATTATTTTGGATGCTTAGATAAGTTGTGTAGCATAGAGCTGATTTAACTTGGTTATTCTTAAAAAACATAATAATATCTTACAAACCTTGGCCAAGGGAGAGATTGAGGCTCAACAAGTTCATATTCAAAGATAAGTATTCCTAACTTCATTTCTCCTTCATAAGAGTAGATAGATAATGTAGTATGTATTCTTCTCTTTGATGTATTGGGATTTTGTATACATTAACATGAGTATATGTCTCCTATGCATGTTTAGTTTAGTTGTTGTTTATTTATTTTGTTCTAACCCCCACTTTATACCACAAGATTTGGTGAGCACTATATTAGTTTACTTTTCTTGTTATTAGAATAGTTTACTTTCTTGTTTGCTAGCATAAGCGAAATATAAAATCATATGACTCTTTTAGGGTTGTTATGTGATTGTGTTAGACTGTAGGCTTTGGAACCCTTCCTAGCATGATATGTTGTGACAAAGGATACAAGTGACACCCTAATCGGGTTTAACATATCCCCATATTGGTCATGCTCCCACTTAACAAGTGTATACCCAATAAAAAGTGTAGGTGTGATCTATCTTATTTGATCTAGGATTAATTAATGTACATCATGTAATTTTGATTACATACATTATAGTGAACCTAACGTAAATCAATCCTTGTAGATTTTTTTCACTTTTTATTCATTTATTTCATTCTTTTTGTCATCATTTCTATCATATATTTTGAAACACTGGTTTGATTCTATCGACCTAGTTATTTTTATCTATGTGCAAGAATAGGCAACTGGATCAATCAACTTGACCCAATATAGGTTTTCAACATTTTTTAGACTTCAAGTTCAACCTACTAGGTTGACTAGGTCGACCTAGGATATTTTTAATCACTTTCTAGTAGGTTCTTGTACATCCTAATCTATCAACTCGATCAAGTACAGATTCTATTTTTCTAGATTTATAGATTAGCTTACTAAATTAACCAACTCAACCTAGTGTATTTTTAGGCTTCCAATTCAGTCAACTAGGTCAACCAAGTTGACCTAGTACATTTTCAACACTTTTTTTTATCTTATGTATTCGGTTTTTATATTTCTTAGTCGACCAAATCAACCCAATTTGTAGGATTTTGACAATTTTCTCCAAGGTTCTAGATCAAAAATCTCCTTTTCCATCTCTAAACTATTAAGAGTAGAGATGGCACTAACACCTCCAGTTTTTAAGTAGCCTTGTAAGACTATACTCATGGATCATGCTATGACTAGACCTTACCATTTTGATAGGTTCTCTGACTCTTATCATTGGTTCAAACCCAAGGTTAGTGTAACCCTCCTTAGACCTTATATTGATCCCACCCCTCCCACAATAGAACCTATATCAGAACTAGTTATTATTGCTACTTTCATATTTGTTGAGCCTACTCTTTCTTCTTCCACTAGTGTTCCTTCTATTATGCCTAGTTTCATTCCCTCTCCATCACCACCTTTTTTTGGTGATGATTTGATTCCTTTACCTAAGATGGATCCTATTCCCACAAAATTGGTTGATGGTCCATCTCTATCTTCTTCCACCCTTGTTACACCTTTTTTCATGAGTGTTTCCCCTAAAAATACTCACAAGTGTATCTATTGCTTCCATGGAATAGATAATCACTCTTCTACCCATTGTCATAAGTTATAATAATATGTTTATACCTTGCATCCTTCTTCCCCATCAATAGACACTACCTTTCATCCTCCAAAGATCCTTCCTAAATATATACCTAAGTATGGTGAGAGGTATTATCTATGGCACCAATGCGACACACATGACACTGATCATTGTCATATCCTTCAGTATCATCTTAAGGATTGTCTTATAGCTATTTATGGACCTTATAACATTCCTCCCATTGGTCATTCTCACAATAAGGTTTCCCCTTCTTATCCCATAGATACACCTCCTGTGGTCCCTTCACCACCTTCTATGTCTCCACTTGTGGTCTTTCTCCACCTATAGACCCTCCTTCACCTATGGATCCTTCTCCATCAATGTTTCCTACATCTCCCATAGATCTTGTTCCCATGCATTCTCCTAACCATCCTTTGCCCAATTTTCCTCAACATGATCTAATGAGTATTCCTATTTTTTTAGTTGAGGAGATTAGAAAAGAAGTATTTGCCTAGTATTCAATAAATATTGATAAGACATTAGTAGCAATTTGTATTCAACTTCATAGAGATTTATCTAATGTTTAAGATAATGTATGTGGATATATTTACTAGTATTTATGAGCACATGCATGGTGATTCCTCATTTATATTTAGATTGGATGTGTGCTCCAATCCTATTTCTATTTTTTTATTATATAATTTGACACTATGTAAAATTATTTTCTATCTTATATCATGTTTCTCCTTTTTGTTGTACTATAGTTAGTTTATGTTTCTATTTTAAATTTTGCATATACTTGTCTTTTATTTATCATTTATTTCTTTTCCTTTAGAATTTTTCTTAAAACTCTTCCCTTGTATCTTAATGATTGTTTATTTTCTTATCTTTATTTTTCATAGATAGTTGTCATGGTGACTTGGTTATATCTACCCTATTTCATTTGGTTATTATCTCTTTTTACCATGTGATCAGTTAGCAAACAGTCTTTCCCATTACTATTTCCTTTTACTAGTCCACCTTTGGATGTCCTTCCTTATTCCTTTTTTTTCAAACTAAGCATGTACATGGTTGAGACTTGAGATCACATACTTGTTCATTAACAAGCCTAAGTGTCCTGGTCAGTCTTTTATCTTTGGTTACTTAGCTTATTTTAGCCTTAGCCTATAACTCATTCATGTGTATCACTATCTCTCTCATGATTGGTCATTATTAATCCATATGGAGGAGGAATATTCAAAATCCTTCGAATGAAAGTTAAAAGCCAAATAATTTAAATAAAAGTTAAGGATATCAAAAATAAAAAATATCAAATATTCTTAAAAGTTAAATCACACAAAAATATGTGATTCAAAGCAAACCTCTTTCTTCTAGTCAAAGCTCAAAATCCATAGTTTGCCTCATGATAGAGACAAGGTCATTTAGGGAGTGGTAGGATAGTAGATTAGAAGAGGAGAATAAAAAAATATTTTAGTGTTACCTACTTTCTAACATAAGTACACAATCTTTGTAGTAGACTGATGGATTTGTATGGGGTCCTGAGGAGCGGGGAACATATTGTGGGGAGGTAGGTCCATTTTAATTTTCCTTATACCAATATGCCTTCATGATTTGATCTTAGTATCACACTTATCTACCTAAAAATATTTGTGTTTATAGGGAATAGGTTTCCTTTGTACATAGATAACCACTAGTCACTTAGTGTATTATCATGTCCTTAGTATGCCTTTTGCCTCCTCAGGTCTTCTCATAAGATACCTAAGTCTTTTATTTTTACATCCCATTTTTCATTCCCTTTCCTCATTTTACTCATGGGAATTTTTTTTTTGATTTTTGATCACTTCCCATGGGATTTCATTTATGAGTTGCTTTGTAATACTGCAAACAAGACCTGTCATCCCTCATAAATTACCACCCTTTCCATCCTATTACCCACATCCTTGATTTACCATTACTTATTTTTCTTCTTACCAATGTTGTTTTGGTACCCCTTGGGTTTTATTTTGTGAGTTGTAGTGTAAGACCATAGATGGGACCCAACCCTCCTCACAAAAATAAAATTTTCTAATAAATAAGTAGCCATCCAAATTACATGTGTCAAGTAAGAGATAAGATTCAATTGATTATGAGGTTACACATCATTTGAAATACTTCCCATCTTGATATTTAGTATGTTTTATGATTACTTCATTTTTTTTTGCCTTTTTTTTTTCTTATTTTTTGAGTGCATGTAAGATTACATCCATTTCTTGAATTTTTCATACTTCCCAACTTGAATTAGTATGATAAATTTAAGATCGAGTTTTTGAAATTTTGTTTTTATTTTGTAAATTCCATCATGAAATAGTATAATTCATTCACTTAATTTTGATTTGTTTTTATTACCATTTGTGCCCTTTTACATACCTTCAATTTTATTACATTATTTGTCATACTTCCCAACATGATATTTAGTATGATTTTACTTGTTTTAATTTGGTGCAAAAATATTTTACATTGGTTTAAAAACAAATCCCTTTTTACCATCTTGTTTGACATTTTCTTGTATTGTTATACTTAGTCATTTTTCATGTTATTAAACATTTCCTAGCTTGAATTAGTGTGTAGTGCATTTATTTGATTGATTATATTTGTCCAAGTCTTTTTTCCTATTTCTTTTTAAACCATGCATGTGTAATCCATAATGCTAGAAAAGAAACCACATCACATATATTTCCTATAACATATAAAACATAGTTAAATACATGTGCTAGAAAGTAATATATCCAAAGCTTCCACAAACTCAACCATAATGAACAAACACAACACCACAAAGACAACATACACAACCAACATCAATAAGCCAAAATTATACATCACATGTATATATGATTGCACATGTTGTATCAAACTCTTAAGATATACATATCTATTTATATATATATATATATATATATGTATATATATATATATATGTATATATATATGTGTATATATAGATATATATATATGTATATATATGTATATATGTATGTATATGTATGTATGTATATGTATGCATATATATGTATATACATATATATGTATGTATATATATATATATACACACACACATGTGTGTATATATATATATATATATATATATATATATATATATATATAGACACACATGTATATATATACATATACATATATATGCATACATATACATACATACATACATATATATATATATATATATAAATGTATATATATGTATATCTTAAGAGTTTGATACAACATGTGTAATCATATATAATGCTTCAACACTAGGGATGAGCTCCATCATGTCTATCTTGTGGCTTAGCCATGCTACTTGCTAAGGCCTCAATCTAAATCCTCTAAATGGTAAAATATAATGAGGTAGTCCAAGATCTCAATCCATCTACCTATCCATGTAGATGTGATATCTATGCTTGTGCCTATACCAACTCATTTTGGGTCATTATATGTACCTACATCAGCTAGGTCTACATCACTATATATGCCTTCATTTATGTCACTATCTCTAGATGTACAACTTTGTTATTCACTAGGGCCTGCCATGCCTACTTTTCCCTTACACCCATCTCTACTAGTGTCTATGCCCTCTTTCTACATCTGTATCTACCTCATAGCCTCTCCTGCTAGTCTAAACTATCTCACCTAAGATGGGGTATATAATACACTCAGATCCTCTAGTGTTATGGGGTCATACAACTGTAGAGTCTTTTCTAGGACATCATGGAGTGATCCCCTCACCAGGAACCCTTATCTCTCCTCCTCATCCTAAGTTATGCCTAAAAAATCACACTAGATAGATATTATATAATTGTCATATCTCATAATATCTATCTATATCTCTCTACTACCAAATAAAAAATTAAGTAATAAATGAATCATATTTTTATTACCTATCTATATTGACTCCTATGGTCTCACCATTTGCATTACTACCTAGAATAGTCTCTAAATATGTTCAGCCTCTTAGTACCTACTCTATAGGTTACTCCTACAACTTGAACATGGATATCATGGCTCACATTTGTCTCAACCTACACTTGAGTGGTCTCTCTCATCTATCTCTCCTCTGGTTCCTCTAATGACTCACAAAGGATGATGATGGTCTCTACTTTCTCCTCCTACCTCTGTTAATACCATGACCTAAATGGATATAGCTCATCTCTCTATGGAGATAGTGGTGGTATATCTGGTATCATCACCTTTACCTCCACCTCCTCCTACTCTACCCCTCATCATGATTGATCTATCCATGGTCACTCCTAGCATGGCCTTAATGTCAATCTCACTATTAGTGGTCTAAGTCCCCTCTTCCCTCATATCTCTCTCACATGTCAATTCCACTTCTCAAGCATGAGTATTGAGGTTGTTAGATGAGGTAGACCCATCTATCCTAACATCCATGCCACTAGATGTGGCTCTCTCCACCATGTATAGGGCCTTATCACCTCTCTCTTCTCTAATACTAGTCTAACTATGTGCCAACTCTCCTAGATAGTTTCTAACTACTCATATGGTCATCATACTATGTTTATGCATTTCACCATATATAGCATTGAAAAATTTGGCACATCCCATGCTACTTGGTCTTCTTTCTATCTCCTCACCCAAGGTGACCTATCATTGATCGCATGGGGCAACCTAGCTAGTTGATACCTAAGAAATTTTTCATATATCTATGCTATCATTAGTATGATCAGTCCCATGATCTTATGTCCTCTAACCCACATCTTGAATAGATCATGAACAAGTTAGACCTAGATGACAGAGCCTAGATAGTATAATACTCCCTCCTCTAGCATCATCCTACTCAAAAATACCATGTATAGTGGTACCTTTCCATTTGACTTATGATAGAGCACTCGCTAAGTCATAAAGCCTATCACCACCTTTTAAAGATCCAAAATTTAAAATATATACACATCATCCATACTCACTCTTCACCCCAATAATATCATCTTTGAACCTATAGCCCACATGGATAAGGTTCCCCTCTCCTCTATGTTGTCTAGTATCCCTATAGTCATTGGTACTCCTACTATGGGCAGTCTAAGCATGACATGGGCATCCTATAGTGTGATATCCACCTCCCATCTAAAGATGTTAGTTAGCCATTCCTAACAACCAAGAAACATGACCAACACATATGTACTAAAGGTGATCCTGCACATATCTGATATAACTCTAAAACCCATGGCTACCAGTCTATCTCTATCTTTATCTAAAAACCTATCTCACAAATATGGCAACCAATACATGTCTAATAACCTCTAGAACTATGGCCATCTCTACAATCAAGAAAAAACAAAAGATGTATTAGTTCCTTCATGTCATGTATAATCATAATACATTATTTATACATTCCATTTTTAATAAAAATAAGCATAATTTATTTATTTTTATCCATTGTATCCTTTTTTTGTCCCTCTTGCCCTTCTTTGGTCATTTTGGGCCATTCTAGCCCTCTTTTGGCTTTTAGCATGCTTTTTCATGTTTATTTTGGTTCCTTGGTCAACCTAGTTTGACCAAAATTTCCCTATTTTTGTCTTATTCTATCCTAAATGTCTTATTTTTCCTCTTATCTTCCTTTCCTTGGTGTTAAGTTTCCATTATGGCCCTTACAGACTGGTTGGACGCTTTTTCACTAGGTTTTAGCTTGTAAAATATAATAGGTCGACCTATACCTACTAGGTCAACCATATGGATGTTAAACTTGATTCAACCTACTAGGTTGACCTGGTCAACCTAGCTGGTTTAGTGTGCCAACCTATTATATTTTGCTAAAAATATGCATTTTTCTTATTTTCTCTCTATTTCCCTCAAACCCATTTTCCATCTTCATATTTTTTACCCTTAAAATATAATTTTGTTCATTTTTGACATGTATAAATGCTTAAAAACAAATTTTATCAAAAATTCACTTAATTCAATACAAATTTGAAAAATTGATTTGAGATCCATAGCTGCATACATGTAGTGCACCTGTTACCACCTCTGGGTGTCCTCGTCATCTAGCATGTCATTCTCTCACCATCTTAGCCTTGTTTGGTCTCAGAGCTCTCTCTTTCTTTTCTTTCACAATTCAAAATAACAAATGACTTCTCTTTTTCCTATTTAAAACCACTTTTTAGCAATTCAAATTCTTCAATTATTCTCCTTCAGATTCTTGGTTTTGCTCATATCTTTGTTTTTGCTCATCCATTTCACAAACTATAAATTTCATTAGATTCATGATGACATAGAGATTATTTTCCACTATCATATGTCTCTCTTCCATTTTTTTTATTTTTGGCTATTTTTTACACTAACTTCTATAGGTTTGCCTAGTGTGCTTTGTATTTGATGCCTTCACTTTCTTGCAATCTTCTTCTTTATCTACAATATTAAGGTAAGTTAAAGGTATACACTTTTCAAAAATATCCTTTCATTTATCTTATTTTCTTCTTACTAGACCATACTTAGCATTAGTGTTGTGAGTTACCATATTCTATCTCTGAAGCACCATCCTGTGTTGCACTTACGTGACACATGATGAACTTTGATTGGGTCATATGTATACACATAATATTTTCAAACTTTTATTGATTACTGACACTTCATATCTTGCAAGAACCTATCAAGTCTCAATCTCTATAAGTGTATACCTTAAGGGGTGCACTGGGAAATGGGTGGGTAGACCATCAGTGTTTTGTAAGATTGTTTTTAGTTTTACCACTTACCATCCACACTCTAGTCTCCTAAAACCTTAAACCCTAAGCTTATTCTTCTCTTTCATATTAATTCTAGTCATTATCATGATTTATTCCTTCATTTATTACCTTGTTACGCTTTTGACCTATTCATTACTCTAGGTTGACCTAGTTGACCTAGTGTGTTTTGGGGGCATTTTATCTCTTTTGGATTGTTAGCATACTGGCTAGCCTAACATAAATTTTAGGTATTATCCCAAAAACATACTAGGTCAACCCAGTCGACCTAGTACAACTAACATGTCTAAAAGTTTTTAGGTAAGATACTACTATATATATAAGGTCATTTACCACCATTTCATAAGATTTAAAATAGAGTGAAAAATTAAGGAAGAAGTGCAAATAAACATCTACTTATTGACCATTCTACTTGAGGAATAAAGCTTTAGGTTTAAATACTTTCTTTGGAGCTCTGATCTTGTCTTGTGGAGAAGTATTTTGGATGCTTAGATAGGTTGTGTATCCTAGTTCTGATTTATCTTGGTTATCCTTACAAACCACAATAATCTCTTGTGAAGCACCTTGGCCAAGGGAGAGATTGAGGCTCAGTAGGTTCATCTTCAAAGGTAAGTATTCCCAAATTTATTACTCCTTTGTAAGAGTAGATAGATAATGCAATATGTATTATTCTCTTCCATGTATTAGGATTATGTATACATTAATGTTAGTATATGTCTCTTATGCATGTTTCATTTAGTTATTATTTATTTTTTTGGTTCTAATCCCCACTTTGTGTCACAAGCTTTGGTACACACTAGATTAGTTTACTTTTCTTGTTATTAGAATAGTTTAGATTCTTGTTTGTTAGCAAAGTGAAATATTAAATCATAGGACTCTTTTAGGGTTGTGAAATTGTGTTAGATTGTAGGATTTGGAACAATTCCTAGCATGATATGTTATGATACAGGATATAAGTGATCCCCTAATCAGGTCTAGTAGATCCCCATATTGGTCATGCTCCCACTTAACAAGTGTATACCTAATCAGAAGTGTAGGTGTGCTCTATCTTATTTGATCTAAGATTAATTCATGTACATCATGAAATTTTTATTGCATATACAAGCTACATATCTCTATAAATATAAGTCTAATTGACTTCTATTCACTAGATGCAAAATGGATGCAAAAGCACATTCAAACCGAAGATAAGTTGAGTAAAATTAAGGTATTTGATCTCTATTCTTCCTTAATTCTACATGTTACCATCTAAAATAGACCTAAGCCTGGTTTTCAAATATTTAAAATCTCATGCACATTCAAGGCATCCAAGTCCACTTGCATTCTATCATTCACTTGCACTTGCATCAATCACTAGGTGGGAGAACATCAGGTTTGATCCGTCTTCATAGTATTGGTATGTAGGGACTATCTTCATAGTGGGATGTTAAGGATGTCTAGCCTATTCTACTAATAAACATAAAATTATTTAAAATTCCATAATTATAAGGAGGATTAGGGTTTACACACTAAATCAAGTTTTCTAGGCACAACATAGATCTCTAGGTTTGATGCATGTAGTAATAAGACCTAAAAACATAAGCACATATGCTCCTAGAAAATAAGAATAGACCTAAAAAGGGGACACTACCACCAATTTGAGGACACTTCAATAAAATTTCACTACTATCCATATGGGGAAATACTATCTAGTGAGAAAATATATTATAAAATCTTATTGATGACACTCAAAACTATCTAACACCTAGTTTTTAGAACCCAAATCATCCATGGTAGTCATTTTTTATAAGTCTCTATTTAAGCCTATTTAATGCTATTTTTAGAAATTTAAATAAGGTCAAATTCCATAAAAAATCATTACTTAGTTATTTAAATTTATTTAAATAATTTATACATTTCATCCCTTAAATCTAAACAAAAGTGAGCTTTCATCAATGAAATGTGCATCAATGAGATCAAACTTATAATTAGTGAGCTTGCATAAAACTATGTTTTTAATTCACTAAATAATGGTGATATTGACCTATATATCAACAAGAATGACCTACTAATCAATGAGCTCACATAAGGTAATTATGTTTTTTGTGTTGTTATTTTATTGAGAATGGTGATCTCATCCTATAAATGATGAATTCATCCTAATAATTAGTGAATTTGTTAGATTGTGTTTTTAGTTCACTACATAATGGTAAGATTGACCTCTAGAATGGTGAGATTGCCTTGTGTGAATTTATTGAGAGCTAAAAACTATAAATTTTTGAATTCCTTTATTCACCAAGAAACATTTTTTAAACTCCTAACCTTATTTATTGTAGGTTTTGTGATCTTAAGGAGATTATTCATACAAATAATAGATCAAAATTCATTCATATTTCTATTTTGTGCTTAAGCAAAGAACCTAAATTTCATTTAGTTCTCTAAAAAAACTTATTTATTTCATTATTTTCTTAAAGTATTATTTCTTACTTATTTTTTGTAAATTATTATTTGTATGCTCTCCCCTTTACCCCTTTAGGGAGCCTAGGTGATTAAAACAATATGTAGGTTACTTGATTCTTGTTACCCAAAAAGGTTGTTTGGAGTATGGTCTTCTCTTGCCTATTTATGGGGTCCTAAGAATGAGAAATAGACACTCATTCCCTTTATTACTTCTAAAATATGTGGGATGGAATTCATCACCTTCCTATAATTTCCTAAGGCAAAATGATTATGACTTCATTTCCTAACACATGTACCAACCCCATTATGTGATGAGGTATAGAAATTGAAACTACAGTCAACTAATCTTTAGTTGAAATGCCCCTTAGAGCTTGAATTTTTTGGGTAGAACTTCATTGAAATCTTACTGATGAAGTGGTCATGAAGGGACAAGACCCTTTCATGAATATCTTGTTAAGTCTCAATGTCTAATTGATGGATTTGATCCATTTGAGGATCTTCTATAAATCCAAATGAATACTTTAGAATAGAAACCTCTTTTGTCACAAAATTTACATTGATGCATGCATGCAAAGTTATCAACACCTAAATATTTCCTTCATGTACAAACCTTTGAGAGAATGGTGTGATTAAATCACCACCATAATTGAATTTAATTACTTAATGACTCATTAAACTTTTAATTCTTTCAAATGTTGAGTATATCAAAGGATTAGTCATTGTGTTGTAATCTTGTGTCAGTTCTTAAAGTAGCTTTGCAATGCTTATGTGTTAATGCTTGATTGTGTGTCAAAAACCTATTCATATTCAAAATCACATCCACACAACACATCAAGTTTTCAAACCTAAAATTCCAAAATATGTATTCACATATTTACACCCTAAGGTGTTATGCTATCTAAATTTTCAAGTCACCCTTCATACATTCCAAGGCATTACACCTTCCAATTTGGAACTAAGTTTTGTCCATTCTGCACCTTTACATTACCCATTTTTATTTAGGTCAAAATCAAATTTTATGTGAATATAAGGCCAAACCAAATTAAATTCAATTCCTATTCTAAATTCAAAATTGAAATCAAAGTCAACCATAATCAAAACTTTCAAAAATTCAAAGCATTTCAAAATCCAAAAGTTGACCAAAGTTGTTAACTCAGATATGTCTAAATACACTCATAAGGGGTTTCTTATGGTCCTTATTTCAAAGAAGAAAATTTTTATGATCCAATTAGGTATCTTAAAAATTCTAAAAATATTTAGGATGGGGAGTAATTACCAACCATGTTTGAATATCTCCACACCACTAAATGATCTATTCAAAACCAAGTTGAAAATCAATTCTCATAGGAAAAAATGAAGCCATCTTAATATTGCTAGAATCTGGAGCTAAGTTTCCACCTAATTTTTTCATAGAAAAGTTACATAATCTTATTAAAATGAAGGAGATACCTCAATATGTAAATTATATCCAAACTCAACCTCTTACTCATAGTTCAAAATTGGTTTTTGGATCATACAGTAAAGGAAAATGTCAACTTATTGACCCATCCCAACATGGCTAAATTATTACTTCCATGATACAACATATTAGTCAAAATTATGCATATCATATTGTATCTAATTTGATGGCTTACCTAGATACAACTTAGTTTAATATTTATTCATTCACAATTCAAACAATCTACCAAAGAAACAAAAAGAACCTTTAGTTAACCTACATCTAATGTAGATCCATTACCTAATTTTATGCAAGTACTTCCAATGATTTATTAGTAATAATTTGTAGCTAATACACAACATACCTTATTCAATCATCAATAAGTCATTCATAATGTGTAATAAATACCAAAAAATTCATGGCATCAAGTTACAAATATGCCACCAAAATAAGTGGTGGTTAATTCACAACACACATTGCCTAGTTCACAATAATAAACCTCTTCCAATTTAAAATAACAACATATATATTTGAACCAACTATAAGTTTTTGATAATTCATAGTATAAAATTCATCAGAATCAATAGGAACTCCCTTTCCTTTCATAACATATTCCTAATCATCAACAACATATTCCTATAAACCAACAATACCTTGTCAATCCTATTCCAAATTCAAGTCAATAGAAAATCCCCTATCAAACTTATAATTCTAGTTATAGGGTTAGTATCCCTAATAAAAACATATAAAGGGGATCCATCCCTACTCATACCAATACCACTCAAGCCAATAAATTCTTGAATGCCAATAAAAATAGATTCCTTCCCTCATAAAACACTCTCAATCTCCAAGAATGGAATGAAATGAAAGAAACAACTTTAGGACTTCAAGTAGGAAATCAAGGTAAGAAGTATAAGTTTTATGATATATGCCCTTAGTTGTTTGACATGAGTTTCCTTCAAGTACCTCCCCATCTCATTTATAACTACCTATGATTGATAAATATAAATGGAAAGGTGATCCAAGGGAACATTTATAGGCATTATTTGTTGCATTTTAAAAAGTGGCTTTTAGTAGTATTTACCTACTTCACTTATTTCCATGCAGTTTGGGTGGACAAAACTTAAAGTGGTTCCTCCATTTTCCAAATGGCTCAATCACCACTTTTGATGATCTATCTAAAAAATGTGTTAGACATTTCTCATACAACATAGAACATGAGTCGACCTTGGTTGATATGTGTAAAACTAAACATCATGGTGGATAAATATTCTCTACATTCTTACAAAGATGGATGGCCGTATCTAGTCACTTCTTGCACAATTTTATAGATAAGCATTTAGCTAGTATATTTACACATAATATAAATTTTGAAGTAACCTATAGCCTAAGGTTTCATTATGCAAACACATTTGAATAAATCATAGACAAGGTTGTGTAGATTGAAAAGGAACTTATTGATAAAGGTATAGTCAAGATATACTCTTAATCTCAATCTCAAGCCCAACCTCAAACACCAATTCAAGCAAGCACATCCAACAAATTCAAGGCCTTTAACAAAAATAAGAACAAGGTTGGTAATAGGGTCAAGAAAGTAAGACAAGTGAAAATGTTGAAATCACTGCCTACCAAGGTAATTTTTAAGAACCTATATTTGAACCCCCTTAGATTTTTTTAGGTGAATTTGATTCACAAACTTGGTGAATCTACAGGTTTTGAAGATTTTTTTTATTTTCTAGATTTTTTGTGTAACCATTTGGATGCACTGAAGGCATTCACTTAAAGGCTCTACCGAATGGGTTGACTAAAAGACTTTGTTGAATGGATCCATAAAATAAATCCACCAAATGAATCTACCAAAAGGATCTATAAAAAAACTCTATCAAATGGATTTTTTAAATAGATATACTAAATAGTTGTGTCAAATGGCTCTACCAGATAGCTATGCCATATAACTTTGTTGGATGTCTCTATCAAATATATATATTGAACAACTATGCCAAATGGATATATTTTATGGTTGAGTCAAATATCTATGCTATAATGTTGTGCTAGATTGATATGGCCAAGATGAAGGGTTACTAGTGTGGTTGGTCTACTACTTGGTTGCCCGGTCACCTCCTTGGTCCTATAAATATGCCATTATCCCTAATTTGGTACATTTGATTCCTCATCCCCCCTTGGCCCCACCCACAACAATTCACCATAGTAATAAAATATGTTTTTCAAAAACTTGCCATAATGTTAAGTCCATATAGTTTGAATAACATACAACAAGAAAGAACTACCATATTCATACATGATGCAATGATTGGATTTCAAAATGTAGTTTTGTGTCTTAATGCCCTATTATAGATTTACCTAGATATATCTTGTAGAAATAAGAAGTTCAAATTATTCAAGGAGATATTTATAAATATGAAGAGAAATATAATTTATAAGGGGTTAATAAGTGGAATTCATATTTCATGTGTTAGGAGTTAGCAAAAATGATGGTGCCACCTTTGCAAGTATTACCATTATTTTAGACAAGTTGATCTGAAAAAGATTAAATCGGGAACTGGTCAAGCTGCCTCTAGTAACCAATGTCATGAATCTATTGGATAACTTTAGAATACATCTAGAATCATATGGTCTAGCTAAAAAAATGGTTGAGAATGTCTATTATGAAGTTGAGGGGTGATATTTAGATGACAGGGATAACAAGTAACAAGAGATGGTAATTGAATAATAATTTGTTAATAAAAAAGATGAAACCCTTGGTGGCATAAAGATTGAATTGTAGAATAGAATTCAATATTAGGATCATTCTATATGATGGTCATTAATCTTAAATTCCATGCAACAATTCAATCTTTATGTCACCAAGGGTTTTATCTTTTTATTATCTGATCATTGTTCAATTACCATTTTTTGTTCTTCATTATCCCTATCATCTAAATCATACCGTAAATCTTCACAATAGACATTCTCAACCATTTTTTAGCTATATCAGATGATTTTAGATGGGTTTTGAAGATATCCAATGGATCTATGACATGGTTACTAAAGGAAGCTTCACCAATACTTGATTTAATCTTTTTTGTATTAGCTTGTTTTTTAGATAAAGGTAATACTTACAGAAGATACACCATCATTTGTGCTTACTCATGACACATGGAAAACGAATTCCCCTTATTAAACCTTTGTAAATTTGATTTATCTTCATATTCAGAAATCTCTCCTTTAAAAAAAATGTGAACTTCCTATTTCTATAGGATAGTTAGGCAAATGCAAAGGTGTACATGTAGTGTTTTGTTTGTACATTCCATTGAAATTCACTTCAGTATTCTTCACTAGATAAGGTACATTTAATGGTTCTATCTTTTAAGGTTTTAAATTTTGGTTTCCTTATTCTTTTGTACTTGGTCTTAGTAGGGTTTGGGAATACAATCCTTGATTTTTTATTTTCCTTTCTTCTTCCCATGCCCTTAAGCTTTAACCCTAGGGAATGTTCTTATAGTTCCATTCAACACTATCATTTGGTCTACCATCTGACACTACCATTCAATGGTGTTTATTAGCACTACCATTCAGCATTTCCATTTAATAATATCAATATTTAGAGGTTTTATCATTTGACACTATAATTTATCTCCTCTAATCAACACTTTTGGCATTAACTATTTAGTGTCATTGTCTGATTCCTCAGTTTGGGTTTTGTTAGTTTCCTTGTTTGATATCGGCGAGGTGGGGGGGTATATATATGTGGTGAATTAAAATATATTCTAAGATAATTATGTAAATGGTTGGGGATATGATCCTAAAAATAATTTATATCCTTAAAATTTTGGTTATTTGATCCTATCTATTGACCCTAAAAAATTACCAAAACCAAAATCCAAAAATTAAAACATTCATGAAATAACGAATATTTGCCACTAAAATTTACCCTATTGCCTACCTAAGATTCACCACCTAATCCACCACTCACATTACAGAGGGCACCCATATGGAAGGGATAGTTTTAGAATAAATTTTTGAGTGATCTAGGTGAGCCTATTGAGGAAGTATTTTAAAATTTGGTTCCCAAAACCATTTTTAAAGGGTCAACCAAAGCCAACATGATACAGAGAGAATTAGTATTATGATTATCATCATGTCTAAGGCCACACATTTTATAAATATGTACAAATCTAACATCTCATCCAAGCTCTACTTGAAAATGGAGAAATTGAGATAGAGGAGAATGATGCCAATAATTAAAAAAACATGGGTATTGTTAGTAATTTGACATGTCAAGGATAAATTACTACCCCCATAACTTGAAACTTTCAAAAATTTAGTCCTTATCCCTTTGAAATTGGTCAAACTGAGGAATTGTGGTCTAAAAACACAACTTTTGGTAAAAATGTCAAAAAAAATGGGGTAAAAATGCCATAATTGTTTTTAAAAAGGTATTCAAAATATAAATTTGGCCTTTATTAATGTTAAAAAATGTGAAAATATCTTAATTCTAAAGTTTCAAACTTTAAAAAAGACATTTGATGTGTTTTATAAGCTAAAAGGCCCTAAAAACCCATCCCACATGCCAATTTCCACATTTAAAGTATGAAAAAAGATTAAAAAATTCTAATTTTTCATTATTGGCATGTTATAATTATCAAATATTCTATTCCAAGTGGTGGAGGGCTTTCATCTTCTCTTAAAAGGGCAAAAAGAGGTTTTTTCCTCTCATTTTTTAAGAGTAGTAAAAATTCTATTTGGATTCCATAAAACCAAGGTAGAGGGAGTAAATTTTAGGGAATATAAAATATTTAGAAACATTTTCATTCAATTAATTTCCATATAGGACCTAAACTAGCCTTCTTTTTTTACTTTGTTTGTTAGCACAAGGAGACCTACCTATAGGTTTTCTAGTGGTATAGACTGCTAACGAAGGGTATAGATCTCAAATTTGGGGTGGATAAAGTAAAACCTGAGGGATTATTGATGGCCTAAGTAGATACTAAATTATATTCTCAAGGTTCACAAACCATCTAGTTGAAGATAGGTCAATTTTTATTGCCTTACAACCAGAAAGGCAACCAATTTTCTCCATTTTCTCCTCACCTGGGAAGAGTTTAAAATAAATTCAAATTATTATAAGATCTTGGGGACTTGTTATACTTTTAAATGGAATTTTTAGACTATTATTCATGAAATTCAAGGTCAAATAAAGGTCATAAACTCAACCAATTAAAGAAAGAGCAGTATGAGATTCAAAGGTGAATTGTATGGTCAAGAGTAGAGATGACACCTTCAAATTTTCAAGAAAGTTTCTATTTTAGGGTCTATATCATTTTAATCATGATTTCAAATCATAATTATCCAAGTTTCATGTCCAAGAAACCCATCTCTATGCTCTCAAAGTGCTTAAATGGGCTAGTTTGGCATTCTTTAAGAAATTTTTACAAATTTTAATGTTTTTGGAGACTACTAGGTTTGAATTTTTCCCTCTTTCACTCTTATAATGGCCTTCAAATTAATTAGGTATGATGTTTTTGTTCCCATGTTTATATGTATCTCCTCATTTTGGTGTTCTCATAATCCTTTATTCTCCTTTCCCACCTTCATTTCATCCACCCCATCTCATTGCCATACTCTAAGTCTTCTTCTATGTTTTGTGCTACATTTTCAACCTCCTTTCATGATTCCATCATCTTTTGACCTTCATTCATCCCTACCACCTTCACCCATCTACATAACCTAGTTTCACTATTAAGGAGCCAAATGGTTGATTAAGAGCATATGAGCATATAATAAAGAGTGTTTATAGGCTATTCAAGGGTTCATGTGGTCAAAAGGGAGGACCTACAAACAATACAACACACCAAAGATCTAATAAAATCATCTCATCAAGGACAAGGGTATCTCTATAGTGACTATAAATGACCTCATCAAGCAACCATGAATAGGAATAATGTCTAAATCTTCCTTGGAGCTTCCCTTAAGGTCATAGACAGGCTAATGTCTATACAAGATATGGCATAATGTTGTCATTTTCAGTGAGATATGGCTCTAAGAAAGGGTGATATCATGATGTAGACAAGAAAATTTAAATCTATTTCACCTTCATGGGAGATAAAAATTGATTTAAGGCCCTTAATATGTTTCAAAAGAGTTCAAGAAACCATACTATCACCTATATGAGCACTAACAACTGGAGATCATAAAGAGGGAAGGTAATGATTTAACTATACATCAAAGAGTTGACCACTTTAGTGAGGTTATGACTGGAAAGTAGTTTGTTTTAACAAGAGAGTTTCATGAACCTCATATTGTCTTTTTGCATCTTTGGTTCAAACTCTTTTGAGCTCCTACAAAGATACAATTCATACAAAGGGTAATAAACATGAAAATCACAAACAAGCTTTGATTATAAGGTCTATGATTAAGAGGAAATGGTTGGTTTTGAGAGGAATCCAGTAATCTTAGGGGTTAGATGAATAGTTTAAACACAAAGATAAATTATCATAAGGGATAATCATGAAATATGTCCAAATATAGTCAAAACTCTAGCAAGGTCACCTATATCTAAGAAAATTCATGGTATAACCAAGGATTTAGTAGCCTACAATACATTTTCAAGGGTCAAAGAGTGTCATCAAGTATCATATGTGGTCATTTCCATTAGGTTTTGCAGTTTCAAGTAGGAATATCAAAGGGACTAGGCATGTTAGGTTTCAAGGAAGAAATGAAGAGGATAAATGAACTACATTCATCTCAAGAAAAATGGAGCCTATAGTCACTTTACAAAATTTAAGCTACAGTTAAGATACACAGGTTTCGAATGAATCAAAATGCTTATCAAAGTATGCCAAAAGAGCATGAAACATTACCATGTGACCTAATAGGGGTGTGAGGGACACATAAGTATAATAAGACCTAAAATAAATTATAGGTGAGCTAAAAGGAGTTTCTTCGGGTAAGATCTAAGTATAGTGTAGTCAAGATCATATAGACTACATCTTTAATATGCAGTCATTGTTTACTTGTAGCTTGAAAAGGTGTGCATAGTGTATGTTTGAAAATAATCATCAAAAAATTGAACACTTTTTGAGCCTAGGCTACTCAAAAATTCAAATTCACCTTAAAGTCATTATGAAAGTGAAACCCTACAGGCATGTGCCTTGGGAAGACACCTACTTAATGATAGGATAAGCCTTTTAGGTCCAAAGAGGTTAATATGATGATTCCAAGATAATCAATTAAATTTTGTCAACATTTCATAAGTAATAGAGAAATGGAAACATATAAAGTTCAAGAATTCCATACATAAGGCTCATGAAGCAAAGTAACCTATAATGAAGTACGTGATTATGCTAGATGGAGACTAAGTTAAGAGGATAAACCATGATGAGCAATGAGAATGATTCAAGGAGACTTTCAGGGTTAGAAGTGATCATAATGAATGGTGGATCTAAAATTCACTCATAAATTTTTTTTCAAGATGTCTTTGAATTCCAATTGATAACCTACAACCATCATGGATGAAACCTACAACCTATATAGGAGCCTACAAGCATCCTTAAAAACTAGACCTACAGTCAAGTAAGTGAATGTGTCAAGAATGGATTTTAAAGGGTTTTAACCACTTCACAGGGTTATGGTCATTGTAAAATTATCATGATAACATGGGGAAAAACATGACACTTTATACTTTGTACATCATGAAGGGTTTCTCCTTAGCATTGATACCTACAGTGCCATAGAACACATCCTACAGGCTTGTGCTTGTTTAAAGAGGTTTATAGAGGATATTTGACATCCTTAGGGTTTTTAGAAGATTTAAAGAGGAATTATACCAAATATATCCTTCTAAACCCCTTTATACTTGTCACCAAGCTTCCTCAGGGTCAACTTGTTGTTCGTATAAGCATTAAATGTACACTACAATAGTCATACGTGAATCTTTTCTTTGGATATGAGGCCAAGCTAGTGAAAGGTTTTCATTGCCAAGGTAAAATAATATTGTCAAGTGAGATGAAATAAGTTGTTTTCTCAAAGAGGATTTTTTAATACGAAACTATATATAGTTTTTAACCCTACTTGAATACAGTCATGTTTTCAACTTGGCAAGAAGAATAGGGGTTAGATTTAGCATGTTGAGAGCATCAAGGGGCTAATTGAAGATTTAAAAAAGCATGATGAGATATAAAAAAGTAAGTGTCACCTCAAAATACTCACCTAAATCTCAAAAAGATGTTATAATAGTAGGTGTATGGAATATGCTAGTTTTGAGGCCTAAAACACTTTGTTGGAGGTCTAGACATGCTTAAAATAGGGGAAAAGGTGTTTTTGAAACTCCTAAAATGGATATTATGATAAATAATGATTATTTTAATCTATAAAACTTCAAAAAACCATGAAAACATCTCTAAAACATGAAAATATAGTCAAAAATGTAGACAATCCATACACAAAGGGTAAATTCAAGAGAAAATTGAGGATTTTGGGAGCTATAAGTGGTTTTAGGACCTCAAATTTTGTACACATAGTCATAAAGACTTGGATAACATTTTAAAAAAGTTTAATGGCCATTGGATAATTGTAAGCACTTACTATTTTGTCTTATACCTCAGCATGTCTATTTGAGATCAACATTGGAGCATGTATTGTTTTGGAGTGCTATAGAGGTTTTTAAGCCTAGGTATAATTTTGGAAATCATAGGATTATTTTTGTTACATGATAATTAGACCTTTAAAGAGTTTAAAAACTCCAAATTTTATGTAAACCATGCTCATACAAGCTTATGCAGGCAAATAGGCACATAGGCTAAAAAGATATTTTTGACTTTTCAAGAAAAATGTGATTTTAGAGTGTTTTGATAGAATGGTATAGGTACCATGATGATGTTTTAAGGATTTTGGAGGTAGGGGAAGATTTTTTTATCTTGGTAAAGTTTTTCACTTTTTTAGTTTTAGACAACCTTCTAAGCCTCTTATTCAAATGCTCGTATTGATCACCACATATGGAGTTTGTAAAAACAATCCTAGTATGTTTTAAGGACCCCTATATAATTATAATTAATGAATAATTGAGATTAGTTGAGGGGTTGTACTTTATGAACAATCATTAAGAGAGTAGGTAACCTAGAATGCAATCAAATTCCCATAGGCAAATTTCTTCCACATGATAACTTTTCATATATTTTGCATGGGAACCCAATAATTGTAGGGATGTTAAGGAGGTTAGTGTTATACACATAAATGAAAATATTTTGGGATTTGGAGGTCTATACTTCATGAATCATCATTTTGAAGATTTAGTTTTAAAACCCTCTTAAACCCCTAAAAAACTAGTTTTGAGAAAAGTGGATTTTATTGCCATAAAATCATCATGGATCAACCTAAAAAAAATTAAAACTTCAAATAAACTCATATAGGATTACATAAATGCCAATTTTATGTATGGATCTATATGAATGAGGTCATAAATTATGTTTCTTATGGAAGAAAAACATGTAAAAGAAAGTACATGGTAGTTCAATGAAATCTAATCAATGGAGATCGAAGCCTAAGACTTATTATTCATCATAAAATATTAATTTGATATTAAATAATATAGGAAGTGTCCCTACCAAATTGATCAAAATGGACAATTTATAGGCAAATAGAGAAAAATAGGCCTAGTCAACCTTGCTGACTGAATGGCAAGAGTTTTCTCATCAAAATCACATATCTTGTGATGAGTAAAGTTTTTACAGGTCTATTTAATAATTTTTTCAGGTTTCATAGTTTATTTTTTTAGGTTTAATGGAGTTAAAATGAATATATTAGCTTTTAGGCCTATTTTATCTAATAAGCCTAGTTGGTCAAATGGTCAACTTGAAGTTTAGCATTGAAAGAGGCTATCAAGGAATTCAATTTATATTTTAATTTTGTATATCTACTATTTAATGGAGTTTTCATGCACATCTTCATCTTTAAAATAACCTTTTCATGCAAGATGGAGTTAGTTGGACTTGACTAGTCAAAGCTTATCATGCATCTTCCTTGATTTCCATGCAAATTAGGACATTCTCATGTTCTAACTTAGCTTCCAAAAACTTCATGTGGAGTTAATTTTAGATTTTTGCATATCATCATGCATGGAGGAAGATTTTACTTATTGACATGGGCCCACCACCTTGTTTCTACAACAAAGTTTGAAGTTTCATGCATGCTTTATGGAGTTTAAGGATTTTTGATAATTGTTTTAATATTGTAAAAGGAGTTAGTATTGAGTTAACCAACCAAGACTAATCCTTATTCCATTTCAATGACACATTGGTTGGATATTTGTTTTAAAACATATATATTGGTTTTTTCAAGCCATTTATAGAATAATTCTTAAAGTAGAGAAGAAATCGTAATTGACACCATTTTTATCAAATAAAGAATTTTTTTTGCATATTATTTTAGATCAAAATAGAGTGTAAAGTGGAATATAATTACCCTTTTTTAGGTCCTTTCCACACCTACTATGAAAATATCATCCTCTAAAGGTCATTGGAAGAGCTATGATTTGAATTTGCTTTGTAAACTTCTTTCAGGCCTTCTTTTGAAACACTAATGTTCAGGATTGAATGCAGAGCTTTATTTCAAATTTATATGTGTGTCTTAATTATTTTAAAAAGGTATTAGATAATACTAATCATTCAGGTGCATCACCCCATTAGATAAGATTTCCCATTTTAGTTTTCTTCTCCCTTTTCATCCCAAAAAATTAAAAGTAGATTAGTTTTAGTATTACATCTTAAGGGAACCAACCCTCTTTGGATGTTCTTCTCAATATAGTCACCCACACTCTAAGAAAATCAAATTGTATTAGCTGGAGAGGAGGTGTGCCTTGCACATCTTCAAATAGGGTGCACTCTAGAGTGATAAATTTTTTTGGCACACCTGGTGGTACACCATTCTACACACTAGCTTTTGGAGGCATTCAAAAGATCAGTGCAGCTTTTAGCCATTCAAAGCTAGTTATGAACATCAGGTATCATTTCAATATTGATTAATTTTAGTATTTGGCTTACTAATTGTATCCAATAGCTTGTTTCAATACAAATCCATATTATCCTCACTATGATCAATATGACCAACTATACTATGATCCTCAACAGGAGTTTAAAGATCTATATCATGCATATATGCAAGAATACTACCCAGATCCTCCATATGAATAACCAATCCATCATAATATTACCACTTACTAGTCTTATCATGGCCATTTTACATCTACCCAATCCATATCAATACTTAAACAAATTATAGTGAGCCTTAGCAAGCATGCATTAGAGTTGTATTTACATAACTATTATGGCTAAGATACCCATACTCACTAAATTCATCATTTGAGAGAGTCATTAAGCAAATAAAAGAGAAATGGGCACCTATTGAGAGAGAAAATTGGGGCAATCTTACTAGTGAGATGATGGATGTGGGTGGTTACATTCAAAATATTGAGGACAAACTAAAAGGCCTAAAGGAAGAATAGGTCCAACCTCACTCTTCTTATATGCCATCCATTCCTCCTCAAGAGACAATTCCAAGAGCCCCTTTGAGTTTGCCAAGTTCTTCATGTTTTTCTTATACCTTCCATTTTTGGAGATCTATCCAAGATAATTGTCAAAGAAAGAAAGAGATTGTTATGGAACAGCCTAGTGGTGAGATCCAAGATTCCATCCTCCTTTAAGAGTCTTCTTATATTCTTTATCTTCATGAAACAACTGACCACTTTAAATAAAATATATTCCAAGAGAATATTGATAAATAGATCAGATAGTTATAGTTAAAGACAAGGAAAGAGGAGGAGAACCATAATCAAAATGTCAAAAAAGAGCCTTTATCTTTCCCATCTTGGAACCAAATCATGGATTCAAGCAAGAAAGAGGAATAGTCAAGCATCATTCAAGATTTTGAGTTCAAGTAGGAGATCATTTAGCCTTCATCCCTTCCTCCTCAAAATCCTAAATCCTTTCCTTCATGGAAAGGCATTCAAGAAAAAGTGCAGAGAGATGAGGTGAAGGTGATCCAAGAAGAGCAACCTCATGAGAAAAATCAGGTATCTATGGTAACTTATATATATATTTCTCATCTTATTGAATACTTTTAGGGAGATATCATGCCAATTTTAGAGAAATAACCTCTTATTTATGAGGAAAGTGAAGAGGATGTATCCAAAGAGATAGAAAAGAAAGGTTACTTGAGTGATCAAGAAGAAGAAATCATAGTTGGGACAACATTGGGCAGGGACAAACATGGTTCATTATTGCATGATGCCAAAGAAAAGGAGTTGTAGGAGGATGCTAAAGAGCTTGGAATAGCTGATATAGATGAAAAACAAACAAATATTTCTTTATAAATTATCCATGAAGACAACTCACATATATCCATTGCTAAGATGGAGAATACTCTTGAAGAACATGATGATTGGTAGCAGTTGTACCATTATTTCATGAGTGAAATTGAAGAGCTTAAGATGGAAGATTTTGATGATGAGATAGAAAAATAAGCTGAAATTCATCTTATAAGTTATTTTAGAGATCCCAAAGCAAGATGAGTTGGAGCTTGAGTGGATAGATGAGATGTCATTCTTTATAGAAGATGATGATGGAACAAGTGTAGTAGATCAAGAAATTTCATATGAATCCATCCAAAAATTAGAAATGTGTGATCAACATGATTTAAATGGTAATATTTCAAATAAATTTCATATCCTTTTAGTTCATCATGATGAAGAGGCCTTTTGGGATGATTTGGAGAGTTTTTGTGCAAAGTTTGATAGTCCATCTTCACCCCAAAATAGAGATTGATGAATGCGTTGTAAAGAGTACTATTGTAGCTATTAATCAAGAAGAAATTAAAGTCATATTATAGCCATGTTTTCATGCTTATCAAAGATCTAAAGACTTTGACAAAGTACCACTTCAAATGGAGTCAAATGAAGATGTCAACCTAAGTATATTAGTTGAATTGCAAACATAATCATTGAATGAGAATGTGTCAAATCATAATAATCATATGAATTAGGTAGAGATAGCAATTTTGATGCATCAAAGGAGAATATGTGAGTAAGATGATTGTATCTTGGATCCATATCTTTAATCCATGCACCTATGAATGGAATTTGGAGGCCTAACTACATCATTTAGAACACATGAACATATAAGTGCTCCCATTTGTAGAAGAGATATCAAAAATAAGAAAATAAATTTAAAGGATCCATTGTACATAAAATAACTTTCCATTTGATATTAGAGGACCAACAAGGTGAAGGTTAGTTTATACATAAGAAACTACCTTTTGTTCTCTAAGTGCATATCTGCACATGCTTTCAATAATTGTTGTCTCTTTTATAGTTATTGTTGTTCATTATTCTAAGTGAATACATGTACATGTTTATTGTTGTTCATGTTAATTCTCTTGTTTGTGTCTTTATTTGTAAAAGATCCTAAAAAAATAGTGTTTATCTGAGGTTGTTATAACTAGAGTTTCTAAGTTCTTTGACCAGTAGGTTGGTCAACCCTAAGAGTTATAAAAATTGTTAGTAATTTGACATATAAAGGCAAAATTACTACTACCGTAACTCAAATCTTTCAAAAATCTAGTCCTTAACCCTTTGTAGCTGGTCAAACTGAGGAATTGTGGTCTAAAAATGCAAATTTTGGTCAAAAATGTTAAAAAATAGGGTTAAAATGTCATAATTTATTTTAAAAATGTCTTTAAAATATCCATTTGGCCTTTATTCATGTTCAAAAATGTGAAAATATCTTAAGTCTAAAGTTTCAAACTTTAAAAAAGTCATTTGATGTGTTTTATAAGCCAAAAGGCCCCAAATCCCCCCTCCCACGTGCTAATTTACACATTTAAATCATGAAAAAAGATCAAAATTTTATAATTTTTCATTTTTGGTAGGTTATAATTCTTATATATTCTATTTTAAGTTGTGGAGGGCTTTGGTCTTCTTTTAAAAGGGCAAAAAGAGGGGTTTTCCTCTCTTTTTTCAAGAGTAGTATGGATTTCATATAGACAAAGAAAGGGGAGTATATTTTAGGTAGTATCAAAGATTTGAAAACATTTTCATTGAAATTAATTTCCATACAGGCCCTAAACCAACCTTCTTTTGTTACTTTGCTTGCTGGCACAAGGAGACCTACCTGTAGGTTTTCTAGTGGTACAGACTGCTGAGGAAGGTTACAGATCTCAAATTTGGGGTGAAATTTTAGACACAAAATAATTATTTATGGTCTAAGTGGATCCTCAATTGGATTTTCTAGGATCATGAACCATCTAGTTGAAGATAAGTCAATTTTTTCTGCCCTTCAACCAGAAAGGCAATTGGTTTTCTCCATTTTCTCCTCACCTAGGAAGAGTTTAAAGGAAATTAAAATTATTTCAAGATATTGGGTACTTTTTATACCTTTAAAAGGAATTTTGAGGCTATTATTCATGAAATTCAAGGTCAAACAAATGTCATAAACTCAACCAATTAAATAAAGAGTAATATGAGCTTCAAAGGTGATTTGTATGGTCAATAGGAGAGATGGCAGCTTCAAGTTTTCAAAGAAGTTTCTATTTCAGGGTCTATATCATTTTTATCATGATTTATAATCATAATTCTCAAATTTTCATGGCCAAGGAACCCATCTCCATGCTCTCAAAGTGCTTAAATGGGCTAGTTTGACATTCTTTAAAGAATTTTTGCAAATTTTAAGGTTTTTGGAGAATACTAGGTTTGAATTTGACCCTTTTTCACTACTATAATAGCCTTCAAGTTCATGTGGTATGATGTTTTTTTGCCCATGTTTGCATGTATCTCCTCATTATGGTATTCTCATACTCTTTTATTCTCCTTTCCCACCTTCATTTCATCCACCCCATCTCACTGCCATACTCTAAGTCTTCCACTATGTTTTGTGCTACATTTTCACCCTCCTTTCATGATTCCATCATCTTTCCACCTTCTTCATCCCTACCACCATAACCTAGTCTCACTATTAAAGAGATAAATGGATGATCAAGATCATATGAGCATATAATAAAGAGTGTTTTTAGGCTATTCAAGGGTTCATGTAGTCAAAAGAGAGGACCTACAACAAATCCAACACACCAAATATCTAGTAAAATCATCTCATCAAGGACAAGGGTCTCTTTATAGTGACTAAAAATGATATCATCAAGCAACCATGAGGAGGAATGAAGACCAAATATGCCTTTGAGCCTTCCTTAAGGTCATAGACAAGCTATTGTCTGTATAAGATATGGCATAATCCAGTCATTTTTAGTGAGATATGGCTCTAAGAAAGGGGGAATTCATGATGTAGACAAGAACATTTAGATCTATCTCATCTTCATGGGAGTTAAACATTGATTTAGGGCCTTTAATATGTTTCAAAAGAGTTCAAAAAACTATACCGCCACCTATATGAGCACCTACAGCTAAGGATCATAAGGAGGGAAGGTAATGGTTTGACTATACATCAAAGAGTTGACTACTTTAGTGAGGTTATGACTGGTAAGTAGTTTGTTGTAACAAGAGAGTTTCATGAACCTCATACTATATTTTTACATCTTAGTTTCAAAATATTTTGAGCTCCTATAAAGTTACAGTCTGTACAAAGGGTAATAAGCATGAAAAGCATAAACAAGCTTTAATTAGAAGGTCTATGATTAAGAGAAAATGGTTGGTTTTGAGAGGAATCCAATCATTTCAGGGGTTAGATGAATAGTTAAAACACTATGATCAATTGTCATAAGGGCTAATTATGAAATATGCCTAAATACAATTAAAATCCTAGCAAGGTCACCTATAGTGAAGAAAAGTCATGCTATAGCCAAGGATTTAGTAGTCTACAATACATTTTTCAAGGGTTAAAGAGTGTCATCAAGCATCATATGTGGTCATTGTCATTAGGTTTTTTAGTTTCAAGTGGGAATATGAAAATGACTATGCATGTTAGGTTTTAAGGAAGAAATGAAGAGGAGAAATGTACTACATCAAGGTATACCAAAAAAGCATGAAACATTGCCATGTGACCTAACAAGGGTGTGAGGGACACATAAGTATGTTAAGACCTAAAATAATTTACAAGTGACCTAGAAGGAGTTTCTTTGGGTAATATTTAATTATAGTGTAGTCAAGATCATATAGACTACATCTTTCATACATAGTCATTGTTTACTTGAAGCTTGAAAAGGTGTGCATAGTGTATGTTTGCAAATACTCATCTAAATATTGAACATTTTTGAGCCTAAGATACTCAAAAATTCAAATGCACCTTAAATTAATTATGAAAGTGAATCCTTACATACCTATGCCTTGGTAAGAGACCTAGTTAATGATAAGATAAGCTTTTTAGGTCCAAAGAGGCTAATATTACCATTTTAGGACAATGAATTGCATTTTTTTAAAATTTCATAAGTAATAGATAAATGGAACCATTTCAGGTTCAACAATGCCATATATAGGGCTCATGAAGCAAAGTAACCTATGCCAATTACATGAGCATACTAGATGGATATCGAATCAAGAGGATAAACCATGATGAGCAATGGGAACCCTTCAAGGAGACTTTTAGGGTTAGAAGTGATCATCATGCATGGGGGAGATAAAACTCACACATATCAAGGTTTTCAAGAGGTCTTTGAATTCCAAATGATAACCTACAACCATCATGGATGACACCTATAGTCTATATAGGAGATTACACGTAGCCTTAAAAACTTGACCTATAGTCAAGTAAGTGAATGTGTCAAGAATGGATTTTAAAGGGTTTTGACCACTTCATAGGGTTATGGTCATTGTAAACTGATCATGATAACATGGGGATGGACATGACACTTTATAATTTATACATCATGAAGGGTTTCTCCTTAGCATTGATACCTACAGTGCTAAAGAACACATCCTACAATCCTGTGCTTATTTAAAGAGGTTTCTAGAGGAGATTTGACCTCTTTAGGGTTTGTTGAATCTTCTAAGAATAATTATACCAAGAGATCCTTATAAACCACTTACTACTTGTCACCAAGCTTCTTCAGGGTCAACTTATTATTTGTACAAGCATTAAAGGTATAGTACAATAGTCATATGTGAATCTTTTCAATGGATATGAGGGAAAGCTAGTGAAAGGTTTTCATTGCCAAGGTAAAGTCATATTTTTTAATTGAGATGAAATAATTTGTTTTCTCAAAGAGGATTTTTGAAGAATAAACTATTTACAGGTTTTATCCCTACTTGAAAATAGTCATGTTTTCAACTTGGCAAGAAAGAATAGGGGTTGGATTTAGCATGTTGAGAGAATAAAGGGGATAATTAAATATTTAAAACAACATGATGAGATATAAAAAATTGTGTCACTTCAAAATACTCACCTACACCTCACAAATATTTTAGAATAGTAGGTGTATGGAATATGCTAGTTTTGAGTCTTAAAATACTTTGTTAGAGGTCTAAACATGCTTGAAATAGGGGAAGAGGAGTTTTAAAAACTTTTTAAATGGATAATATGCTAACTAATTATTATTTTGATCTAAAAAACTTCAAATCACTATGAAATTATCTTCAAAATATAAAAATATAGTAAAAAATACAAATAGTCGATGTAGAGAGGGTAAATTTGAGAGAAAATTGAAGACTCTAGGAGCTACAGGTGGTTTCAAGACCTAATTGTTTTTAAAAAAGGTCATTAAGAATTTTAAAATCTTATTAAAAAATTTCATGTCCATTGGATGAGTGGAGATACTTGATGTTTTGTCTTAGACCTCAGCATGTCCATTTGAGATTATCATTGGAGCAGGTATTATTCTGGAGTGATACAAAGGTTTATAATCCTAGGTATAAGTTTATAAATCATGGTATGATGATTTTACATCATAAAAATACCTTTACAGAGTGTCACAACTCCAAATTTTATGCAAACCATGCTCATATAGGCTTATGTAGATAAATAGGCATATAGGCCAAAATGACATTTTTGACTTTTGAAGAAAAATGTGATTTAAAAGTATTTTTATAGAATGATACAGGTCCCATTATGTTTTTTAAGGATTTTTTAGGTATGGAAGATTTATTTTCATCTTGGTAAAGTTTTTCACTTTTTGTAGTTCTAGACACTCTTCCAAGCCTCCTGTTTAAATGCTCATATTATTCACCACATGTGGAGTTTGGCCAAAAAATATTAGTATGTTTCTAGGACCTATATTTAATTATAATTAATTAACAAGATAGTTTAGTTTATGGGCTGTACTTTATGAACAATCATTAAGAGTGTAGGCAGCCCATAATGCAGTCAAATTCCCACAAACACATTTCCTCCACTTGATAATTTTTCATATCTTTTGAATGGGAACCAAATATTTATATAGATTTTAATTGGGACATTTTGATATAAATAAATATAAATATTTTGATATTTGGAGGTCTGTACTTCATTAATCATCATTTTGAAGATTCAACTTTAAAACCCTCCTAAACCCCTAAAAAACTAGTTTTGAGAAAAGTGGATTCTATTACCAATAAATAATCATGGATCAAGATAAATTTTTTTAAAACTTTAATTAAAATCACATAGGATTCCATAAATTCTAATTTTATGTATGGATTTGTATGGATGAGGGCATAAATCATGTTTTTTGTGGAAAAAAACATGTAAAAGGAAGTACAGGGTAGTTCAATGAAATATATTAAATGGAGATAGAAGGATAAGAATTTTTATTCATCATATAATATTTATTTTATCATAAATAATCTCAAAGTTTTCCCTACCAACTTGATCAAAATAGGCCTAGTCAACCCTGTTGACTGAATGATGAGATTTTTATCATCAAAATCACATATATTATGATGAGTAAAGTTTTTAAAGGTGTATTTAATTTTTTTTTCAGGTTTCATGGCTTATTTTTATAGGTTTAATTTATTTCAAATGCATAGATTAGCTTTTAGGATTATTTGATCTAACAAGCCTAGTTGGTTAAATGGTCGACTTGAAGTTTGGCATTGAAAGAGGATATCAAGGAGTTTAATTTGAATTTACACACTATATATATACTATTAAATGGATTTTTCATGAACATATTAATCTTTAAAATAACCTTTTCATGCAATATGGAGTTTGTTGGAGTTGACTAGTCAAAGCTTATCATGTATCTTCCTTGATTTCCATGCAAAGGGGGAAATTCTCATGTTCCAAATCATCTTAAAAACACTTCAAATGGAGTTAATTTTTTATTTTTTCATATAATAATTCATGGAGTAATATTTTACTTGTTCACATGGACCCACCATCTTATTTATATGCCAAAGTTTGAAGTTTCATGCATGCTTTATGGAGTTTAAGGAGTTTTGATAATTATTTTAATATTGTAAAAGGATTTAGTCTTGAGTTAACCAACCAAGACTAATATTTATTCCATTTCAATGCCACATTGGTTGGATATTTATTTAAAAAAATATATATTGGATTTTTCAAGCCATTTTTGAGATAATTCTTAAAGTAGAGAAAAAAATGTAATTGATACCATTTTTATCAAATAAAGAATTTTGTTTGCATATGGTTTTAGATCAGAATAGAGTATATATTAAATATTTAACATCATATAAGTGTCATCTACTTACCCTTTTGTAGTTCCTTTCTACACTTAATGTGAAAATATCATCCTCTACAGGCCATTAGAAGAGCTAGGATTTGAATTTGCTTTGCAAACTTATTTCAGGCCTTCTTTTGAAACACTAATGTTCAGGATTGAATGCAAAGTTTTATTTTAAATTTATATATGTGTCTTACTCAATTTTAGCGAATACCAATCATGCAAGTGTATCACCCCATTAAATAGGATTTCTTATTTTAGTTTCCTTCTCCCTTTTCATCCCAAAAAATAAAAAGTAGATTAGTTTTAGTATTATATATTAAGGGAACCAGCCCTCTCTAGAGGTTCTTCTCAATACAAAGTCACCCACACTCTAAGAAGATCCAATTGTATTAGCTAGAGAGAGGGTGTGCCTTGCACATCTTCAAACAGGGTGCACTCTAGAGTGATAACATGTATCTAAAAATATCCCTTCCCAAAGCCAAATAATAATCAACAAATGAATAATCAAACTCAAGACCCAAATAAAAATAAAGCTAATCATAGTAAAAAACATGAGGCTGAAGCTAACCAAATTAGTTATCTTAACATCTCATATAATTATGGAAATGTCATGGGATGTGTTACTAGTAACTATGTCACTACTATTAAGGTCACTCCTCATCCACCACATAATATTCATCAGAGTGTTATTATTTATATTTTAGGACCTCCACCTTAATACTTAAGTAATTCCCAACTGAGTTAGCATAACTTGGTTGTGTCTCAACCTTCATAGATTAATATTCCTAGTCCATCATCTAATTCATCTAATTTGGGTAAATCCCTCCCAAATCAAAATTATGCTATTGTAAATATACATCCTTGAGTTAATCTACAAGGCCCTTCACCATCTTCCACTAAAAATACCATTCAATACTTTATACCTTCAAAAAGCAAACCATTTCCTCCATCCATTCAAAAGTAATACAATATTGGTGAACAATTAAATATAACACTTGCACAGATTTCCATCATGGATTTGTTTCATACATATAAAGTTCATAGAATAATATTGAATGACCTTCTCCAATAGTATAAGATACCAAATGGTATTTATATTATCAAATTTCAAGCATCTATGGTACATTTTTCCTTAGGGAAGCAACTTACATTCAATCAAAGTGATATGTCATCCCTTGGTCCCTTACATAATAATCCTTTATAAATTAAAGCCATTATTTCCTACCAAAAAATCAAGTAGGTTATCATAAATAATGGTTCAATGTTGATAAAATGATCTAACACTTGGGATAGACAACAATATATATACAACCATAAACTATCACTATCAAAGCCTATGAAAATGCAAAGCAAGAGTTAACAGGCACCATTTATTTGCCAATCATTATCGGTCCTATCACCCACAACACCCTTTACCATATAATTGATATAGA
The DNA here is from genome assembly GCA_037957365.1 of Torreya grandis. Lineage (NCBI taxonomy): Eukaryota > Viridiplantae > Streptophyta > Pinopsida > Cupressales > Taxaceae > Torreya > Torreya grandis. The sequence goes on along the minus strand of JARHVA010004152.1, from coordinate 371,483 downwards.
TCTACCTTATAATTTACTTCTTATTCATCCTTGGATCCATAAAACACTAATAATCCCTTCTACTCTACACTAATGTATCAAATTCCCTCATTTTGGATTAGAGGTCACTATTCTTGGTGATTTACAGCCATACCTATATTAAAAAAAAAACCTATAAGACAAATATGGAAACTATAATTATTATCCTATCATTGAGTTTATAAAAAAAGAATAAATAATTAGTTCTTGAATCTCTTAAATCTAATTACATTAACCCAAGTGACCTTGCATCCACTTATTCTAATCCACCTCTAGCAATTTCATCTCACTTTACCATTGAAGATATGTGCATTACCACATATAGCATCTAGGATGATTTTTACTTTGGAAAATTACCCAAATATATAAAATATTATAGAATACCCAAAGTTGCACAAACTTTTAGTAGGTCCAACATGATATGGAAACATAAAACTGATTCTCATTAGAAATAACCACTTGTGTTTGTTAAATATACATCACCAAATCAAGACCAACCTAAAAGTTTTAAAGGGTCTTGGTTATATGGTGATGGTTTTGCATTGTGATTTTAGATCATCAAATACCTCATTTATAATAGATTCATGGATAATTAATAGTTTAAATTTAAAGGTCCATGGTAAAATAACATGGCATTGTTGAACCTATCCCTATAAAAAAAACATAAAAGAAATTAAAGTATTGGATTCACACCACCTGGAGGTGACCCCTTGGTTTTTTAAGGTGATAAAACTTTATCAACTAATGACAAAACTCCTAGAAGTGACACAACATCCCATTATAGCACATATAATGAGATCATCAATACCAACCTATTTAATACCAATGTCATTATTACCATCACTATTCTAATTTCCAGCCATTATCCTAACCCATTTATTGGGATTAGCAAGATTTTTTTATACCATTAGATGAGTTTCATAATGAGGAGGCAATTTATAAGTTCATGGGTCTTAGAGATGGGTTTCTAGTTGGTGATCATAAATAAGGATTTAACTTTACATTATATCCTACCATATACTTTGGAGAGTAGGAAAACTTCCTTAGTCACAAAAAATATAAAACATCAAGATCTTCTGGTGTAAACCTCTTTGAGGCACCTTTAGATCAGGGAAAAAATAAAGAAAAAGATAAGTCTATCAGTGAAAACTTGGTTTAGGTGCCATTGGACATGGAATTTTATTTTCTTCCTCAAGAAGCATAGATTCATAAAATTTTACATGGCCCATTAGGGTCTAACATTAGTAGATAGGAATAAAAGGTCATTGAGTGATTAATTCCAGACTTTCTAAAGACATTTATTTAGTGGCCACTACTAGACATGGATAATTTTGATTCTTATTACATGGGAGAGTCATGTGGCTCACAAATAGATGAAGAATATCAAATTACCTCATTACCAACTATTATCAAAGATGGTTCCATACTCCTTGTGGAAGACACCATTGAAGTAAACATTAGAAATCATGTTGAACCAAAGGTGATTAAGTTAGGTGCATCCTACACTACTGAGGAGCGTAAATTAATTATTTTTATTTTGAAGGAATTCATTGACATATTTTCATGGCCTTATGCTAAGATGTCATGTTTTGATCCATCTTTAGTGGTACATCATCTTTTTATACACCTAAAGGCTATGCTAGTGAAATAAAAGCTATGGAAAATGCATCCATACATTGCTATCTTGGTCAATAGATAGTTATGAAAAATATTAGGAGTAGGATTTATTTGGCCATTTTATTACTTAGAGTGGATCTCGAACATTTTTATAATAAGAAGTAAACCATAGGGCATTCACTTGCATACTAACTTCATAGTTATCAATAAGGTTTACCCTAATGATGATTTACCCTTGCCCAAAATTGACATGATAATTGATTCAACTATAGGACATGAGATTTTGTCTCCCATAGATGGTTTCTCAAGATATAACCAAATAAAAATTTCACATGAAGACCAACACAAGACAATGCCCACTACTCTGTGGGGGACATTTTGTTATCAAGTCATGCCATTTGGCTTAAAAAATTCTAGTGTAATTTACCAATGTGCCATGACTATCATAATCCATGACATGATGCATAATATTATTGATAATTACATGGATGAAATTATATCAAATTTAAAGACACATGCAAGACATCTTAATTTTTTTTATGAATCATCTTTGAGAGACTTCATGAATATAAGGTATGCCTCAATCCTAAGAAGTGCATATTTGGCATCACTTCTAGAAAATTAATAGGATTTATTTTATCTCATAGGGGAATTGAAGTAGTTCTTGAAAATTTCAAGGATATAATGGAAATACCTCCCCCTTAAAATATAAAACAACTTGTAGATTATAGGGCAAGATTCAATCCATTCATTGGTTTATCTCACAACTTACAAATTGTGTCATCCCTTTGATTACCTTTTGAAAAAAGGTGTCAAATTCCAATGAAGTATATAATATCAAAATAAATTTGTATAATTAAAAACCCATTTGGATAATAAATTATTATTAACCCTAGCCACACTAGGGAAGCCTCTAATCCTTTAAATCATAGTAATAGAACATGCATTTAGTCACTTTTGGATAAACATCATGAATAAGGAAAGGAGCATGCAATTTACTATTTGAGTAGGAACCTTGTGGATTATGAAGATAATTATTCACCCATTGAAAAGGATTGTTTATAAATGATGTTAACTTCTAAAAAACTATGACATTATATGTTAAATAATAAGACCATTTTTATTGCCAAGACTAATCCCCTCAAGTATCTATTATCCAAAGAAAATTCGACTAGTCACATGGACAAGTGGGTTATATTTATAATCAAGTTTGATGTTGAGTACCAAAACTATAAATCCATTAAGGGGCAAGTCCTTGTAGATCAACTGGATGAAGCTCCTCTCTTAGACACAAAACCATTCAATTTTGATTTCCTAGATGAGCTGATCTTGACTTTGAACGAATTGGATATTGAATACAAATGGTGGAAACTTTATTTTGAGCATTATTTTATCTCTCATGATCTAGGTCCATTATTTTTCTTATTACTCCATAAAAAATCTTATTCCCTAAGATTTTAGCATTGGTTTCCATTATACTAATAATATAATAGAATATAAGGCACTCATTATAGGGCTTCACCTTCTGGTATAATGGAACATTCAATAGTTAATGGTATATGGAGATTACCAATCATCATTAATTAGACTATCGGTCAATACAAAACTAGAGATGAGAAGCTAGTACCCTATAAAGGTATGACCAACAACCTCAAACAACATTTTCAATCTATTCAATTTGAGTAAATATCGAGGGTCAATAATCGATCAATAGATGTAATGGAAACCATTGGTTACATGATATTAGTGGTTGAAAATGTCATAGAGTACCAATTGATTAGTGAAAACCTTCTTCAAACAAATCATGTATAATGAAATTATGAGATGGTATGTGATATTACTAGTCTCAATCCCTTTTAGTACCAATACCTATATACCTATCTCCAAGATCAAATTCTCCCCCCTAACCTATCACAAAACCAACACAAAAACTTTATCCACAACATCTCTCATTATACCTTACTTGGTATCACACTCTATTGTAAAGGCTATGATGGAATGCTACTTCATTGTTTAACTTTGGGAAAATTTGAGTTAGTGCTTAAAGATATACACAAAGGGATATGTTCAACCCACGCCAATGGTATGGTCCTAGCTAAGAAAATTATTAGAATAGGGTGATATTGTCCAACAATGGAAAATGATGCCTATAGGTATGTCAAGAAGAGGATGGCCTATCATAAACATGATGATTTGATTCATGCTCCTTCATGAATACTTTAGCCAATTATAACTCTTTGGCTATTTTCAACATGGGGACTCGATCTTGTAGTTAAAATAAACCCCACCTCCTCTGATGGTCACAAGCATATCCTAGATAATAAAAAATATTTAACTAAGTGGATCAAAGTCATTCCTCTCACCTACATTACTAGAAAGTAGATTTCCAAGTTTATATATTATCACCTCATCTGCCACTATGGCATTCCCTCCACCATTATATCTGATAATGGTGGATCAATAAAAAATAAGGATGTAAAATCCTTATTTACCAATTTCCATATTAAGAATAAAAGGTCCATACCCCATTTCTCCCAAGGTAATGGCCAAGTTAAGGCATTTGATAAAACTAATGTTAATATTCTTAAGGAGATTGTCAATGATGTTGGAAAAGATTAGCAATTACAATTTTCCCATCATTTTGGGATTACTAAAACACACCTAAGGGTGCCACACCATATTACTTAGTCTTTGTATATGAGGCTATCATCCTTATAGAGATCAAGTTTCCCTCTCCATGAATCTCATTTAGAATGTCATTGATGATGCAAATAACTGGGTCATTATATTAAAAGAGCTAGAGATATTATATGAGAAACACTTAAATATCATCTATTATTTTTGAGATTATCAAAATTGATTATGCTATATTGAAGTTGGTGCTTTAATGCTAAGAAAAAACTAGAAGAATACTAATGCAAAATGTAAAAGGAAGGACAAGTTTGAAGCTAATTGGTTAGGTCCTTATATTATTATAATAAATTACAATTCTAGTCCATACTACTTGGCTACACTAGATGGAAAATAATTAGAGGATCCCATAAATATTATACATTTCAATCACTTTTGCACTTGATTTGGTCAAACATTGTCTATGAAATCCCTTGCTTAGGGACATTTATTTTAATTCCATTTATATTTTTCCTTTCTTTTCCTCTTATTTACCCTAGTCAATTATTGTCATTATTCCCATTTATTGTTACCATCATGATCTTGATTATGACCAATAGGTACTACATGTAGATTTGGAGAGCATTTTTTAAACCATTTCAGATTTATCAAATTCAACAACCTCTTTGCAGATAAGTGTATCAAGGTACTTCAATATGGTTTTCTTGCTTGGTAGTTTTTTGAGGTGGCCTATCTTTTCTTCTTCTAATTATTCCCCATGTTACCTCCCCTATCGTATCCTTCCTATTCCTATTTACTATTACATGGTACTCTTTTGCTTTAGATCTATTGTTGGTTCAAAGATATTACCATTGTAGCTGGTTTACCTATTTTTTTCCTTTGATAGATAGTTCCTTGTACACTTGTGAATATTCCCTTGCTTTCCTTATTCCAAAAAAACCCAAAAATTTGAAAATACCCAAAGTTCCTAAAAAAATTAATTTAGAAAAGGGCTTAAAGTCACAAAAAGAGATATAAAGCCACAAATATTTGAACCTTCTATCCTCTTATTTATTGGTTTTTCTTATTTCTATTATGGGTGGGAATCTCTTATCTAATCCTAATCATTCCTAGTCATTTTTTCACCATCCTCCCATTTTTGTGATAGCTACATCATCTTGAGTTCCATATGAACTATGTAGGTAATGCTTGGGTGTATGTGGCATCTCGAACCAGCTTGACCACTTTCATTCCCTTTTATTTTATCATATTACACTCTCACTATTTTTATAAAAGTGAATATCTTAAGATCTCATCATTTTTTGAGCAATCATTATCTTACACTCTTTCCATTTTATGAATAATGAATATCTTATGCTCTCACTATTTTGTAAGTAACTAATGTCTTACACTCTCACCATTTTATGAGTAATGAATGTCTTAAACTCTTGAAATTTTTTGAGTAAGCAATATCTTATGCCCTTACCATGTTGTGATCCATTCCTCTTTTTCCTCTAAAATTCACTTTCCTCTCCTTGTCATCACTTTTCTTCTTTCCCACTTTTTGGGAGAATTACATTTGTTTGAGGTCCATAAGACAATGTAGGCAACATTCATTTTCATGGGGCATATGGGGGAAGATTGGCCACCCATTCCTTATTATTCTATTCCCCCTTTTTGTGGCCTAATCATCACCTCAACCTATTTATTATCCATTAGATTTAGGGGAAAAGTGTCCTAGCATAACACCTTATTAATCAAACACAATAATTATTGATTACTTGGTTGTGTTTTATCTTTTTGCATTGTGTTTTTTTGTTTTTTATTTGTGTGGTTGTTTGTTTAAAGTTTGTTTGTTTTATTATTTGTGTTTAATACAACATGTTTTACACTTAAGTCTTGATTTTTCATATCTTAGCCTCAAGTTATTTACACTATTTTTGGTTTATCTTTATTCAAAGTATTATGTTTTACAATTAGGTCTTGATGTTCTACATCATGAATTTCAATTCAAAGTATGTGCATCCAAACTAGTACCTACATAACTGATAAATAATGTCATCATAATCAATTCATATTTATGATGCATATTATCATTTAAAATATTAAAATCCAAGTTATCAATTTTTATGAACAAATGGTGTACCGATAAAATCTCTCTAGGTATGATCTATCTACCACATGCATAATCAAGATTGAATTACATTCTCCACAAATGAAATGTAAGTAAAAATTTGGATAAACATGGATATATCTATGCTAATTAAGGATGTGAATCTCCAAAGTAAGCTTATACAAACTAGTCATACTACATATATGTTCTCCCTAAAATTATTGATGCCAATTTAATATGCGAGTTAGGATAAAATATCATTCTTCATGTTGAATACCAAGCGATATAAAAAATTTGTGATAATATTGTAGCTAATGAAATTTTCTCCAAGTGTTTCTAAATGCCTCTCATGTTCATGCCTATGCACTAAACATAACTAACCATATAGCCCCTATAGACATGTAAACACAAGCCTCTCATGCTCATGCCCATGTATGGATAACCATATGGTCCCCATGAATGTCTAGATGTGTATACATGGACCCCATCCAAATTAACATAAGCATGCCAATGGATGTTTTAAGGACAACTTGATGGCCTTCTCACTCAAGTACAGTCCTTAATAGTAGGTTGTTACTCATCAAACTATCTGGGTGCCCTTATATATAACTTGAGCCTCATTTCTCATTCATTTATGACCATGATCTTATTTTGAGAGTGATAATAATGCCCCATATTATCTACCTATTGGCAAAGACTTGCCAAAAAATTTCAATCCTCACAAAAATTTGTAGTATTTTGCTAGTAGTTTAACTTGATTTTCTCCTTGAGTCAGAATCTAATTTTGAGATTATGTTTCTTGAATCAAGAATTTTCCATATGAACACTTATTCCCATTCATTCCAACCAATCCAAAATTTTATACCCACAAACTTGCTCATTATTCTTTAGTCATGAATTGGATACATGGACTTAGAAGAATTCCATCATAGGATAAACTCAAAAACCTAAGTACTTTGGTTACTTAGCTTATGGAAAGTGGCATTCCTCAAGTAGTGGGTTTCCTAACTTTTGTTCACTGTATTGACTTAATTTTCTCTTAAAAAATACATTATAACCCATCAAATCATGTAATTAAATACATTAGTAGAGTGATCATGGCCAAAATAGATAGTATAATAATGGGTATGACAATGAGAATCTTATTTCTTATAGACATCATCATCATGAGAATATACAAAGGATAGAAATAATAGGATAAGGATACCACTAAGTGTTTGATTGAAATGAATAATTCATCGTTGAAGAATTTGAGGGAAAGACTATCAAAGCTACCAAATAATTTCTACAGAGTAGATTTTCATGAAGAATTTTTAGATGTGATTACTCTCCTCAATCAGGTGGTAGGCAAAGAAGACACCAAGAGTTTCCTCTCATGGATGTTCATGCTAATGAATATCATATACCACATTAAATAATTTATATATTAGGTTAAATGATCAATGATTCCCTACATCTCCATCTTCTAAATGTACACTCATGAAGGAATTATTTGACTTATTACCTTGTGTACTCTTTGGCTTCCTAGATGGTTTACCTAGGAATTTCAATGTGTGGGAGTATCACACCTATCACCCAAGTTTATGCATGATTTCCCTAAATAATTTTTTAGTAAATTAATGCACATTTCATAAGGGTGAACAATGAATTCACCATGGGAGCAATACATATTCTATAAGAAGATTGGGGAAGAAGGATTTATGATGAAGCAACCACCCTGATCAACCAATATGGTAGTTTCTATTTTCAATATCAAAAATTCACCTACATTAGCATTGGTGGTTTTTAAGGTTACCTATTTATAATTATAATATTATACAATAAAAATATAATATTGATAGAAGTTTGTAGACAATTGGTGCAGTCCACAAATGATATTGGGATAAACATTGAATCATCCATCTCCCAATTCACTCTTTAATCTATGCCAGTTGAGATATAGTAGACATGATTAAATATGTAAAAATATGCCTTGGTATTAGTGTAACCTATGAACATGTGCCTTACTTGGAAGACTTTTAGATAGACTGTTTAGGTGAATATGAGGTAGTACATAATAAAACAGTCAAAATAATGCATATGAGCAATGGATCTAGATATGAGATCAAGAGCAAAGGTATACATGAAACAAACATAATATGTACATGGAAAAACCTACAATAGATTAAGAACACACAAATATTATTAATCTTATGATAAACTAATAATTAGCCAATACAATCTTTCTTCCTCTCACTTCTCAATTAATCTTCACATTTTCTCATTTGTCTCAACTCTCCCTTTTTATTACATCTTACAATATATACTCTTTATTATATAGGCAATGTAATCTAAATATTATAATGTGACCTTTTCCAACCACCAAATTAATGGATCCAACCTCTCCAAAGGCCATTTAATATATTTAATTACTTATTTACATGATGATAAAATCATGATAAATAATAAAATATATTATTTTTTAGCCAATGTAATTTAATGTATTAAGGGTACATAAATAACACCACTTAACCATTAATTGTTCTAATACCCCCACTTAATGTTAAATGGGGATACATGCCATAATAACCTTTATAAAAATGAAGTTCTCCTCCATGAACCATCTACATGTTGAGTTTTAGGAGGTAATAATTGGAAGAAACATCCTTCATCATGCCATAGTCACTTTAAATGAATTATTCTATGTAAACATACTCACTCAAAGGTATTAAATTATTTAACTATAAATACCCAAAGGTATTAAACTATGTAACTGTAATCATATAGTCACCTTTCAAGGAATTACACTATATAACTATGGATACGCAAAGGTATTACACTATGCAACCATAATCACATAGTCATCTTTAAAGGACTTATACTATACACCCATATATACCTAAAGGTTTTGTAATATGTACCCATAGACACCTTTAAATTAATTACACTATGTTACCCTGGATAACTTAGAGTGAGTTTAGGCTTGCATGATCATGAGACTGCAACCCATAGTGAGAATACATCTAATAATTTCTCATGGATAATCTACCAAGCATATTGGAGTCTTTTATAACATGACATCCATGTTATTATGTATTGGGTACATTGTATACTTACATATGAAGTTTACCAAAATCACATAAAGTGATATGTTATAATACTTTATAATAAGAAAAAGTGTAGAGATATAGAAAGAAACACATGATCCACATGACTATTAAGAAGTGACATTGTCATGCACACTCCCCCTCAATGGAAACTTTGATAGGCCCAAGATTAAATGAACTTAAATAGGCTTTAATTTATTGGTGATACATTATATTTTTTGACAAAGCTATACAACTTTGACTATCACCAAGAAGGTTGGTACAATTAGGAACTTCCACACGATGTTCTTATATTATCTTTCATAGCCACAAGGTTTCTTTAGAAACTTCCACATGAAGTGTTCCAAGTGATAACATCTACACCAAACATAAACACATATCCAGAAGTAGACTCATCATTGTATGGTTAACATCATAATAACCAAATAAATTAGCATAATCAAAGGAAAAATAATATAAACCAAAGTTTACAATTCCTTTTATATACCGAAGTATTTATTTTGCTAATTTCCAATGATTCAATTATGAATCTTGCATGAATATGGCAATAATACCCACATCTTATGAAATATTTATCCTAGTAATGGTTGGATAAATCAAAATACCAACAAGATGTTTATAAATATGGATTAGCTTTATCATACATAATTTTTAGATCAAGTTTTAATACAACCTTCAATAGGAGTATATGTAAGTTTGTAATCAAGCATGCTAAATTTAACAATTAGGTTATATGATACACATAAAATATGTTCACTAATAATTTGATACTAAGTTAACTAAATATTATATATATTATTATGAATAATTCATATTATAATTTGAGTCATGAATATTTCTTCTTCTTCTTAAAGTCGACACTACAAGTTTGCACTTTATACTAAATTGACAAAAAAAGTTTAGAAATAATTTTTTTAACATGTTTTATACTTTATTTTTCAATAAAACAAATATTCTAGTGAATAAACAACATTATCCACTTAGTTGATTGCAAAACATTTCAAAAAACACAAATAACTGTAACAAGTGCGAAAGTCGTAAGTGTCACAAAGATAACTTATACACTAAAAATCATATAATAAGTATTCAAATCAAATCAAATATAATTCCAATGTGTTCAAAATGTGCAAAAACTTGAAGATCAACCAGTCACATGACCATATTTAATAAAAAATATGATAAGTCAAGGGTGTCGAAAGTGTCAAAAGTGTCACAAATTTCACACACAAGATTTTGCATGGATAATAACCAAAATTTTTAACTAATTATTTTAAAATAAATTAACTAATTTTGATCAAAAAATATTGGGATTGACATTTAATTTAAAGACCTTAGATATACAAGTTTTCTCCAGAAAAATACTAGTCAACTTCCATTTGTCCATTACACACTTAACATGCTAGTTACATGATTTTAAACATATTTAATTAATTCTAATTTTTAAATAAAAATATTAAATACATGTAAAATAAATATTTGATGACTTTATAATGAAAAAATAATTAAATGTTTTTGATTTTTTGAAAAAAACAACTCAACACATATGGGCCCACCATATGCTTGCATAGAAAACTAACTAATTATTGAAACAAAGATTTAATAAATACTTTATTACAAAAATATTAAGAACCATTAAAATTTCATCAAGAATTAATGTCATACAGGGAAGATCTTGGGGCATCAAGGGAGCTCAAGGAGTTTATAAGAGGCTAAATTAGGGTGTACAAAATATAAAATCACCTTCAAATGGCCAAACTAAGCATTTGACACACTCAAAATTAGATTATATTGACAAAAAATTAATGTTTTATACTGATGTAGCTACTATGACACCCATGGTAGAGAAGAAATATATCTTGAAAGGATGGTTCAGATGACTCTTCAGGAGGCTCAAACAGGCTTAATCACAGAGAAATCAACATTCAAATGTTTGAAAGGGACAACAAAAGCTCAAGAAGTTAAAAATAGATTTTTCCTTCATGGATGTACATGGTTGTAAAATGGTAGATTAGGAGGTTGGGCTCTTCAAAAATTCAAAATAAAGTTTCAAATAGACTCTTACAAAAGTTTACACGGTCTAGGAAGGTTTTGGCAAGATTTGAAAACTGAAAATCCAACCTTCAAACACTGAAAACTAGATGTAGAGGCTATAAAATAATTTAAAAAAAAAATTCTACCTCTCATAAGCCATACATGGATGCTTGGGAGGATAGAAAAAAATTAAATAAGCTACAAATGTCCAAATCAGGTAAAGTAAAGGTCAAAAATGCATGAAAATGGCCAGACTAAGCCAATGGAAGGTTCAAAATTGAGATTTTCTACTCAAAAACTAAAAATATACTATTTTTTAGATTTTATAAGGTAAAAAAATGGAGCTAGGAGGAGAGACAAAAAAATGAAATTCTTTAAAAAATGCCTTAGAGGATCTGAGGAAGCTTAGAAAGGCAATTTGATATGTTTTTGACAGATTTAAATGCCAAAAATAGTAAATGAACTTGAAATCAATTTTTCTTACTAAATCCTTAGGTATAAGATCATACCGTAGGCTATGGAAGTCCTCCATAGGGTTGAAAATGTCCCAAAAATGGCTCCAGTTGGTCAAATCTACCAATGAATTCTTGAGGTGAACAAATCATGAACTTGATGAAGAAAGGTTCAACAACACTCTTGTGAATGTGCCACAAGATCTATAAGTGGATTTTTGAGAAAAATGATCTTGAACATAGCTCAACAAGCCTGATTTATAACCTTGATACTTGATCAAACAATAATTAGTTTTAAAACCATAATAAAACATGCAAAATAATACATACAAGCAATGGATCTAGATATGAGATCAAGAGCAAAGGCATACATGAAACCAACACAAGATATATGTGTTAAAACCTTCAAAAGGTGAAAAACCCACAAAGATTATTTATATTATTAAAAACTAAAAAGTACCCAATACAATATTTCTTCCTCTCATTTCATCTCAATCAATCTTCATATTTTCTCAATTGTCTCAACTCTCCCTCTTTATTTCATCTTACAATATACACTCTTTATTAAATAGGCAAGGTAATTTGACCTTTATAATGTGACCTTTTCCAACCACTATATTAATGGGTCCAACCTCTCCAAGGGTCATTTAATATATTTGATTATTTATTTACATGAGGATAAACTCATGATAAATAATAAAATATATTATTTTTTAACCAATGTAATTTAATATATTAAGGGTACATAAATAACACCACTTAACCATTAATTGTTTAAATAGAGAGAGATAGGGGATGAATAAACATAGATTAGATAAAGGCATTCACTAAATAATGGGTGCTTGATGGCATGGTTGATGATATGATAAAACTCATTAATCACAAATACCCATCTAGAGTTACAACTAATCCCTTGCCTATAATAAATTGGCTAGTAAGAGAACTAACATATGTATACAGGTGAACTTGGAGAGTATGGGCCATAACTAAGAAATTGTTAGATTATAAGTTATCAAAAGTAACTAGAGAAAGTAGTTCAAGAAGAATAAAATCATTATCTCCTATAAAATAGGCTCCTACATTGACTCCAAATAAAAGAAACACTACCATGACAACTAAACTCTAAGCTCTTCAAGTTTTGATGATGGTGATGATGATGATCATGAGCAAGGTCAATAGCTAGGTAAAACCTATGAAGAAATTCCTACAATTGGAATGAATAAGATATCAAAATAAAATTGTAATGATGTAGTCTTTTTTTTTCTCCCTTTGGAAGCTCTTCTCTTCTTGTCACTATAGACATCCAAATCCTAACACCATTTATGTTGAAATTGTCAATATTACTCGAATTACACTCAAATGCACAATTTAGGTCAAAATACATAAAATACGCTAAATTATTTGAAATTTTTGTTTACAAGTGCCAATTTAGGTCAAAGTATCCCTAAATAGGGAATACATTATATGGGCTAGCTAACTTTGATTAGATCATTTTGAGTCAAAATGAGTATTTTGCCATTTAGTGCTTTATATCACTCTTTTCTTCTAATTCATTGGTATACATCACGCACCTTTATTATTTTATATTAGAAACATCCTAAATGGGAATATAGTTCCAACACATCTAGTGTCACCTTCTAATTCTTCTCGAGTCAAATTATGACCCAGTAATATGACTTTCTAACCATTTTCATTAGTTGAGGGCTAATTTTCAAATAATTGTACAAATGTTGATTAACCTTGTTTAAGGCTAATTACAATAAATCAAGAGCTTAAGTGGATTTGACATGAGAGTTGTTGAATATTTATTTTTGAAAATTGATTCTTATTATCTACATCACCTAGTGACATCATCTATGGAGTGGCATCCATCAAGCCATAAGTGAATAAAATATCAAGATTATGGGTCACCCATGCCTAGTTAATGATTGAGGTTACTATTCTTACTGATCAGTAGTCATACCAATACTATAAGCATCTTCAAGCAAATTTTTGTAATTATAACTATTGCCCAATTTTTGAATTCATTACAAAGAATAATAAATCCATCATGTCTCATCCATATCCATCTAATTATATAGACCTTAGGGATCTAGACTCCACATCAATTGATCCATTTATTATAGCTCTAGCCAAGTAGGTAGTTATTAAAGATGCAAGCATTTCCACATATCATCTAAAGGATGTCCTCCATATTGCAAAATTACCAAAATCCCATAAAACATTTGGTAGGACTAAAACTTCCTATACTCCTAATAGAACCAATCATATTTGGAAACCAAAGAAGAAGCAACCAAAACCTCCTATGTTTTTTGTACCTGTAATTATACCAAAGAAAGATCAAGAGGATTTTATAGAGGGAGATTAATTATATTTCGAGGGACTTTTGGATTATTTTCAAAATCCAAAGTATCCTATACCTAATAGGATAATGGATCATCTTGACTATATAGGGAAAGGCCTTGGCCCTCAGGTGCAAGGAATTTTAGAGCCTATATCAATTGGAGTTATCAATGGGAATCATGGTCTCAGATTTAAACCACCAAAATATGACCTCATAACATTTGGTAGTGATTCTTCTGAAGTGACTAGTAATGAGACTCCTAGCAATGATGAAACATCCCATTATAGCCTTTTCATTGAGCTTACTAATTTAGATTTGTTTGATTTGAATGTCATATTGACCATCACACCTATTGGAGCTTCCCATCTCGAAGAAAAAATCCATCCTATTGGAGCTTCCCATCCTGAAGCAAAAACCCATACTAGTGGTGCTTCCCTTCTTGAAGCAGAACATTATATCCTTACCATTGGTGCTTCCAATCCTAAAGTAAACCCTCACTATAACCTATGCCTTTTCCATCATGTACTCATAGATTGGGATCAACAAAATTTGGTCATATGCCTTGATGAGTTTTAAAATGAAGAATCAATTACATAATACATGGGCTTATGAGATGCATTTTGCATTGGTGATAATAAATAGGGTTTTGATTTTTCATTGAATCCTTCTACCTACTTTAGAGAGTAGGCAAAATTTCTTGGTCATAATAAAGAACAAACATCAATATATTTAGGTGAAATCCTCTTTGAGACACTTGTTGATCAGGGAAAAAGTAAAGAAAAAGACAAGACTTTGAGTGAAAACCTATTTCAAGTGCTCCCAAGTGGGAAAGTTTTATCATCCCCTCAGGATGTAGAAAGTCCATCTAGCCCAAGTTCCATAGATAGTACAAGCATCTCTTCAGAACAACATCAAATATTTGATTATCTTGATCTTAAGTTTCTAGAGGTCTTTGACAATTGGCCTTTACCTAAGAAGGCATATTTTGATTTTTCATATTATCCATATCTTTGGGAGTAACAAAAAGGAGATATGGTAGAAGAAGATGATCACAACCATACATTACCTAAAATCCTATAAGATGGATCCACACTCCTTATGGAGAGTATAATAGAAGTGAATTTGGGAATCCATGAGGACCCCAAAAATGTTTATCTTAGAGCTTCCCTTATTGAAGCAGAATGAGAACATATTATATCCATTCTTAAGGATTATATAGACACATTTACATGGGTATATTCTGACATGCCAGGCTTGGATCTATATTTATTTGTGCATCATCTAGTTGTTTACCCTAATGCTAAACTAGTCAAGCAAAAGTTAAGAAATATGTATCCACACATCGCCCTTTTGGTTAAGGTTGAGTTGGAGAAGTTGTTAGGAGCCAATTTTATCAGACCACTAGACTACTCTAAATGGATTTATAAAATATTACCAGTAAGTAAAAAGACCTCAAGCATACATGTTTTTACTAATTTTCATCATATCAGTAAGGCATATCTCAAAGATGATTTTCCTCTACCTAACATTGACATGATTATTGACTCAATTGTTGGGTATGAGATGCTATCCTTAATAGATGGATTTTATATTTATAATTAGATCAAGATAGACCCTGAAGATAAACATAAGACCACATTCACCACTCTATGGGGAACATTATATTACCAAGTCATACCATTCAGTTTGAAGAACGCTGGAGCCACATATCAATGTGTAATGACTGTCATCTTCCATGACATGATGCATGACATTGTTGAGGACTATGTTGATGATATACTAACAAAATTAAGAACAAGAGATGGACACCCTCACATTCTATGAAGAATATTTGAGAGGCTTTGTGCATATAAAATCTATTTGAATCTTAAGTAATGTGTCTTTGGAGTCACATCATGAAAATTGTTTGGGTTAATTTTATCACACTGAGGGATTGAAGTTGACCCTATGAAGGTCACTAATATTATGTAAATGCCTCCACCTAATAATATTAAATAGTTTTGGGGTCTACAAGGAAAGATCTAGTCTATATGTAAGTTCATTTCTCAACTAGCAGATAAGTGCCACCCATTTACCTTTCTCATAAAGAAAGAAGTGACATTTCAATGGGATGAATATTATCAAATAGAATTTGAAAAGATTAAAACATACTTGGCCAATCCACTAGTCTTACAACCTCCAACAGAAGGAAAGTCAATGCTTCTTTACATATCAGCCACAAAATATGCATTGGGGGAACTTTTGGCTTAGTATGATGATCATGGTAAAGAACACATGGTTTATTATTTAAGCCATAAATTGGTAGCCTATGAACATAATTATATGCCTATTCAGAAGGCATGTTTAGTTATGGTGTTCACCACTCAAAAATTATGACATTATATGATAAATAACAAAACTTTAGTTATCACCAAGGTAGATCCTCTCAAGTTCCTCTTATCTAAAGTAGCTCTCCAAGGATACATGTCTAAATGGATTATGCTCCTTAGCAAGTTTGATATTGAATAACAAAATTAGAAGGCAATAAAAGGGCAAATTATTGTAGATAAACTTGTAGAAGCTCCTATTAAAGCCACTCAACCTCTCAACTTTGACCTTCTAGATGATTCTATCATGATGATAAAATAAGCATCATAAGAGCTTAAATAGTGGACACTCTATTTTGATGGATCATTCACATCTCAAGGAGATGGAGCTAGCATATTGTTGATAATGCCATGAGGGTATTTTATTCCCAAAGCATACCATATACAATTTTAGTGTATAAATAATATGGCTGAATATGAGGCTTTGGTTGTAGGGCTCCATCTTGTCATATAGTGGGATATTCAAAGCTTAAAGCTCTATGGAGATTCACAACTAATCATAAATTAGATAACTGATCAGTATCAAACAAGAGATGATAATCTTGTCCCTTACAAGAAAATTGTTGATAACCTTAAAAGACATTTTAAATCTCTATAGTTTGAGGAAGTTCCATGAATCAACAACGGGTCTATTGATGCTATGGCAACAATTGGTTCTATGAGTCAAATGCATGATAGTGCTAAAGAATATCAGTTCCCAATTGAAAACCTTCTTTAGCCAACACATATTTTATTATATTTAAGGAGGATATGCACCATTGTTGATCTTAATCTCTCACATGAGCTACCATGGTACCAAGATTTTTATAACTATTTCCATAGTGATGTCTTTCCTACCAACCTTTCCCATAACCAAAAAAAACTTTTCCTACATTGCCTAACACATTATATCCTCCTTGGAAACATGATTTATGTAAAAATCTATGATGAAATGCTTCTTTATTATTTATCTTTGGGAGAATCCAAGATGGCACTAAAGGAGGTTCATGAAGGAATGTGTGGGGTCCATACTAATGGTGTAGTCCTAGCGAAGAAACTTATCAGAATAGGCTATTATTGGCCCAAAATGGAGACAGACACTTTTAATTATGTAAAGAAGTGTGTTACTTATTAGTAGCATAGAAACTTGATACATGCATCTTCCTTACCATTACATTCGATTACAACACCATGGCCATTCTCAACAAGGGGTCTTGATCTCATTAGGAAAATTAACCCAACATCTTTAGATGGTCATAAACACATTTTGACTTCAATCAAGTACTTTATCAAATATATTGAGGCCATTCATCTCACTTATGTTACCAAGAAATAAATAGAAAAATTCATTCATTACCATATCATCTGTTGATATGGCATCCCAACCCATATTATATCTGATAATGGTAAATCCTTTGTAAACCAAGATGTGAAAGCTCTTTGTGAAAAAATCAAGATCAAACATAAGAAATTCACTCTATATAACCCAAAAGGCAATGGATAAGCTGAGGCATCAAACAAAACCATTCTAGCCATCTTAAAAAATAATTGTCAATGATGTTGGTTGTAATTGGCACTTGAAACTCTTTCTTGCCCTCTGGGCTTATAGAACTAATCATCATACCTCAACTAGAGCTACTCCATACTCCCTTGTTTTTGGCACTGAAGTTATCATCTTAGTCAAGATTAAGATCCTATCATTAAGAATACCACTAGAGCACATTGAAGATGATGAAGACTATAGAGCCTCATGGCTGCAAGAACTATAACTTCTTGATGGTAAGCATTTGACTACCCTAGAAAACTTGTAGGCCTATCAGAATAGATTGTAGAGAAGCTACAACAAATGCATTCTCCCTCAATAATTTGAGATTGGTGACTTAGTTTTGAAAGAGAACCAAAATAACACAAATGTTTAACCCATAAATAAAGGCAAGTTTTAGCCTAATTGGTTAGGACCATACATTATCATGGCAAACTATGGATCATGAGCATATCGATTGGATAAACCTAATGGTGAAGAAATTTTAGAGCCCATGAATATTGTACACTTTAAGAGGTTATATGCATGAATAGATTTGAACCATTGTCTATAAGACCCCTGACTTGGAGGAAACTTATGTTATCATAATTTTATCCCACCCTTTTATCTTACCTTGACCACATTTTATATTAACCTAGCCCACTTTTCATGAATCTTGATGGTAAATGATTTGAAATCTTGGCACTCTAAACACATTCTTCATCCCAATCTACATTTCTCTCTTTAAAGATACATATTCTTTGTTATGTCTAGGACATGTTATAAAATTTAACACTTTTTTCCCTTGACCAATTATGATCTTGATTATGTCTCATAATCATTATGAATGTCTTCAACAATAGTTATACATAGTAGTTTAGCCAAGATAATCCTGTGTAGCTTTTGATAGGTGAACAACCACATCTTCTCAGTACAAGTATTTTTTTGCTTTCTTGTTTTATCAAGATCCTTACTCTCACTAATTTATGATCATGGGTTGTTGTAGCCAACTTAGCTATCTTATTGGAACATCTACTCTCAAGGCGTGCATCTCCTCGACTAGATGGTCCCACCTTGTGCATACTTTATACCAAAAACATTAGAACATGATCCATACAATAAAAAATATATTGTCTCACACTTTTATACATTTATACATTCCCATTCCACCATCCCATGCTCTCACCATATTACAAGCAACTATTATGTTTGAATACTCTCACTGTTTTGTGAGAAACTATTAAGTTTGAATACTCTCACCATTTTATGAGCAACTGTTAAGTTTAAACACTCTCACCATTTTGTGAGCAACTATTAAGTTTGAATGCTCTCACCATTTTGTGAGTAAATGTTAAGTTTGAATGCTCTCACCATTTTATGAGAAACTGTTAAGTTTGAATGCTATTACCATTTTGAAAGTACAGGGACACCAATTCATTTCATCTTGTCTCACGCACTTGTCATTTTGCAAGATCATTCTTTCTCATCTCATCAACTTATTATTTGCTAGATCATTCTCATTGGATTTTTATATCTTCCATTTCTTTTATAACATTAATCATGCTAGTTTGATCATCATTTTTCTTCTGTCCCATTTCCTAGGAGAACTACATTTGGCTTGAAGTTCATGTTGGAACATGCATCCATGGAACTATGTAGGCAGTGTCCACTTGTTTTATACATCTAGAGTTAGCTCAGCCAACCCCTTCCTTTTCTTTTCTTCCCTCATTTCTTTTGTAATTGTTCCTTTTTAATTAGTGAATAATTGTCATTGTTCTTTGCTATGATGTGGTAGAAAATAACACCTCTACCTCACATGCATGAATATTTGTCTTTAAACCACACTAACTTGGTTTTTGATTGTGTGCATTATTTGAGTTTTCTTGGTGTTTTTTTTGTGATTTTGAACCTCTCTTTTTATTTCTTCTCTTTTTCTCTTTTTATTTATTGGTCTTGTGTTTCTTTATCTTGTTTTTCTGTTTGATTTTGGTTTTCTCTTTTGTGTTCAAGATTACCTTAATGGTCCACATGGATCTTGATTATTCATATCTTGGTCTCATGTCATTAAGATGTTTGTGCCTTTTATTTTTAAACATTTTTTGTTCCTACTTAAGTCATGATAGATCATATGTTTATTTCAAGTTAGTTTCATTTATGTTTGTCTTTTTCTTTGTCTTTGCTTTTTTGTTTAAATGTAAATTATTGTAACTCTAGTTTTGGTCATTATTTTACCACTATCCTTAGTTATAGATATTCACATTTGAGCTAGTTCAGCACAATTAGAATCTTATGTCATTATAATTTATTCATACTTATGATGCCTAATTTATTTTTCTATAGCAAACACTTTGTGCTCAAGTCTCAACATCTTAATGCCAAACATAAACTCTGATGAATAATTCTCAAGAACACTCTACAAGACCTAGGTTCATGATATGGAATTAGGCATCTAGGTAGCATGCATTTTAGGCTTCTTTCTCTATGCTTAGACATGCATCTCTTTGCATACATTGCGAATCTAATCAATTCTTGGTCATTTTTCATCATGCTTCCTTCCATTCTCTCCCACACTTGGGTGAACTACATTGGCATAAATTTCATGTTGGAACATGAGTCCATGGAACTATGTAGGAAACACTCAATTTATATTGAGGTCAGCTTAGCTATCTCCATTCTTCTTTTCAGCTCTCTCATCATTTTGTGAATTCTCATATGCTTGGTTTTATATGGATTTCTAAGCCATTACACCATCACATGTACGTTTATGCCCACTCACTTTAACCTATCTTTTTAGTTATATCCTTGAGCTATTTTACTTTTCATTTACCCATGATGGGGCACAACATCTAAACAACATTTGAATCAAATTAGCTCTACAAGGGAAAATCATTATTTATTCTTTATCAATGATCAATATTTGCCCTACTGGGGCACAACATTTTATCATGATCAAATCTACTCTACAGGGGCAAATCATTATTTATTCTTTATCAATGATCAATATTTGCCCTATTGGGGCACAACTACTTTATCATGATCAAATTTGCTCTACTGGGGCACTTATTATTATCTTCTCTTTGGAGAACCCATTATAGTGGTGCTTCCCTTCTTAAAGTATAATGTTCTCCCTTTTCCTCTAATTCTAAGCTCTCCACATTAAAACACATGATGGCAATATTTTAGTGTGTAACTTGTCTCAAGATTGATCAATGTTGTAAGTGTACAACTTATACTCTCAAATTGGGTACATTTACAGTGTGTCCCTTATATTTATGGATTGTATCTTTCCTATTCCCCCCATATCTAGGGATTATTATATCTCTCAATATATTTTGATCATTGATGGTAATCACGTGTGCAAGCATTATCTCATTTGCATGTGATCTATTCCTTGGGTTAATCTCTCACTTTCTCTCTCTTTTTGAGAGTTCATCCTTCTCTTTCATCCTAGTATGCCCTCTCAAGGGGAAATCATGGGTATGTTCTAATTTATTATTGATAACTATTTTCTTTGAAAAGATATTGCTTCACCTGAATGTCTCACTACACCTTCTCAAATAGGGACAAAATGTAGACATCTAATTCCTAACACCATTTTTGTTGAAATTGTCAGTCTTACTCAAATGCACATTTTAGGTCAAAATACATAAAATGAGCTAAATGGTTCAAACTTGTCATTTACAAGTGCCAATTTAGGTCAAAGTATCCCTAAATAGGGCAATGCATTTTATGGGTTAGCTAACTTTGATCAGATCATTTCGAGTCAAAATGACCATTTCACCATTTAGTACTCTGGATTAGTCTTTTATTCTAATTCATTAGTACACATCATGTACCTTTTTTATTTAATGTTGGCAACATCCTAAATGGAATATGGTTCCAACACATCTAGCATCATATTTTAATTCTTCTTGAGTCAAATTATGACCTAGTAATATGGCTTTTTAACCATTTTGATTAGTTGAGGGCCAATTTTCAAATAATTACATAAATGTTGATTAACCTTATTTAAGGCTAATTAATCTAAATCAAGAGATTAAGTGGATTTTCCATGAGAGTTGTTGAATATTTATTTTTTAAAATTGAATGTTATTATCTGCATCACCTAGTGACATCATCTATGGGGTGGCATCCATCAAGCCATAAGTGCATAAAATATCAAGATTATGGGTCACCCGTGCCTAGTTAATGCCTCTCATGCCTATTCAATGCTTGTTCTTCCAAGGTCATTTTGAGGATAATTATGTATTTAATTCTAAATATTAGGATTATCCTCAACCACGCATCTCAATCTTGAGATGGATGGTTATGGTTGATCCTGACCAATCTCAAAAATATATAAATAGAGAGGACATGGAGATCATGTTTAAGCTATTTTGGTGCAAGGTTATTATGCTCAAATATCTTCAAATATTGAACATTTCAATGTTATAATATTAAATTATTTCCATAAAGCTTCATTGATAGGCTAGTTTAGTGATTTCACATCAAGAGCCTAGGTTTTATGGAGTGTTATTTAGCCATTAGAGGAGGTTACTACCATTGTTGATAAAGATAAGGATGCTTAATCAAGGGATAACATGTTTTTGAGCCACATGGGATGGTGAATCCACTTGGGAAGATAATATGGTGATTTATTTCTTTCATTTATTTCTTGCTATCCTTTGTAATTCCCATAGGAATAGATAGGCTTGGTTAGTTAGTTCTTTATGCATGTTTCATGGTTTATGGACTAATTCTTGACTAACTTTCTTTGTAATCCTCACTATAGTCACCAGTACAACATAAAAGACACTATTGAAAGAAGATGAAGTATTACCCCTTCAGTGTCCCCAAATAATCCTTCTCCTCTATGAAGTATTACCCATTTAAAATAGAACACACTTGAATCCAAAGAAGATAACCACTACCATGACAACTAAAACACTAATCTATTCAATTTTTAATGATGGTGATGATAAAAATCCTGAGTAGGGTGGATATCTATGTAAAACCTATGAGGAAAGTCCTACATTGACATGAAGAAGATATAAAAATAAAATTTTAAAGATGTAGTTTTCTTTTTTTCCCGTTGGAAACCCTTCTCTTCTTATCACTAGTACAAAAAAAAAACATATTTGAAAGAAGTTGAAGTGGTAATTCTCTCATCCTCTTCAGTCTCCCCAAATGATCCTTGTCCTCTATGAAGTGATAGCCCTCTAAAATAGACCACACCCCCTCCAACTAGAAATCAAAGGACCCATTTTAGTGCTATGTCCTTCTAATGGATGCAACCTATGATCAATAAGAAAAGTAGGGTGGTGGAAGCATATCTTCCTGATTTCAACATAGTAGGTGATCTCCTTAAGGCATCTCCTCTTAGCAAGGCTAAAACTACCTATAGATTAGTGTCATATCCTTTTGGCACTCAATTTATTGAACTTTATAAAACTAATGTGGATAAGGATGTATTAGAGATGAATGTGAGTGCCTATAATTTCAAATATCACTTGGAGAGGTAATCAAGGAAAGAAACATCCAAAAATTGAGGGTATAGACATCTAATTCCTAACACAATTTGTGTTGAAATTATCAATCTTACTCAAATTGCACTCAAATACACATTTTAGGTCAAAATCCATAAAATACCCTAAATGGTTTGAACTTGTCACTTACAAGTGTCAGTTTAGATCAAAGTATCCCTAAATAGGGCAATGCATTTTATGGGTTAGCTAACTTTGATTAGATCATTTTGAGTCAAAATGACAAATTCACCATTTAGTGCTCTAGATCACTCTTTTCTTCTAATTCATTGGTACATGTCATGTACCTTTATTATTTGGTTTTGGCAACATCTTAAATGGGAATATAGCTCCAACACATCTAATATTGCCTTCTAGTTCCTCTCTAGTCAAATTATGACCCAGTAATATGACTTTTTGACCATTTTGATTAATTATGCACTAATTTCTAAATAATTACACTAAACTTGATTAAACTTACTTAAGCTAATTAATCAAATTTAAGAGCTTAAGTAAGAATTCCATAGATCATTTTGAATATCTCATTATTGGAAATTAATTTTGAATATCTGCATCACCTAATGACATCATCTATGAGATGGCATCCATCAAGCCATAAGTGGATAAAATATTAGGATTATGGGTCACCCATGCCTAGTTAATGCCTCCCATGCCTCTTTACTGCTTATTTATCTTGAGGATATTTATGAGTTTAATTCCAAATATTAGGATTATCCATGGCCACACATCTTAGTCTTGAGATGGATGGTCATGGTTGATCCTGAACAATCTAAAAAATTTATAAATAGAGAGGCCATAGACATGAAAAAAAAGATTGATTTATGCAAATTTATTATGCATAATTATCTCCACAATCCTTTGCAATAGACCCTTAAAATTAGTTACAAGCTTCATTGATAGGCTAGTTTAGTGATTTAGAATCATGAGCCTAGGTTTTATGGAGTGTTCTTGAGACATTGGAGGAGTTTTCCACCTTTATTGACAAAGAAAAGGATGCTTGATCAAAGGATAACATGATTTTGAGCCACATGGGTATGGTGAATCCATTTGGGAAGGTAATATGATGTTGCTTTCTTTCATTTGTTTCTTGTTATCCTTTGTAATTCTTGTAGGAATAGATAGGATTAGTTATTTAGTTCTTTATGAAATTTTCATGATTTATGGACTAATGTTTGACTAACTTGCTTTGTAATCCTCTCTATAGAGGGAAACAATTGAAAGAATCATTAAAAGGTTAGAACAAGATGAACTCACTCAGGATTAGCTTAAAGATCATATAAAATAATTGGCAAGATATGTCAAATACCTCCTCAATCTAGTTTACACACCCATGACACTTTAGATTGATGCTCCTTCTCAAGTACCAAGAATAAACAAAGAAGCCATTATTACAATAAACAAATACAATTCATATGGTAATACTTTAGAAGCTTGGGTAGATGAAGTATTGATGAGCACAATAAAATATATTGAGGAGGTAATGAAACTATTTGTAAAAATTGATAAAGATGTCATTGATATTAAATAATAGATCAAATCTCACACATTCAATCTAAATATATGGGATAATGTGAAAGAAGACATTCATGAGATGATTTAGATACAAATGTGATAGTTAAAGTTGGAGTCTTTAAGAAGCTGGAATATGAGACATCTAATAAGTGGTATGAATATATTCTAATGAATATTGAGGTTATGAATCAATCAATAACAGATTTAAATGATCAAGTCAATACTATGAAGGATAAATAAAATTTGATTTTTTCTAACTTAGATGAGATTCATTGTGACTTGTTATATGAAGATGTAATCACCTTGAATACCATGGATGAAGTTAAACATAAATTCAATAAAGTTATAAAGGAAAAATTATTCAATGAAATATCTTTATACATAACTCCCATGTCTGTAATCAATAAGATTCATGTCTCAATCAAGGAAATAAATAACCAATTAGCCTATATTGGAGAGATTTTGAATATAGTGCTACTATCTTTTGAGATATGGATTAAATGGCATAAGAATGTGATAATACCAAAGGGTCATGATGCTACATAAGTATTAAATAATTTTAAAAAATTTAAAACAACTCATGACAAAGGATAGGCTAGAAGTGCTTCAATTGTGCCAAGTTCTTTAGCACCAACCACCATATCACCGAAGGCTCTTTAGTCAAGTATAAAGTTTCTCTTCTCTTTTTATATAATTTCTATTTTAATAAATTCATAATTTCATTTTTGTAAAATTTAAAATTACAAAGGATAGATTAGGATGAAAAATAGAACATAAAGAGTTGTTTGGAATGTTAAGGGTTAGCCCATTCCCTTTGTTATAAATAAAATAAATGGAAATTGAAAAAAGGATTTTTTGATGTTTGTAATTTGGATACTTGAAGAGTAAGAATAAGGAAACTTTGTATTTAATCTTTGTCTAATAATGAGGAATTACTTAAACTTTGTGTGTAGTTATTTTCTTAATGGGTATGTGTAATTATTATGTTGATACATTTCTCAATGTTCCAAACATGACTTGCATCTGATCTCCTAAAGTATACTACTCTTTTTGTTTATTTTGTGATGTAAGTGAATGAAATATATGTTTTCTCATTCACCAATGAATCTTTGCCTTTATTCTTTCTATTTTTATTTTATTTGAATGTTAGTACTATAAAACACCCCCATTCAACTTGTAAATATTATATATAACTAGATTAATTTTTGTTGATTTCAATAAAGTGCATCTCCAATCATAATAGAGGAGAGAATTTTAATCTCCTTATATTATTTTGAAACTCAAATTTGATATAAAATATAAAATATTTCACTAACAATTTTTCGCACCCACTATGGGGCATGTTCTATACTTTCTATGCAACCCATAATATTTTAGCTAGAGTCATTTACATGATTATCCATAGAAATCAAAACCCAATTATCTAACCAAACCTTGATTGGACATAAGATGCATAAATATATATAATTTTTTTGGGACAATAGGGTGAACAATTCTCATTTTCAAAGAGTTCTAACTATGTTGGATGAAGAACATCAATGTGCTAATTTTTTCCAGAGAATCATTGTGCTCATTTATGAAGAATAATAATCAAATCTCCTTGATACTTTTTAACATTTTGGATGATAGAATGTACCCAAGTTCCATAAATAAAAATTGAATTTTGGATCCATTCTTTGATTTACAAGAACAATTTAGTTTTAGATTTTCACTAAAATGAATAAAGGAGGTACAATTGTAGATTCCATTTTGTGATTATATATCACCTTGGTCTTATACACTTGGTAAATTTAGACCCTAGATATTCCTCTCAATTATTTACCTTTCCTACTTTTTCAAGTCTCACATCTCCTTTATCTTTGTACTCCTTGGCATATATCTCTTAATTTAACTAATCTTATGTTGATGAGCCAGGTCTTTTATCATGCCCAAAATTCTTAAAATGTATTTATCCTTTATCTTTACAAGTTTATAACTTATACCTACTTTCTTGCTCTTTGGACACTAACATCTAGTGATAGATAATAATGTTGACATTACTGCCTTATCCCGATGCAAGTATCAAGTGCCCTAATGTCATCCAATTTGTAAACTAAACCTATCCTAATGGTTTTCCTAAGTGATTTAATGTGAGTTATTACTCCAAAAGGATTGATATAAATAAAAGATCAACCTTCATTCATTCCTAACCTACATTACATAACAATAAGACCAAATAACATTTAATTGAGTAAAGCTTCCATATTTATTCCTATTTCCATACCAGTCATAGGGACTTCACATATATAGGTCTAAAGTACTAACGGAGTAACCCAAGAACCTGATTTGTTAAGCTATAATCTAGGTCACTATTATATTTACTTTACACACATTGTATGATTTTTACACAATCCAACACATAAGGGAGAAGTACATCACTTTAAATCCCTCTTTAGACTATCAGATATGTAGGTAGTGCCCTTTAATAATGGGGTCTTTAGGGTCATCTTAACACCATGTACCCACTAACCCATTTTCCCTAATGGTCACTATGAAGATATAAATATAGGGTTTTACCATTTAACAAAGAGTGATAGACTATGACCTATATCTAAATGTACCAAAGTGAAGGTGAAGCAAAAATGGGAAGCATCTGGGTGGTTACATCCTATTCTAGTAGATATTTTGTAAATGACACTAGTGTCTATGAATAAGGATTACATAGAGAGGAGGTTAGTCTTGTGTTAGTACAATAAAAAAAATCAAAATAACACACTAAAATCCTAACACCTCTATCATAAACAATAGGAAAAATTATAGGTAACAAACATATAAATGAAATCATAACTAGAACACAACAAAAACCACTCTTTTACTTTCCTTGGAGCTCCAAATGGCTTGTTGAAGTGGCTTGCTCAAGTTATACATAAATAAATCTTTATCAATTTAATTTTTTTGGCTTCACCTTTCCTAGGCACCTTGGATTGGTTGATTGGACAATGATTTTGGCATGGTAACATTACTTCCATGAAGCTCATGGATTAAGTACTACATAATAACTCTACACTATCAAATCTTAAACATCAATATGTATGGCCTTGTAACTACAACCTCAAAAGTTAACTCTTACCCAACATGAGTTAAGGTTGAGTTTAAACATGGAATGAGTTCAAACTAACTCTAGGTGAGTCGAGGATAAATCTAGTTGAGTTAAAAAATTTCATGTAATTATGATTTTCAATTACTAGGCATGGATCTCAAATTAAATATTTTATGATATTTTGGAAGAACTTGGGAACTCATAAAGGCAATAATAAAAAGGCTTGATTTTTTTTTTCTGTAATTTTCATTTTTATATATTAATTAATTACAAATGGATAATTCAACTAATCATTTAATACTATTTAATTATATGATTCAATTTGATTAGCCTTTTAGCTCTTTTAATTATTGGAAAGTTGTCATTGATGTCAAAGGTCTATCATTATTTGTGATAAAGGCCCCGTTGCATTTAATGGTGTTTTTAATATTCATATCTTGGCTAATGTGTGTTAATATTTATTTAATATTAATGTATATATTTTTGGTTGCATATAATTCAAAAGAGGGCCCATGGAGAAGTCAAAGAGTCACAGGGTAAAAGATGAAAGAGGAATGGGACGTATTTTCTCATGAAGAGTCATCTTGAGGAATTTCAAGAGTCACCATCTAAAGATAAAAGAAGGTATGGCACATTTTTCCATGAAGAGACACTTTGAGGAATACAAAAAGTCACCAAGATAAAGTCAAAAGAGGAAAAGATGAATTTGCTAATGAAGGGTCACCATATGACTTTTCAAATGCAAGGATACGAAGGGTCATGCAAGTTTGGTGATATTTTACATAAGGATTGAAGGTTCACAAAGGGTGAATGCCAAAGGTGATTTGGAAAGCTATAAATAAATTCTTGAGAAGCCATTTATAATATGCAAGAGAGTGCAAGGTTTGTATTTGTTTTCAAAGAGAGAAAAATAGGAGATATTGTAGAGTTCTATCATTTGTTGAGTAAGAAACATTGAGAGATAGTTGTGTTTTATACACAAGAGGGGTTGGTGCTCTTATGGGTTGTTTCTCATAAATATTTTCAAGGGGTTGGTGCTCCTATGGGTTGGTGCTCGCAAATAGTTGTTGTGTTAGTGCTCAGTAAATGGGTTGGTGCTCTTAAAATTTGATGCTTGTAAACTTTATAATTTAAGTTGGTGCTCATTCATATACTTGAGATTGTTCTCCATGGTTTTTCCCACTTTGGGTTCCCACGTAAAAAATTGGTCTCTCTCTCTCTCTCTCTCTCTCTCTCTCTCTCTCTCGTGTGGTGCATATTATTATTTTAGTTTTATTACATATCTTGAATGTGTGGTTAAGTGGTTAAAGAAAAGGAATTTGATTGAAAAATAAGATATATAATATACTAATTCACCCCTCTCCCCTCTTAGTATATTTTATGCTTAACAATTGGTATTAGAGTAGGTTCTTTTGAAAAACTTTTATAGCTTGAAGGTAGATTAGGAAAGCATGATGGCTAGATCACATGAAGGCTTTTCTAAAAAGAAGGCACCTTTGTTTTATGGGACAAATTATGTTTTTTGGAGCATAAGGATGAAGACTTATTTGATGGCCCTTGGATTTGACATATGGAAAGTAGTGGTAGAGGAATATGAATATCCACATACACTTGTAACTATTCAGGTAGAAAAAAAGGCAAGTGAAAATAATGCTAAAGATTTAAATACTATTTTATGTGGTTTATGTGAATCAGAATTTGTTAAAATTATGCAATGTAAATCTGATCATGAAATTTGGGTAAAACTTGAAAATATTTACAAAGGTGATGGAAATGTTTAGAAAGCCAAGCTTCAAAATTTTAGAAGATAGTTTGAGAGTTTGAAGATGGAAGAGGAAGAAAATATAGCAAGTTATCTTTTGTGGGTTGATCAAATAGTTAATCAGATTCAAGTTCTTGGAGAAAAGTTAGAAGAATCAATTATGGTTCAAAAAGTTTTGAGATCTCTACCATTGAGATATAATGTAAAAGTTTTAGCAATTAAAGAGATGAAGAATTTATCCAAGCTAATGATGGATGAGATACATGGTATTCTTATGGCATATGAGATGCAGACTGAATAAGAAGAACCATAAAAGAGAGAAGCTACTTTCTAGACATCAAAGAAAGAGAAGGCTAATAATCAAGAATCAAGTGATAGTTCTAGTGATGATGAAGATGACAATGGATCTCTATTCATTCGTAAGCCAAAAAAGGGCATAAGTAAATATCAAGGAAAATTACCTTTCAAATGTTTTAATTATGGAAAGATTGGACATTTTGCAGCTAAGTGCCTAGATAAGGGTAATGGTGATAATGAAGAAGGAAAGTATACATACAAGAATAATTTCAAAGGAAAATTCAAGAAGGGATTTGAAAAGAAGAGTTTTTATTCTAAATATCTTAGCTCAACTAAAGATATTGGAATTAGTGATTCAGAAGAAGAAGATATTATATTCATGGCCATACATAAAGATGCCTTTGTAAGCAAAAGTATAGATGATCAAGAAGAAGAATAGGATGAAGCTGAAGTGAATCTGGAAGGATAACTCATTTGTGCCTTAGAAGAGTTAAAAGTTCTTAAAAATAAGAATAGAAGATTAAATCTCCAGATTGAGAAAAATGAAAAGGAGTCAAAGTAAATAATTGAAGATCTACAAACACACTTTGAAGAAGGCAAGAAGAATGAAGAAGATCTAATGGCACAGTTGAAAATAGGAATTAAATAATGTGAAAGGTATGTTATTAAAATTGCTTCTTTAAAATTAGATCTTGAAAAAATAAATAAAGCAATCGATGATAGAGAAACCAATGATTCAAAATTTGAGAATAACTCTAATATGTTGAATAAGATATTAGAAAATCAAAGATCAATGTTAGATAAGATAGGTATTAGATTGAAAAACAGAAAGGGGAGGCCACTAATTTCATAGTCAAGGAAAAAGGAAAGATCTATGTTGAAGCTCTTACAAAAGAAGAAATAAAAAGGGAAGAAGTTAAGAATACAGAGGACATCTCCAACAAAGAAGGCTAGAGGGAACAAAGCTATAAAATGTAATTAAATTAGAGATACACAAACATATCTTATTTTTATGGTTACTATTTTTATTATAATGGATATGGCCATAAGAAAATATAATTTTAAAAAGGGATAACAATTTTATAAATAAGGAGAAGGAAAGTCATGCAGAGTCAAGTAAAAGCCATAACTATTTTTCTCCTCTATCAGGGTTTAATGAAAAGGCCATAATATGTTACAAGTGAAACAAATTTGGCCACATAGCTTGGTACTATCGAAGTGTGTTTGACTCAATCAAGAAGGACCAGAGTTTCAAAGCTCCATTCATCAAGAAGAAAGTTTAGACAGGTTCATGGCAGAAGAAACAACCTAAAAAATCTATGTTGGTACAAACAGCTCTGCATGGAAGAAATGAAGAAAAGCTATGGTTAATTGATAGTGGATGTTTGAGGCACATTATAGGGGACAAAATCAAGTTCATAACCTTGAAGAAGATTAATGGTGGCATAGTGAGATTTAGAGATAATACTACTACCAAAATTGCTAGAAAAGGTACACTAAGTTTGGATAATGGTAGAATTAAAAATAAAAATGTTTTGTATGTAGAAGGTATTAAGCATAATATTTTGAGTGTAAGTCAAATTTGTGATTAGGGACACACACTAAAGTTTTATATAGAAGGTTGTGAAATTAAGAGAAAAGATTCATATGTGTTGATTTCAGATGCTTAGAGAATAGACAATATTTGTATATGTTATCAGACATCAAAGGTTAAAGATGTTGTTTTAGTCAGATTGAAGAAAGTTGGGTATGGCACAAGAGAATGGGTCACATAAAATTTGATAATCTTGTCAACATCAAGAAAAATCAAGCAGTCAAAAATCTTCCAAAGATTACAATGCCATCTGACATGCTTTGTGAACCTTGTTAGCATGGGAAATAGGCCAAAAGGTGGTTCAAAACAAAAGAGTATTCGACCACTTAGATGTTAGAGCTTGTTCACACTGATCTATATAGACCTATGAGAACTCAAATTACTCAAGGTGAGAAATATTTCATGTTGCTTATTGATGATTTTTTCATATATGACTTGGGTAATGTTTTTTAAAAAAATTCAAAAAGTTTCAGATATTTAAAAGCATTCAAAGCATTAATTGAGAATGAAATTAGTTTTAAGATTAAGTGTCTAAAATTAGATCGAGGAGTATTCATGTTAGATTAATTTATTGATTTTTGTGAAGACCATAGAATAAAGAGACATTACTCAGTAGCTAGAACTCCATAGCCAAATAAAGTAGTTGAGTGGAGAAATAGAACAATTCAAGAGATGAAGAGGACAATGCTAAATAAATCCAAAATACCAAATAAATATTGGAGAGAGGTAGTTGCTACAGTAGTGCATATTCAAAATAGAGAATTATTGAGAGTCAATAGTGACAAGACTCTTTATGAGTTATGGAAAGACAAACTAGAAATAATTGATTATTTTAGAGTTTTCAGTAATTGATGCTTTATAAAGAGAACCGATGAAAAACATAGGAAGTTTGAATCCAGAGTAGATGAATGTATATTTCTTGGTTATTATTGAAAAATTAAAGCTTATAAATTTTATAAAAAAATAACTAAGAAAATTGTTGAAAGTGCAAGTGTCATGATAGAAGAAGATGGAACACAAAGAATCAGTGATCCAGTAGACATTCGTGAAATCATTGAAGAAGAAGATTTTGAAGAATCAGATGAAGATGAGAAGAAGGAGAAAAAGGACACCAAAAATCCATCCAAACATGTTTATAGAAATCATAATATGAAAGTGACATCATTAGGAACATAAATGAAGGAATTTGCACTAGAAGAATGATGGTAAGTGAATCTGAGCAAGTTAATTTCTCTTTATTATCCAAAATTCAGCCTAGAACTTTTTTAGAAGCTAGACATGATAAGAATTAGGTTAAGGCTATGGATGAAGAATTAAATTAGATAGAAAATAATGATACTTGGGAATTAGTGTTGACACCAAAAGATCACAATGTGATAGGATAAAATGAGTTTATAGAAATAAATTGAATAAAAATGGAGAAGTGACCAGGAATGAAGCAAGATTAATATGTAAAGGATATGCTCAAATTGAGGGAATAAATTTAGAAGAAAATTTTGCACTAATGGAAAGTTTATATGATATTATAATGTTTCTTGCATATGTAGTGTTTATAAAATTTAAAGTGTTTTAGATGGATGTCAAATCTACCTTCCTGAATAGGAATTTAAAAGAAGAGGTCTACATTAAGTAGCTTGAGGGATTTATTCTCTCAAATATTAATAACCATGTATGAATATTGAAGAAAGCATTGTATATATTAAAAAAAAATCCCAGAGCTTGGATGCAAAACTTGATAAGTACCTATAGGATCAAGGTTTCAAGAGAGGATTTGCTGACAGTAATATCTACATCAAAATAGAAGGTGAGAATCAATTGATTATTGTGGTATATATTGATGACATCATTTTTGGAGGAAACATTGAAAAGATGACAAAAGAATTTTCTAATAATATGCAAAAAGAATTTGAGATGTCTATGCTTGGAGAATTGTCATTTTTTTATGATTACAAATATTTCAGTTAGATAAAGGAATTTTCATATCTCAAAGTAAATATGCCAAAGAAATGTTGAATAAATTTGGTTTTGAGGATTGTGTACCAGTTGGCACACTAATGTGTATAGGAAATAAGGTGAACAAGGATGAAGATTCACCTATTATAGATCAATCCTTGTATATATCTATGATTGGTAGTCTTTTATATTTGACAACATCAAGGCTAGACATCATGCATGTAGTAGGTATGGCTGCAAGATATCAGTTATCTCCAAAAGATATTCATGTTTAATTGGTAAAGATAATATTTAGATATATCAAGGGGAAATTGGATTATGGATTGTGGTATCCCACAAGCAAAGATTTCACTTTGGTTGCTTATACAGATTTAGATTGGGTAGGGTGCTTGGATGATAAAAAGAGTACAAGTGGAGGAGATTTCTTCCTTGGTGATAGCTTAGTATCATGGCTAAGCAAGAAGTAGAATTCAGTATCACTTTCTACAGTTGAAGAAAAATATATTGTAGTGGTATTATGTTATACTCAAGTGCTTTGGATGAAGCAAAATTTGGAAGATATCAAGGTAAAATATGATGAACCTATTTCTATTTTTTGTGACAACACAAGTGCTATTAATATTTCAAAGAATCTAGTGATGCATTCAAGAATAAAACATATTCCCATTATATATCACTTCTTGAGAGATCAGGTTGCAAATCAATAGGTTAAGATGGAGTATGTTCGTACTACAGAGTAGATTGTAGATATTTTCACAAAGGCACCAAAAGACACATTTGAGTATCTACGATAGAAGTCAGGAGTAATTTATTTTAATTCCTAATATTGAGGTTCAACATTAGTTGAAGGGGAGCTAAGTGTTAGCTCTAGGTAGGCCCTTTGCTATTGATGTCAAATAGGGAGAATAATAGGTACATGTATAGGTGCATAAATAGGTACAAGGAATAGGAATAGGATTCTATACTAAGGGAGAGCTATTATATGTTTTTTAGATGGTAGTATGTGCAGGTTTTAGGATGTGGCAGTTTCATATTGAGGTTATCATCAATGACAAAGGGGGAGATTGTTGGAAATATTTTCATTAATGTCAAAGGTATAACATTATTGGTGATAAAGGTCCCATTACATTTAATGGTATTTTTAATATTCATATCATGGCTAATGTGTGTTAGTATTTATTTAATATTAATGAATATATTTTTGGTTGTATTTAAGTTAGAAGAGGGCCCATGGAGAAGTCAAAGAGTCACAAGGTAAAAGATGAAAGAGGAATGGGATGAATTTTCTCATGAAGAGTCATCTTGAGGAATTCCAAGAGTCACCATGTGAAAACAAACAAGGGTATGGTACATTTTCACATGAAGGGACACTTTGAAGAATACAAAAAGTCACCAAGATAAAGACAAAAGAGGAAAGGACACATTTGCTAATGAAGGGTCACCATATGACTTTTCAAATGAAAGGATATGAAGGGTCATGCATGTTTGGCACCATTTTCCATGAGGATTGAAGGGTCACAAAGGGTGAACGCCAAAGGTCATTTGGAAAGATATAAACAAAGGCTTGAGAATCCATTTTTAATATGCAAGAGAGTGCATGGTTTGTATTTCTTTTTGAATAGATAAAATTAGAAGATATTTTAGAGTTCTATCATTTGTTGAGTAAGAAATATTGAGAGATAGTTGTGTTTTATACACAAGAGGGGTTGGTTCTTCTGTGGGTTGGTGCTCACAAATATTTTAAATGGGTTGGTGATTTTGTAGGTTAGTGCTCACAAATAGTTGCTATGTTGATACTTGGCAAAGGGGTTGGTGATCCTACAAGTTGGTGATTTAAAACTCTATAATTTGAGTTGGTGCTCATTCATATACTTGAGATTGTTATCCATGGTTTTTCCCACTTTACATTTCCACGTAAAAACCTAGTCTCTCTCTCTCTCTCTCTCTCTCTCTCTCTCTCTCTCTCTCTCTCTCTCTCTCTCTCTCTCTCTCTCTCTCTCTCTCGTGTGGTGCATATTATTGTTTTAGTTTTATTGCATATCTTTATTGTTTGGTTAAGTGGTTAAATAAAAGGAATTTGATTAATAAATAAGATATATAATATACTGATTCACCCCCCATCTTAGTATATTTCATGCTTAACATTAATAATTGATCAATTGCCCCACTTAATGGGTCCATAGGGCAAACTGCTAGTTGTTAAGTTACAAGGTGAATGGAGATGAATTTATGAGAGGATATTATTGTATATGATAGAATACCATAAATAAGGATGCCTCAACATGATTATGAGCATTGATGAATGATGCATAGTCAAAATTGATATGTTTAATGATTCTCATACTTAATTTGAAATGTTTCGTAGGGACTAGTCTAAAGTTTGAGTGAAAGCTAGTTGTGGCTGGAATTGGGTATCTACAGTGTAAAACTTAGATAATAACATCATCACAACTATCCCAATTTGATTTTACTATCCAAAGAGTCAAATCATCCTGTCCAAAATATGATGATTGTTCTAAAATCTCCTTCTTGCTTGCTTTCTATGCATTCTATATCTAGAACTACAATAACAACAAAATAAGCTAAGTACATCACATTTTGTCATTTATATGTCTAGCATAGTTATAATTTAAACATTTAAAATATATCAACATAATAAATTCATTTTATATGCTTATATCTAAGTTTAACGTCTAATTGGCTTGCTATATATTTGATTATCACTCTTGTGTCATTTCATTTATATATACACTTTTAACCCTAGATAACACCAATATATATATTTTTAAGGTTAAATATTTGTTGAACTTGATCTTTAAACATCAAACCCTAGGTAATTTAGGGTTTTCTATTTTTTTTGTTTCTAATCCCTAATTATCATAAAATATGTGAAACATGGATGATGCCTCTATTTCCCATTTTGGATTCAAATATGTCATAGTTGTTATGGTTTGTTACATTGATTAACTTGTAAAACCTTATAAGAAAATTTGTGCCTATAAGGAGAGGGGATTTGAGCAAAACTAACACTTAATATATTTTCAAAATTCATTTTGTAATGCTATAGATCCAATTTCTATATGCCAATGTTCATACTCTTAACCTTTTATTCTACCTAGATCTTATTCAGATGATAGCTACCATCTTGCATCCATTATTTAACCATGAATTATTTTATATTACATGGTCTATGTTATTACTACTTGAAGAGGTAAGGTTGCTCAACCCATCCTACCACATGTTAACATATAATAGGTGCCTCTTAAGCCTAAACTAGTAATCAAATCCAAGGAATATGACATTATTGACCAATTAATCAATAAACATGTAAAAATTTCAATCTCTAAGCTTTTAAAGAAATCTAATGTCTATAAAGATATCTTACATGAGGAATTGTGTGACACAAATTCCAAGTGATATTGAGCCTACTTATTTTGTGGATATCATGAAAGATCTCAAGAACTATAACAATCTCATCAGGTTTGATCCAAAGTTATTATTGACCAAAAATTTCCTTTGTTCATACAAGTGACAATAAAAATTAAATGTATCAAAAGAGTGATCATTGATAATGGATCAAACCTAAACATTTTTAGCATATAATTCCTAATCACCATGGATGTTAACCCATATATTATTTAAAAAATATTTATGCAAATAAAAAGTTTTGACAATTCACAAATGCCTTTATTTGGTAAAATTACATTGAATATTACAATAAGTCCACATACATTACCCACTTTGTGCTAAGTTATCATTGACCAATTTTTGTGTCTAGGCCAAAAAGGGTCAACCCCTATAGTTTAAAACTTGATTTTTAGCCTTGCTAATGAATCCTAAGCCTTTTTTGATGAAATTAAGGTAATTTAACATATTTTAAGGTTTTTGACAATATTAAGTTTTTCATTGTGGCCAATGTGAGTATTCCCAAATCCTTTTTCTTCCATGAGTTGATAAATCCAATGGTGAATATGTCAATTAAAGTAAAATGTGGCTTTACAAAGCTTTATAAGTCATCTAACCATGCATTAGTCTTCTACCATGCTTATGATGCATTGTAAAGTCATTTAAGTCACTTTTTGGGCCAAATATGATGTAATTTACATAATTTATAAGATGAAAAACATTTCAAGAAGATTTATAATGTGCATATGTTAAGATAGAGTTAGAGCAATAGTCTGCATGTTAGGTCATGGTTAGTTACTTTAGTTTCAACTCTAAACAAGTAGTTTAAGGCACTTATATGGACTTCAAGAGCCCAATCTTAGGGGAAAATGCCTTCAAGGTGTATCTTCACATTCTACAGGTCATCTCCAAGTTCAATAATCTTGAATAGGTCTTAGGAAGGAAAAATATTCACTCTCTTTCCTATTGATTTCCTTGTAAGCTCATAAAGTATATTCTCATGTGTATGGTATAGGTCATATAGGTGGAATTATAGCCCAATATATTGATAAAAAATAGGGTTCTTAGTGGCCTTCAAATCCTTGGCATTGGTTTTTATATTGAATCCCATAGCTCTATGAACAATTGCTAAGAGCTTGAGGGGTCAAAAAGTGACTCAAATCCCACTAGCTCAATTTTGAGCAATTTTTATTAAATTAATGGACTAATTGAAGGATAAAATAAATTTTAAAGGATACTTAGAGGTTTTATTAACCGTCTTACACTTTCATTCACCAATATTGGCATGTGATAGTTGATAGGATGATAATCATGGTTTCTTTATGTTTTAAGATTTTACACAAGGTAAAATGCATACAAGTGATTGTCTACTATTTTTTATAATATTTTACACTTAATTTATATCTCTATAACATATTTGGTTATCCTATACTATCCTCTCCAAGTATCTCTCAATGTTGACTACCAAAAACTATGTTATGGGCCTGCTTGCATAATAATGAGTTGAGAAGGCTTTATCTTACATCATTAGAGGTGTGTGAGAGTATTGGCCCTAAAATATAGGTGAGGAATCATTATGGGAATGTGTTAAATGTTTTGAATATCATGGTAAATCCTTATGTAAGGCTTAAAACATTAAAATGGAGACCTACATGTCTAAAGATTTGTAGTTCTACATTTATGTGAAATTGGTTGAAATGTGCACTAGAAATTGAGTTTAAAGACCTAAAAATGAGATAAAGGAAGTTTTTAAACACTTGGATGATTCAAGACCAAAATAAAAGGTATGTTATCAATATCCAATACCTAAGACACCTCTTTGAAACCTATAGGTAGTTGTATAACAAAACTTGAGCAGTCTAAGGCCTTGAGTTAGCATGAAGAAGGTCTAAAAATGTATATGTGAGATATAACGAGGAAAATGAGGCATTTTAAACTATATTACAAACTCCCATAATTAACTTATTTAATGACCAATGCATGAAGAGCATAAATAACCCAATAGACATACATGTAGAGTAAAAGGTGTATATATGTCTGATCAAACAAAAGGAAGTGCCAAAAAACTTGTAGAGATCTAGGTTGGATATGAAGGATACTTATTGAATTTAAATCACTATAAAAGTATAAACAACCTATTTTAAGAGAGATAGGTCTCAAAGCTTAATATTTAAAGGATTCTCAACCCATCACCTACAACCACGTCTTCAATAGACATGAGAGAGAAGGGGTATGTTTTGAAGATGTGAGTTCTTGAAAAATTATATAAGGGATATAAAGAATTTTATAAACTTACAATATGATGATGAATATCATTGAACTATCTCAGATATTTGTATAAAAGTTATAAACTCCAAACACAGTCAAAATCCCAAAATAACCACCTATAAGTTGGTCTAGGTAACTCAAGTGGGTTTTAAACTTGAGAAAGGACACAATGCATAAAGTGGTCTTGAAGTGTATATGGATAAATAAGTAAAAAAGGTCATTTGGGGTCAAATAAATATAAAAATAGGATAGAGGAGATGATCAAAACAAACTCGTTGTGACCCTACATACATACAATCAAAATTATCATCTACAAGCCTCCTTAGAATGAGAGATGCTTGTTTAGTTTGAGGAAGAATAGGTCATTGGAAGAATTATTCACATTATAATAATTTTATAATTTTATTACGAGCCCTATATATCCTCAAAATCAACAACAGTGAGGTCAATGCTTATAGGTCTATTTAGGCCTATAGAGCCTAAGAACAAACACATAAGATGGTACACATAATCATGAAAAGAATGGTTTTTTGGGAATAAAGTGAGAGTTTGAGGAATTTTATAAGTTCATAAATATTAAAAAAACCCTATAATATCATCCATAGGTTAAAAAATAAAAAAGGTGGCATTTAAGCCTATGAGATCTCCTTGAGCTTCACTAGGTGTAGGACTACAATTCAAGAAAACATTTCTCTTGATTTTTGGGACCATGACCTTGTGCATGGAAAAAATGGATTTTATTAATGGTGAAAGGGTCCAAAAATTTCAATATCATAGTATTATTTTTTCATTTAGGCCTCCAACCTTCATGAACAATGGCTAAGATTATAGACTACTCTCTAATGACATGGCAAAGACCTAAGGAACACCTTGTCAAGATTATAACTATATGGACAGATTTAAAGGGAACATAATGTCCTAGGAAAATTTGAGGAGGCTAGTTTACTTGGAATTTATGGTAATGGTTTAGGATTTGAGGACCCAGGGTTTATGAATAATTATTAAGAAATTAAATAGGTCTAAACCCTCCTAAAATCCTAATAAGGACCCAATGAGAGAGAATGGCATACAAAGTGCATGATATGGCTTGGATTTATCATGAAACCACTTTAAAATCATTGAAATATCCAAGTAGGTCCTTCAATGTACTTTTCCTATACTTGCATTGTATGAATGTAATAAATGTTGCACTTTTATGAGGTTTTGAGCTCTAAACAAGGTATAAAAGATCATGGATAGTTAAAAATTATTGGATATGATGAATTGAGTTGTATTATACCTATTATATTCAAAAAATATGTACAATCCACCCTAGAAATTCTCAATCATATCTAGCTTTTAAAGGCACCCTGAAAAATAACATGAGAAGGGCTAGTTTCTTGGACCATTTCATGGTTATCATACCTACATAGGGTTTCAACACCTAAAACTTGGTATGGAGGATGGTTATAGGATATAAAAAATTAATAACAAACTTTTTGGTGGTTTCACATGTTTGGGAGAAGTTTGGAGCAAAAACTTAGACTTCTAGGCCTAGAGGCCTAATGGAGACCTAATTAGGGAGAGAGATTAGCATAAAAATGACACTTCCACTTAATTTAAAGTCCTA
Source organism: Torreya grandis (assembly GCA_037957365.1). NCBI lineage: Eukaryota > Viridiplantae > Streptophyta > Pinopsida > Cupressales > Taxaceae > Torreya > Torreya grandis. Next base: position 330,344 of record JARHVA010004152.1, on the reverse strand, counting down.
AAATTTTGTATAGATATGTAAGGGGATACTAGGTACTCAAAAATATGTTTATTTTCCCAATATAATTATTAAATTATTCCATACAAGGATCTTTTCATGATTTAAGGGCTACAAGGAATTAAGGGCAAATGAGAGATTTAGGTTCAAGATAAAGTATTTGAGAGAGTTTTAGGCCTCAAAATAATTTTTTTAAAGTATAATATGATTTAAATATGCCTTTTATGGAGATATATTACCTTGGTGAGGATGAAACCAAGATTTGACACTTAAAAGCAAAGGTAGGCCGAGTAAGGCCAAGTGGGATTCAAGACACTTAAGAGTTGTAATCATCATTTTAGCATCATTTATGAAGACTCATAAACATGTTAAAGGGATAAAAGATATATAAATAAGTAACTAAAGAATACTTGATGTTGAAATGTGTTATTTGTCACACCTCAAGCCAAGAGAAAGGGTAGTTTGGAAGAACAAGATCAAGGTGTCAAACAACTTGAGTAAAATCCATGCCACTCTAATAAAGATACATCTATAAAAGAGTTATACATGGAATTAAGGACATGATGAGACATTTTCAAAACTCCTTCCATCTTGTAACTCTCATTTGACATTTGTCACCTCTCTCTCCTATGCTCTTCTCTCTCATTCCTCTATAAATTTAGCCATGATAGGCTATGTATGTATCCTCCACCTAGGTAAGGTAAAGCCCTAGCCATTTTTAAGCCTGTGATAAATGAGAAACTTATAGTTTTATCTCATCCTTTGATTTGTTTCAATGTGTGTGCATGACTAGTTGATCTTATGAAATGATTAGCTTATCTTCCTTGATATGTTGTCCTTTTCTAGCATTCATATTTAGTTTGAAAGACTTTTTTTAGGTCTTATGAAGTTTTTGAGTGAAGTGTGAAGATTTAATGATTTGTATATTCACTAGTGTCATCATATGACCTATTTACTAGTCCTCCTATCCCAAGCATCTTTCATAACCTCTATATGAAATGCTGATGTAGAGAGAAAGATTAAGAGTAGTGTTTGTTTTAGGTTAGTCTCATGGTTGATGTGCACTTGTAGATAATTGGTAGTAGTAAAATTATTTTGTGAATCACCTATATTAAAGTATATTTATCTATCTTTTCCTATCAAGTTGGTAGATTATTGGATGAGCCTAAGTGATTCATCAAGGGGAGCTAGCCTTATAACCTAGATATTCAATCCACCTAAATGTCACCCATAGCCTTGGATTGTATCCATGTTATCCCAAATTTGGAAGGATTGAAATACCTTTAAAGGGTGACAATTTTGGTGATAGCAATTATGCTAAATGATTTGAATCATAACATTATATTGGGATGATCTTGGATACATAAAATGTATGCATTTTAATTTACATTACATGCATGCTTAAAATTTTGTCATTAGGGAATCCTTTATATATACCCAATGGATCCTAATCCATTAAAACACTATTAATAGTCCAAAAAATAGATAATACTAACCAAAACACTTTGAATGAGTCCAAACTTGACACACCCGTACAAGAACCTAATTAGACTATGCTATCTAAGGTGATAAAAAGACTATTCTCACATTTACCTAAGTCCCCAACTTCATTAATCATGTGGTTACTAGAGTATCAGATTATATATCTCACTCATCTTATCGAGGTTGATATGATTTGACCTATACCCAAAGGATATGATGTGAATGTTTATTGTCACTATTACTAGGGTCCGAGTCATTCTACAAACCATTACTTTACTTTTAAACACAAGATCCAAAATCTTATTGATGACTAAAAGATTACATTTGAGGATCTTCTAAAGAAATTAGGTTCACAACAACCCAAAAATAATCCATGTCAACAAAATTTAATTATTAAATTATACATGGGTGGTGTTTATTTTGGGCATAACCATATTGATCCTACACAAAGTAAAACTACTTGCCATATACAACATTTTCAATAGCTTGGTTTTAATCTACAAGACTTAAAAAAGTGGGTTAGTTGGAAGGAATCCTTAGGAAACATAATAATACCAATTTATTGTGTTCATAAAGTAATTAAAACATGGGTTTGGGTTATGTATACCATATCTCTATATGCCTATCTCCATATGCATTTACACTAGGAACTCTTTGGCTATACCAAATGGAAGCAAAAATTGATCCAAAACAACAAGATATTTCATTTCCTTGTTAAGGAAAATTAATACATATTTAAAATGATAACATTAATTCTTTTAATACACATACAAAATGTGAGGAGGAACATGCTATGTATCTTTTCAACCTATCCAATCATGATGCAAATAATGTAAAAGGTCCAACTTAAGGTTGTAAGATTCATAGTGGGGAGATATATATGACCATCTATTGATGGAATCATAAGATTATCTTCCTCTTCAAATATGCCAAAAATATAAAAAAATATCAAAAACATTTTTGGCACTTACATGTTATATTTGTTCTTTGGCATCCAAGTGTTAGTTCCATGTTGATAGATGACATACTCAGTTACTCCTACATACATATATGTGTCACACTTCTAATTGAGTGTGATACATACATGGATACATACATGATACATTACTATTTAAAATATTGGGCTTTCCCTCTACTCATGTAATATGAATACTGGGGGCATCCTCTTCTTTGATCTTGATACACACAAGTTATATGATTTGATGATCACTCTACATTATCATGTTTGAGCTTACATATATACTTATAGATGCCTATTATCCATGATTATATCTTACATAGGGTACTTGATATTCTATACACTTGAATTATTTTTATTAACACATTGAATCCATGGGATTATATGGCATATTTATGTCAGTTGCTTATTTTTTACTTCATGCACTTCATTGAGTGTCTTGCCTTACTATTGTCTTAATTTATTGAACGTTTGAATATGATCCTTTGCTTGCATCGCCTGTGCCTATGTATGATTTCATTGAAATTTCATATGTAATTATTTATTTTATGGAAATTTAAATATGTCATTATTGATTTAAAGACTAGGTAATGTCCCTTTGATTATGTGGCATTTAAACATGCCCCTTGTTTGTGGCCTCCTTAGACCAATACCTTTTTGACTTGATTTTGAGTGCTATTATGTGTGTCTGTATTTATTTTATTGTTGATAATTTAATATTACTATATAGACATTAACATCATATTTATCATGCATCTTATGTCTACATGTGATCACATTAGTTCTATGTGCTACAATTTTACATCTACCTAGACATGTTCCTTTTATATGCTACATGGTTACAATCACAGATTTAATTGTCTTATCCTTCTGAGGTGAGCTAACTAACAGTTCCTATGTTTTCCTTACCTTAAGGGGGTGGGGTAAATATTAGTGGGGGAATGTCATAGAGACATGTTATACCATTTGGCATAGTTTTTAGATGTAGTGGGGGCATACTTTGGAAGAATGTTCTCCACAATCATTTAATATATGATACTTATATCAGTTCTTATATTTAGTGAGGGAATACTTTGGAAGAATGTTTTATAGAATAATTTAGTACATGGAACTTATATCATTTTTTATATTCATTGGGGTAATGTCATGGGCATGGCTTCCACACATTCACAGTTCTCAAATTCAGTGGGGGCATGCTTTGGAATCATATTCTCTGCACCTATTCAGTATTCAACATTCCTCATTTATAGTGGGGGTATTTTTTAGAAACATGTTATCCATATTGGTAGTTATATTATTTTTAATATTTATCAATATATAGTGGGGGAATGCTTTGGAAGAATTTTATCCACACTTACACAATTATCCAAATTGGTCAAAGGACACAATTATATGATTTAGATACATAGATGTGGCATAATTATATACATTAGTACTACTATTATACATAATTTTAGCATGAGACATATATAAGGTGAATATTATATGTAACATGTGAATAATATTATAAAATCCAAAATCATTTTTAGATTCCAAAACTCTTTATGGACTATTACCATATCACATATTTTTTTGTACCGATACCCTACAAACTTTTATGAACTTTTATTGAGCTAATCTACTACAGTAATTGGTTCAATTTTGGTATGATTGAGGTGATAATATCACTAAATATTACCAATTTTTAGGTTGGAATTGATCATACAACCTCACTAGGTTATAAGTATCATTGGGTTACAAGGTTAAGCTAATCTCAACTACTAGGTGGCAACACACTTTTTATCCAAAGTTAGGGGCATGTGACTTCTAATATATCTCTTTATCTCTATATACTTAGATATATACACTTTAAATATTTATCTATATTTTTACTAATCTTAGTTTTATATCCTTAAAATGATACATATTTTTAAAAATAAATTTCTAATAATAAATGCAGTTACATCAACACATAGGTGTACTCCTAAACCTTGCTCTTTTAATTTCAAGTAATTTCAACCCAAATTATATGCACTAATTTTGTACTGTAGCATGATATTAGTTGTATGTTAGTCACCAACAAAGCACTCAAGTTGGGGGCATGTAAAGATCAGGTGTGTATATACACACAAGAATGCATTCCTTTTTTAAAACTATAATTTCATTACTAGATTAAAGGGAGGGAAATGTGGATGATATTTTGTGATTATATAGAACCTTAGTATTTTAAACTTAGAAAAAGTAGACCTTGGTTGTTCTTATTAGTTCTTTACCTTTATTGCTTCTACAAGTCTCATATATACTCTATCTTTTTGCCCTTTGGCCTATATCTCTTATTTTGACTAGTATTATGTCAATGACCTAGGTTTTCTTACCCAAAATGCTTAAAATGTACTTATATTTTGTTTGTTCAAGTTCAAAACCTATACCTAATTTCTTGATCCTTAGACACTAACATTTATATTAGATAGTAACATCAACATTATTGTATTATCCTAATGCAAGTGTCTAGTGCCCTAAAGTTATCCAATCTACAGATGAAACATATCCTTATTATCATCTTAAGTGATTTAATGTGAGTTATTACTCAAAATGGATTGATATAAATAGAAGATCAACCCTTATTCATTCTTAACCTATATAATTTGGCAATTAGACCAAAGAGCATTCAATTGAGTAAATTTTCCTTATTTATTCAGATTTCCATACCACTCATAAGGAATGCACATTTACATGTCTAAAAAATTAAAGTATAAGTATAAGAGCTTGATTTTCTAAATTACAACCTAGGTCACTATTATACGTGATTTTCACATATTATGTGAATTATACACAGAGAAATATGTAAGGGAGAAATACATCAGTCTAAGTCCCTCTTCAAAGTATTGGCTATGTAGGAAGTGCCCTCTAAAAATAGGGTATGTGGGTCAAATCAACACCATGTGCCCACTAACCCATTTTCTCCAAGATTACTATGAATATGGAAATATAGGGTTTTACCATTTCACAAGGAGTGATAGTCCATGACACAAATTTGAATCCATTAGAGTGAAGGCAAAGCAAAACCTAGAAGCATCTAGGTGATCACATCCTTTTATAATAACTATTCTGTATAGGATAGTAGCATCAAAATAGGAAAATAACATTAATACAACCATCCTAGGTTGATGTTAATGTCTAGAGAGCTAGAAACACCCAATCTAGAATCTGATGAGTTTTTTAGAATTTCCTTCCTGCCTATTTTCTACCTATTCCAAATCTAGAACTGATTTAACATGATAACAAGCTTATTACACCACTTCTTCACCATTTATATATTTAAGATGGTTTTAATTTCCATATTTAGACTATCTCAACATAATAAATTTAGTGTATGCTTATATATGAGTTTAACATCTAATTGACCAACTATAGATCTAATTATCATCATTATGTCATTTCAATTCTATACATCCTTTTAACCCTAGATAACACCAATTTATATTTTTATGATTAAACACCAACCTTTGAGTAGAATTTTATCAATACTAGATATATTTATCCCTAGAGTAATAAACCTTCATAACATGGCTATTTTTTCAATTTGGGGTGCTTGTACAGGCTCATTGGCTTTAGGTGCTCAAATTCATGAGTTGTCAAAAATGGACTATTTCAAATAATCTAAACTTATGTCCCTAAATTAGACAAGAGATAATCTTTTAAAATGAATAGTGTTGGGTTTTACACAAGTTGCACATGGAGAGTATGGTAATAATTTGGACTTACTACCCATTTATTATATTGGAGATAATTTAAAATTATAAAATTTTAAATAATGTAGGTGTATTATTGATATATTTTTTTTAGTTGGACTATAGATAAGTCTAAATTATCTGAAATATTACCTAAAAGGCTCAAGAAAGAATTTATTGAAATTCATTGGTGAAGGGAGACAACATCTTGATGAACATATAAAGGCTTTATTCTTCGCATGTGGCATCCTTAGTGTCAAACATGAAGATTTGTTAGTTAGATTATTTATGGAAACATTAGCTAAAGGAGCCATAAAGTGTTTTCACCACACACCTCTTGCTTCCATTCAAAATTATCAAATAATGAGATAAAATATTGAAAAAAGGTTTAAACCCACTGAATAAGAACATTCTCCTTTTGGCACAATTATCTCAAATAAATAGACTTTCATGAACCTATAAGATATTTTATATCCCATTTTAAGAAGCTAGTGCATAAAATACCTATTGCTGCAATGTCTATGGTGTAAAATTAGAAAGGTTTCTTTATAAATGCATAAGCACCTGAGGTAAGCTTCTTACTACAAAGGGATTAACCTAAAACATTGGCAACTATGTAAACCCAACCCACCAAACTTGAAGATGATATGATCATGGTTGAAAAAATGTCTTCAAAAGTAAGAATCATAATTCAACAAAAAAAATTATTCAAAAATTGGTAAATGATATATGGAATTCAAAAAAAATAAATCCCTTAATTGTAGAATACTCCATACAAAGATTTACCAAGGAGGCCTTTTGTTCCATATCATGGAAACATTCATCCTAGATTACCTTTTTCAGCTCCACTTGATATTGAAGCGACACCTACTACCATTCACTACATGTACATTTTGACACCACCAATGATCATGATGGTTATAAATATCATAAAATGGATAGAATTATCCAACTTTTCACTATTGAAGAACCACCAAAGAAGGTGCTTTGGGCACCTCTAATCCTAAAATTAAGTAACCCGATGGTGACTCCATTATGGATTATTTTGAATATGAACTTGAAGGTAATGATTATGAATAAATTTTTGAAGATATGAATATCCATTCATATGTAGTATTCACTCAAGATTATAATTAGAGGATGAGAGATTATGATAAGAATAAATAACTTGATAAGTAAAAGGATAAATAGTCTCCTCAAATCGTAGCTATTCCCAATTTTTTTCTCAATAGAGGTACCCCCTTACCAAATTTATCAAAGGGTAAATAGTTGAAAAGCTCTAGTAATTTGAATTACCCTCATGTGATTATTAATGAATAACCTACTAATTATTATTTAGACATATTTTATCACATGAAAAAGATTAAGGTTTAGATTTATCAATTAGATAGATTGGTCAAGTTCATCAAGGGAGGAAATTATAACACACCTCTTTAAGGAGCACATATTAGGATGGTAGATTATAATTTACAAAATAAATTAGTTGTTACTACAAGTAATGAAAGGCCTTAGCCTTTATATGTATCTCTTTTTGTAGGTGGATATAAGTTGAAAAACTATATAATTTATTCAATATCCTCAGACAATGTCATGCCAATCAAATTTGCACATGTCTTGGGATTGAATTGCACTAATTTTTTGGCCACTTCTTTAACATGTAAGATAAACAAATTCCCTTAGTTAGATAGATAAAATATGCATAGGTTACTATAGAAACCTTTCCCAAAAAGATAATTAAGATGAACTCACTAGTGATAGACATCCTTCCTAGTTATGGGATGCTTCTGAGTAGGTCCATCTATCAAGATATTAGAGGAAAAATCAAATTAGACTAGATGTAAGTGGTGATTCCTATGAAATGAATTGATGAGAGATTACTCCCTAAACTAAAGGCCATGATCTTAGTGCATAAATGAAACGATCCTTGAGAAGACATCTTATATGAAGAAACATGGCCTAACACTTACATGATGATGGATGAAAATGATTTAGAACTTCTTAAGTTGGTAGAAGAAAAGACAATGATATCTAGACTCTAGATTTAATGGAAGTTTCTTAAAAACTAGTTTAAGTGCTGGTGTGTTGCTAATTTCTCTTGATAAAGAACCATTCCCTTTCTTGTATAAACTTTAGTTTGAATTCACAAACAATATTGTCGAGTATGAAGCATTATTGCTAGGGTTATAAATAACATAAGAAATGGGAATTCAAAATTTTAAAGCTAAAGGTGATGTAGAATTCATCATCAAATAGGTAAGAAGTCAATATCAAGTAAGAAATTAGATACTCAAATATTAAAAAAACATGGTTTGGGATTGTATCGAAGCCTTTCAAGCTTTCTCTATAAATGCAATACTAAGGGTAGAAAATTCCAAAGCTACTTCTCTAGTTGTATCCATTTTTTTAAAGATTCCTCCTCCATAAGTCAACAATTATTAATATGTCATAAAAATTGCATATCACCCAGTTTATCAAATAACTCTGAGCATTGGAAAGTATTTAACAATGAAGAACAAATCATTGCTTTCTTGGAACAAAAAGATAATTTAAAAAATATATTTTTGACATAAGATCCACCATATATAGATAATTTTATACCTTAAAAAAAGGAATAACAAACTTTGTAAACACTTGACACGAAGGATAATCAACTATAAGACAATGTCATACAATTGAAAGAAAACAAGATCCAAAAATGCCTTGTTTCTTTGGAAGAGATGTTTGACAAGAATGATAGGTAAAATAAACATAAGATTCAAAGAAATTTTAGAGGATCCTATGAATATGAGAAGGTAAATACTAGAACATAAGAAGAACTGAGGTATGGCAACATTTGGAAATGTTTTTATAAAGAAGAGCATAGAAGGTTCTTCTCTCTTTTCAAAATATATAAATATATATTCACTTGGTGTTATATTGACCTAAATTATTTGAGACTAAAAAGCATGTAACACAACATTCTTTTGAAACCTAGTGTCAATCCATTCTGGAAGAAGTTGAGGCACTCTAATCCAAAAATTACTAGCACTATCTATGCATAGATAAAAAATATGTTAGATTATAAAATTATCTTCCCTATCCAAACTCAACTTGGGTGGCCAACATAGTTCCTATCTAAAAGAAGAATAGGGAAGTCAGGGTCTATGTGGATTTTCACAATCTAAATCAAGATTCACTCAAGGATAACTACCCCCTACCTATCATAGATCAAATTATACAATCCATCATAGGATTTGACATGAAGTATATGTTATATGGATTCTTAGGATATAACCAAGTTGAAGTCACTATAAAAGATCAATTAAAAATAGATTTCACTAGCCCATGGGTAAATTTTACCTATAGAAGGATGCCTTTCAGCCTTATCAATGTGGGGGAAACATTTAAAAGGGTGATGAACTTGGTGTTTAATGACATGAATAATAAAATAATTATGATTTATTTGGATGATTTCGCAGTCTTCTCAAAGAAAAAAAAGTTGATTTTGAGTACCTAAAAAAGGTTTTTAAAATGTGCCACTCTCATGGTGTCTATTTGAATCCCAATTTTTTTAAATCTTTATAGTAACAAAAAGTAAGCTCTTGGGTCATGTGTTCTATAAATAAGGTACCAAGATCAATCTAGAAATATTAAAATCCATCAAACAGTTGCCCCTACCAACTAGTAAACTTGGGATTTACTCATTCTTTAGTAAGGTTAATTTCCTTAAATGATTTATTAAAGACTTTGTTAAGCTCACTAGGCACATTGTACAGATGATGAGTGGGAATAACTCCTTAAAATATAGTTATTATGGGAAGAAAAAATTTAATGAGATCAAGGAAGAAATTACCAAGGAACTAATTTTAGCCCACCCATATTTTAATAAGGACTTCATTGCCTATTGCTACTCCTCTAAATACATTTTGTCTACCATTTTAGTGTAAAAAAATTAAGAGGGAATCAAATCCACTATTGAAATCATGAATTATGGTTTGAAATATCATTAAATTAAGTATTAAATTGTATAAAAGCATGCATGTACCATGATCAAAGCCATAAATAATTTTAGATTTTAGATTTTAAATCCTCATACTATTGTCATGGTCATAGCTTCAGAAATAAAATCAATCATTACATGAATTGAGCTTGGATAGAAAAGAGGTATCTAAATCACTAAAGTATATGAGTATGATTTAGAGATCAAACCTATGAAGTTGGTAAGAGGAAAAGGATTTTTACAATTAATTTTTGAAGGTGTTGATTCTTATAGGGAAGAAAAAGAAGAGTTAGCATTGGTAGTCTTTATAGATTCCATTGAATATTGGTATTATGATATAGAATTCTTCCTCTCATATGGAGAATGTCCATCTGATCTTATTCCCAAGAAAAAAAAAACTCTCAATCTAAAGGCAACTAAGTACATAATTTGGGATAATACCTTCTTTAAAATTTCATTGGATGGCACCTTCCTAAGATGCCTAAAAAAAACAATTAAAGAAAATATTAGAGGCATTTCATGATAAAGATTTTGGAAGACATTTCTCATTTTCAATCATCATATTCAAAATATTTCAAGCTCACTAATATTGGCCCATGGAGTTCAAGGATAACCAGGAATGGGTTTCCAAATGTGAATCTTGTTAATACTTTATCATTAGGCCTAATATCATAGCATTGCCTCTCAAACCTATGATCATCAAATAGCCTTTTTAATAATGTGTATTAGACATAATTTGGACTCTAAATCATCATTATATTTCTAGACACACCCATGTCATAATAGTCACTACTTACTTCATGAAGTACATGAAATCTATTCTAGTAAGATCCACCACCTATGAAGTCATAGCTTCATAAAGGAGAATATATTGGAAATATTTGGTGTTCATTATAATATAGTAATGGATAAAACTTATAAATTTTCTTCCATTAAGATAATTGGTTTTTTTTAAGGGTAAAAAATCTCATTTGCACATTCTTCAAATTACTACCCTCAGGGTAATGGGCAGGTAGAATCTAGTAACAAAATTATAACTACCATAGTTCACAAGTTGGTCGATGAAAATCAAAGGAATTGGCATAATAAGATAAATGATTCACTATGGTATGATAAAATCATGCTTAAGATAGAAATTTAAATGTCTCCATTTCATCTACTATATGGGAGAGATGTTATGATTCCTATCTCTTTGTAATTACCAATTTTGAAACTAGCTTAAGCTATTAAAGATGAATAATTAAAAGATGCTCTAGAGAAGAGAGTCATGTACATATAAAATATAGAAGAATAATGAATCATAGTAATTGATAAAATTGTAACTCATTAGGAAAAAGTCAAATAATTATTTCATTAAAAGTCTTGATAATGTGATTTCTAAATTAGTGATCTAGTCTTGCTATGGGAAAAAGGAGAGAGCCAATAGGAATTCATGGGAAATTTGAATCCCAATGGATGGTATCATTAAAAATTTGACATTTATGTATTGAAAACATGTATTATATAGTGTAAAAAGATGGTACTCACCTATTGATGCCATATAGTAGGCAATATCTAAAGTTGTATAAAAAATAATGGTAGTCTATCACCTACCATTTCCCTTCCATTATGTTTTTCCCTTCTATTGTGTTTTTCCCTATCTATTGTGTGTTTCCTTAGTTTTTCATTTATTCATGTTTAATCTTGAATCTATTACCCAATCAATATGGAACTAGTCTATGAAACCTTGAGATCTTAAAATTTTAGTTTGTGCCTCCTTACGAATTCACATTCCCATTCTAAGCCAACTGTTGTCCCCAAAATTGTCATCACCAATTTAAAATGAGAGTCAAGATATCTCAATATTCATGCTAAATATCAAGTGATAAGATAAATTTTTGAGAAGATTGTAGCAAAGGAAAAAAATTCTAAGTTTTTTTCAATACCTCTCACACTCATGCCTATGCACAAGATTTAGTCAACCAAACAACTCCCATGGATGCATAGAGGTGAAGATGCAATCCTCTCTAATCCATGCCCACACATTAGATGTATTTGTATGGATAGATACCATGGACACATAAACACATAAATGCAGTACCTATCCATGTTTGTGTATGTGCTAATGGAGGTTCCAAAGATAGTCTAACAACCCTCTTATGTACATGGTCCCATGTGGTAGGCCATTACATGAAAAAATATTTGGGGTCCCTTATATAAAAAATAAGCCTCATTTTTCATCCATTTATCACCATGCTATTTCTATGAGAGTGATAATCTATGACCCTTGATTCTCTCCCTAGTGGTGAAGTCTTTCCAGAATTTTCTACATTCCTTGGGAAAATTTGTAGCATCCTTTTAACAATTTAACCTGAGTTTCTCCTTGATTTAGAATATGATTTGGAGATTATTTCACCTACATCAATAGATTTATATATGACCACTAATTCCCATTAATTCAAACTAATCCAACATTTCATACCCCTAGGCCCACTCATAAGACCTCTTGCTCTCACATGTGAAAGCACCTTCGCATACCTATAACTAGTCAAGATGAAGTATAAGTACATAGGGTATGAGCCATTACTAGTGTTGGATAATGAAAACCCTAAGATCACTAAGTTACAAATTAGATCGGTGGACTTAGAATAATTCCATTGTAGGATAAACTCAAAAAACCTAAGTACCCTAGTTATTTAGGTTATGAAAAGTGGCCTTCCTTAAGGAGTGGGTTTCATAAATTCTATTTAATGTTTTGACTTGGTGTTCACTTTCATGATACAATATGACACAAAAAATCATGAAATAAAATACATTAGTGGAGTGTTTATAGCCAAAGTAGATAATACATCAATGGGGATGACAATGAGAATCCAAATTCCTGAAGACATCATCAACATGAGTATCAATAAAGGATATAAATACTAGGATAAGGATACCACTAAGTGTTTGAGTATAATGAATAATTCATGGCCTAATAATAGGATGGAAATACTTTCAAAAATTTTAAGGAATTTATATATATCATTTCATGAAGAACTTTTGGACATGATTACTCTCCTCAATCAAGAGGTAAGCAATAAAGACACCAAGAGTTTCCACCCCTGGATGTTCATGCCAATGAATATCATCTTATATGATAAATAATTTATTAATTAGGGGGAATTATTAGTGATTCCATACATATCCATCTTATAAGCATACACTCAATGAAGGAATTCTTTATGAATTCTTACCTAGTGTACTCTTTGGATTCTCATATGGTTTACCCATGACTTTCATAATATGGGAGTATAATAACTATCACCCAAGTCTATGAATATTTTACCTAATTAAAATTAGAATAAATAAATACACATTTCATAAATGTGAATGATGCATTCACCATGAGAGCATTGCATATTCTAGATGAAGATTAGGGTAGAATGATTTTCAATGAAGTAGCCACCCTGATCAACCAATATGGAAGATTCTATCTTTAATATCAAAAAATCACCTACATTATGGTTATTGGTCTTAAAGGTTACCCATTAAGACTCCCAATATTATATAATTAAAATATAATATTGATAGATCTCTATAAATAGTTAGGTAAACTTCAAAAATATTACATGGATAAACATGTCTTAGGTGTTTCTTTCCCTATTTCTTTGGGACACTTCACTTGTAAGATAGTAGTCAATACTTAAGACATTGAATCAACCATCTACCAATTCAATCTTTGATCATATGCTAGTCAACCTAAAATAGACATGAATAAATATGTAAAAATATATCTTGGTATCATTGTAACCTATGAGCACATGCCTCACTTGGAGGACTACTAGGCAGACTATTCAAAAGAATATGAAGTAGTTCTTAGAGATTGGAACTGAATGACCATATATAAAATACATTCATTCATTTAAGAATGCATGCCTAATGGTATGGTTGATTATATGATTTAACTCATTGATTCTAAATATATATATAGATTTTTTATCATTCCCTTGCCTATAATAAATTATTCAATAAGAGAACTGATGGATGTATATGGGTTAACTCATAGAGTATGGGCCAAAACCAAGAAATGGTTAGATTATAAATTGTCAAAATTAAAAATAATAAGTAGTTAAAGATGATGAAAGGCTTTAAATCCTCTTAAATAGGCCCTTTACATTAACTATAAAGAAGATCAATGCTACCATGACAACTAAAACACTAAGCTTTTCAAGTTATGATGAAGATCTTGAGCAAGGTGGAGAACCAAGTAAAACATATGAATAAAGTCCTATAATTGGTAGGAATAAGATAACAAATAAAAATGAAATGATGTAGTCTTATTTTACTCCCCTTGGTGACCCTTCTCTTCTTGTTACTAGTAAAACATAATATACCCCTTTGAAAGAGGATAAAGTAGTAATTCTCTCATCCCCTTCTATCTCCCCAATTGATCCTCCTCTCCCAAGTTCTACCCATCCAAAATATCCCACACCACCTCTAACCAAAACTCAAATGACCCATTTCGGTGGTATGTCCTTCTAATGGATACAACATATGCTCAATAATAAAAGGAAGTTGGTGAAAGTATATCACCTTGATTTTTATGAACTCACTAATTTAATTAAGACTCATATTCCCAAGAAGGCTAAAACTACATATAGATTAGTGTCTTCCTTTTAGAACCCAATTTATTAAAATTTCAAAACCCAATGTGGAGAAGGATGTCTTAGAGATGAATCTAAGTGACTATACTCTCAAGAGAATATCACTCAGAGAGGAAACTAGGGAAAGTGACATCCATAACTTGAGGGAGATGACTAAAAGAATCATAAAAAGGTTAGAACAAGATGAGTTCAATCAATAATAACTCTAAGATGAAATCAACTAGTTGGAAATATATGTCAACTACCTACTCGATCTAGTTCACACACCTGCAAAACCTAAGATTGATGTTCCTTCTCAAGTATTAGGAATAAACAAGGAAGACATTACTATAGTCAAAAAATACAATTAATATGGTAAGACTTTGGATGCTTGGGTGGATGAAGTGTTGATGATTAGAATGAAATAGATTGAGGAGTTGATGAAATTATTTGTAACAATTGATAAAGAGGTCATTGATATAAAACAACAGATCAAAGCACACACATGTGAAAGAATAAATTCATGAGATGATCAAGATTGATATAGATGTGATGGTTAAAGATAAAATCTTTGATAAACCATAGGATGAGACATTTTATAAGTGGTATGAATGTATTCTCATGAAGATTGAGGTTATGAATTGAGTAATACCAGAGTTAAATGATTAGGTCAATATCATGAAGGAAAAAAAAAATTGATCTCTTATAAATTAGATGAGATTCATTGTGTCTTATTCTAAGAAGATGTAATTAGATTTCATACCATGGATAAAGTTAAAGAGTAATTCAAGAAATTTATAAAGTAAAAATTATTCAAAAAAATCTCTTTCAACACAACTTCCATGTACATATTCAGTGAGATTCATGTCTTGATCAAGGAAATAAAAAATCAATTAGTTGATATTGGAGAGATTTTGAATATAATGTTTATAGTTTCTGAGAGATGAATTACATGGTGTAAGCATGTGGTAATCCCAAAAGGTCATGATGCTACAAAAGTAGTAAATAAGTTCAAAAAGTTCAAGGTGACTTAAGACAAAGGATGGGCTATAAGTGATTCAAATTTTCCAAATTATTTAGTAAAAACCACCACATCAATGAAGGTTCCGTAGTAGATCCTACAGTTTCTCTTTTATATTTTTATATAATTTATATTTCAAGAAATTCACAATTTCCTTTTTGTAAAATTGAAAATTGTAAAGGATATAATAGGAGTAAAAATATAATATGAAGAGTCTTTTAGAATGTTAAGGGTTATCCCATTCAATTTGTTATAAATAAAAGAAATGGAAAATGAAAAAGGGATTTTTGATGTCTATAATTTGGAGACTTGAAGAAGAAGAAGAACGAAACTTTGTGTTTGGTATTTTTACAAGAATGAGAAATTAATTTAACTTTATGTCTTGTTATTTCCTTAATGGGCATGTGTTTTTCTTATGTTAATACATTTCTCATTGTTATAAACATAAATTATGTTTGATATCATAAAGTAAACTATATATTTTTTTAATTTCATCCTGAAAGCAAATGAAATCTATGTTTGCTCAATCACCTATGACTCCTCACCTTCCTTCTTGCCATTTTTATTTTAGTTAAATGTTACTATAGTAAAACCCCCATTTAACATGTAAATATTGTATATAAACATATTAGTTTTTGTTGCTTTCAATAAAGGGAACCTCCCCTCATAACAAATGAGATACTTTTCATCTCCTATACTATTGTGAAACTTAGATTTGATATGAAATACCAAATACTTCACTAAAAATATCACATTCATGTAACAAATTCTATATCAGTATTCCAATATTCACATTTGTTATCTACAATGAACACAAGTGTATTATCAACTAGAAAGCATGATGACATAATCATGATAAACTAATAACATCAATGTATATATTATACATCTAAAAATCATATCATCAGAGTAGAATTAGCATCACATATAGTAATAAAATATTAGATTCCATATACAAACATATAATCCAAAAAGTGAATGTTATATATATATATCTCAGAATCTAGGTTTTATATCATGAAAATAGATAAATCTCATAAATATCAAAAAGGTAGAGCTATAATCAAGGTGTTAGATCTAACTCTATCCATATCTAGGAGGGATCTAATAAAAAATATGCCTAGTGTTGGTGGGTTCTATGATGTTAACCTCATAACTCTCTACTATGGTGTAGGTTATGCCATTGATCTCTTTAAGGCTATCATGTGGCATGATCTAGGGGTACAACTAGTCCTGTGGATTTGATTGTACTCTTTTAAAGAGGGAACCCTACCATCTACTATCATGGTTGAATCATATAAACTATGGTATTAGACCACCTCAACCTTCAACTTTAGGGTGTCATCCTTGGCTTAAACCACATGAACTAGTGACCTAGTCAAGCCTTGATTATATACAATCTAGGGTGCCTGATCTTACTCCCTATAGATCCTCTAAATATATATGTGGGATCAGCCTCACTCTATGTGAGACCTATCTAACTCATTAATCCTTTTCACAAGCTCTACATCTTTCATCATGATCTAGCCATGAAGAGTGGTCATCCAAGTAACCTACCCTCTCAATGCTATAATTTTCATATATCAAGTTGTGATAATACTCTATAGCCTCATGGTCTCCCACTAGAATATCACTAACTTATCATGTATCCCTACTACATCCTACTCAAGTTTTGTAATCTTTAATAATATGGAAGTAATCTCCTACTATAGTCCATTTATGAGGGCTTAATCCTTTATTGATCTAGTAGTCCCTAAAGGCCCTACCTCATATGTACCCTACCTAGATCCCACTATAGTAGCCTCTATCATCTCTATATCTAAATGAGTACCCTATCCTCTATCTCTATCCATGGCTTTATCCTATCTGTCCTTAGTATTTAATCCTGAATATATCACTAGAGGTGAAAAATATGTGCTTGAGTTGTATGAATCCTTTTGTGTAACTTGCTACACAATAATTTGCAACACTTATTATATGACCTACTACACAAGATCCTATAAAATATGTTGTGGAGTAACATGTGGTTAAAACTAATGCATCATAGCCTTTACCTATACATGTGTATGTACCTATAATTGTCCATGTGGAAGACTCTGTGTTAGTGTTTGCCTCTACCTAACCTTCCTTTGGTACTATCTTAGCTACTGAGGTTGGGCTCATGTCAATTATGTAGGAATATAACTTACCTACCATACTAAATTGTGTCTATAACACTATCTTCTTCTACACATACTACATATGACCATACTAATAGCTAAATCTTTAGATATCTCTTGATTACCTATATCCTAGGGATGGGTGGCCCCCCACACCATAGTCTCTTAGGTGATGTGTGGAAAAAAATGAGGGCCATTAGACACATCCTACTAAACTTAAATTATTGATACATATGATCAAGCTTATATTACTCCACTATAAATTCATGTCATCTTTTTATAAAACATGGAGTAGTCATATATCAGGTCATGTATCCATCTTCTACCCAACTAAACTATACTAACATATAAGAGAACCAAATAAAGTCCCCATCTACCATATCATCTAGAGCTTGAAAATATTACTAAAAATCCCATATGTGGCCTCAAAGGCCAACTCATTCATGATCCATACAAAATATAATGGGTCTTAGGCACCTTGAAGCAACCTTTAACCAACCAACCACTCAATGGCAATGTGCTTCCAAGCCCAGACCTACAATAATTTACTTGGCCCAATGTTCTTTCCACTTTGATAGGCTATCATGTGAAGATCATGATATAACTAAGCCAATACCATGACCCTGTGAAAATTAGGTGGTTAATTATAAAATATCTCAAACCACTCCTATCAATCTAATTTGAAATAATTGACCATGCTTGTTAGGTAGTAAGAGAATACTAACAATTTCCATCAAAGTCAACACTTTTATAGGCACTGATGCTTTTGGTGGTGGCATAAGAGGAGCTTGCCCCTGACCATGTACTAGTATTATGGCATGCCATTGTCTTCTAACCCCTCCTAAGTATGCTAATAATAATACCATTGATTGATCACCACCCCCTTTGGGAATGACATCTAATGGAAATTCTAGTCCTCTAGGGCATAAATATCAATGGCCCCACCCACAATCACAATGTTCATGATACCAATCAAATCCTCCAACATGTCTAGCCTACCATGATGCATCCACTAGATCTTAGGCCCTAAAATTGGAAGCTATATAATCTTCCAGACATCCTCAAGAATCACCATGGACTCACTTGTTAGAAAGTGGAAGGTAGACATCTCATAATTCTAACACTCAGCTAGTATTAACAAGTAGGCTTTATTAGCTTGAATCACAAACATATGTGCTATATGAAGTAGCCCCACTATCTCTAAGAATGTATCCATCTCCTTGTTTCAAATGATAGGATGAAATATATTTATGACCACCACTCACATGAATCCATGACCTACACTCACACCTAAATATTAAAAAACAATTCAATTTCACTTCATTTATTTTCTATCTATTTTCTACACAATATTTAATAGTACCACTTTCTTCTAATTTTAGACTTAAAAATTTATTCTTGTAGCCTAATCAACCTCTTCTTCTAAATTACCTCCATTTAAATTTAGGATATTTTGCCATTTGATTAAAAACTCATCATTTCATAGGGTTTTCTCACATTTGTGTAGGATGTTCCCACCATTTTCTCTAGTCTATTTTTGTTCTTGCCATTTTTTGGATGAGATCATTATTTAGCAGGATATTTCCATTTATTGGCTAGACAATCCCACTATTTGACAAGTTTGTTGTTTTGGGTAATTTCCACTTGAAAAAATGACATCATTTTTTACTTGGCATGTTTTCCCTTTATGTTAGTTTATGCTCAAAAGTGTAACCTCACTATTTTGGTGATATTGTTTAATCAGTCATGACCTTATTGTTGGACTGGTTATATCACCATTTATGAAAGTGACCTCACCATTTTCATTTTTTTGGAAATTGAAAGTTCACTGATCCATCAAATTTAAAGGGGAATTAGATTTTATTAATGATAAAATTGAGAAAGAATGAAAATACTTACAATGTCATAATCCCTTCTAATTTCTGGTACTCTTGCATTCACTCACCAAGGTGACTATGATATAGAATGTATTCCATTTTATTTACTCTTATGTGAAAATATATATCTCTAAATTTCAAAAGGGGGAGGGTGAAAATTAATTGTTTATAGCTATAACTTTGAATTTTTTACCCCTTGCAACTAAAGTGCTTCATTTTTATTCCTAAGAGGCCTATTTTTGACTCCTTTGTCTATTTTTATCCCATTTTATTTTAATTACTCTATTTTTCAGCCTCTTATATTAAAATGTGTCATTTTATTCTTTTTTAGGGCCCACCCATATAAAATATTGTATTTGACCATACCTTTGATGGGTCATCATGGGCCTTTCAAACATTATTTAGGGAATTTTTGTGAGCTCATTTTTTCCACAAATCAAGTAAATTCAACAAAAGTGGGGAAAAATCATTTCTTATAATTATGATCATTTTAAGAGACCCTTTTATTCTTTAAATTTTTTTTACTTCATCTAAATGTATTACCATGCCATTTCAAATAGGGGAAAAATGTAGACATCTAATTTTTACCATACTTCCATATCAAAAATTTAAGTCACAATGACTTCTCATAATAATGTACAAACTATACCAAATACCATTGAAATTATCTAATTCATCCACACACATCATGTGTAATTTTTGAAATGTATTGGTGCATCCATGATTAAAGAAATACAACATATACAACTATCAGCTTTGTTTAAATCAAGGTTTATCAAATTACCACTTTGCAAGCAACATTCTGGAGCAATTAACTAGTATAATATTCAAATTTTTATATTACATAAATCACCTAAAAGCTAATTAGGATTAATTACCCTAAAAAATAAAAATAAAAAACTAACTTCTCCTTAAGTGAAAAATACATAGAGTTGGATAAATATTATAATTATGCAAATTAAAATATTCAACAAATATCTAAATCATGATGTCATCCAAAAAGTTGGTAAGTACTAATCATTAATGAAAACAAATATCAGGATTAAGGCAAGCCATGCCTCATTAGTACAACCTCTTTCAAAAGTATTTATTATTTTGAGCCTCCAAAATTGAATTAAATTTTGGCCACTCATCTTGATATTCATCCAATGGTCACAATCCATCCAGTAAATCTATAAATAGAAGGGTCACCATAAACCTTTCAACAGGATTTTTGTGAAAAGGAAATATATAGAAATCCCTCAAAAAATTCACCTCTTTTTCTTCCAATTAGTCCAAAAACCATTTTAGATAGTGCTTGGAGAGATGTTGATGGATTTTACACCATGACATTGATGAAGATTTTGAGCTCTATATCTAGGTATAATCATGTAAGTGTGCTTGCTAGATAATGATGTCCATGAGGAAGGTAATAGTATTTTGATTTATTTTCTAATTGTTTATCTTGGTTAGACCTTACCCAATCTAAGTAATCTTTCTTGATAATTTATGCTTTGTGAATTTGTTTGATCTTTCATACTAACAAAATAAACTAATCGTCTCTTGTAATCATGGTTTACATAAAGAAGTAACTAGCATATCATGTCATGCTCAGGTCCTAATTTTTGTTTTTTTGAAAATATTTTGAATGTTTTTATATTTTTACAATATTTGACTTATTTTTTGGGATTTACAAAGGAAACTTAACTTATGATCCCATCAATGGGAGGACCATAGTGTGTGATTAGATCAAATATGTTGAAGATGAATTTTCATTTGTGAAAAGTGCTAAATTTTGGTGTATTTGAATCCAAAAAGGCATAAAGTGTTGTATTATAACTGTCATCATCAATGCTTATAGAATCTATTACCACTTGCATAACCTGAGAGTGCAAAGGAGTTGGTGGAAGTTTTTATATAATATGATAATGTCTCAATACCTATGTGCATTATGTATTATGTTTATTTGTCCAAGTTGCTACCTCATAACATAGTATAGAATATTTTTATTTCTTTAAAAGTTGAGTAACTCTTAGAGATGAATCTTGATGCTTAGGAGGGTGTGCATTTTTCATTTGAATTGATTGTAAAGAAACTTTATGTATAGGTTCCATAAAATGATTCTAAACTATGTTCTTGAATGGGTTTACTAACTATATTTGTACTATGTTTTATTTTTATTCTTGTATTATTCTCTTAAATAGGTCCCATAACTAGTTGTGATGGTGGTGGGGGAGGAGGAGGAGTTACTTATAACTATAGAGGGTACTCATATTGAATGCCTAGAATTTTTAACACTTGATTATAATGAATACTTTAGGAATATATATACTATATATGGTATTTCATTAATATTTTATATTGAAGGGCATCCTAATAACATGTTAAAGACCCTTATGCCTAGTAAGACAATAAATGGAGTTTTCATTATTACTAAACCAACTAGGAGAGGTGGTGATATATTCCTAGGAGTGTTATATGTATGAACATCAAATGCTTTAACTAATCTTGATGTAGCTTGTAAATATCTCTATGTGTACCCAAGATTATGAATGAATGTCATATTACATGCATTTATGTTTGACCCATTGCTAATCATTGAAATATGGATGGGTTGCTTAGTGATGTATGTAAATGCATGACTATCTGAATCATTATCATTTATTTCAATGTCATTGAATGTGATCATTGGATATTGTGATAATGTATTTGTAAATGTTACAATAATTTCATTTATTGATGCCCATAGGTCTTATGAGGAGGATGCACATTTTATGCATTGTATTTAAAAATTATTTGCATTTTCTATTGTACCATAATTTAGGAAAGGGTTACTAAATATTTTTAGATTTACATTGTCATTCTATTGTGGCTTTCCTTCCTATTTAGTTATGCTGATATTAATAGTATTATCATAAATTATATATTATTTTTTATACCTTAACCTATAACACTTGTATTTAGAATGTCTAATGCATTTATGATAGTCACAATAAGCATTACTATTAAATCCTTTAGGTTGACACTTGGTCATGTCAAGCTCAAATGTAAGGTAGACATATCATATTATAATAAATTAGTTTCTATAATAATATATGAGGAGGCTATGGTAACCTTGTAAATTATCTCCTTGGTAGAGTTGTAAATTGAAGCTTGTTTAATGATTGCAATATTTCATTTATTGTTTTTTTCTTCTTTTTTGTTTTTTCATATTTGACTTTGTAGTTTAGGCTGCTTTGAAACTTTACATTTTATGTATATGTAGCAAATGGTGCATATTTTATCTTGTTAAAATATATGAGTTTGAATTCCCTTTATTTGAATTTGTGATATAGCTCATCAAAGGATCTAAATTTATCAAACATGATTGATTCATTGAGTGGTGAAAGCAAGTTTTGTGTGAATACATATTGTAGTTTATTATCTTCCATATAATTAGTCATCTTAGCTAACATATTTTTGTACCAAAAAACATATTTACTAATTGGCTCATTTGACCCTTACTTGAGTTTATCGATTATGCATAGGATAATTATTCACTAATTTTGATTGAGAAGTGTGATGAGAACTGATCTACCAATGGGTTGAATGATTTAAATAATTGAAGTGGGAGACATTAGAGCCATCATATAGCATAGTATTTGAGGCTTCTTGGAAATAAATAGATAAGTAATTTTTCATTGTAGGCATAATACAAGCATGCTTCATGGAATGATTAAACATGTTGCTTAGGATCACCTCTAACTTCATAGAGTGTTAGCTTTAGAGATTCAAAAGTAGTTAATAGTGGGTGAGAGGATTCATAGGGTGCCAAAAGATTATGAATTAGAGTATAAGAATCCATTGAATGAGCAATTTTAGATACACCTTTCTCTAATTACAATACTTTACCAAGACTAGAATAATTTTCTCAAGAGAGGATGCATTAGGTAAGGTTGGAAGTGGACCTTGTGTAATAATCAAGGGATGTGTGTATTATTCCCTTATAGACATAGGCATGTTAATATGTTCTACACCAAGTGATGTACCCATACCTATAGATGTTGACATATGTGTAATAGTATGATTTGATATAATAATGAAAGCAATGGTAGTAACTAGATTATCTAAAGTAAAAGTAGAAGTGGGAGTTAATTTATTTGTATCATCGCTTAAAATGTATAGGTGGTGAATTATTTGTTATTAACTTCATCTTATTTATCTATATTAGCTTTATCAGCCTCAATAGTCATAATAAATCCATAAATAAGGTGTGCAGTATGTTCTTTTTCTCAAGTCATGTTAGATTTTAAAAATATTTGAGTTAACAATTCTTTTAGCTTATGAGAATTACTACAAGAATGTGAGTTGATTAAGGATTGAGATTGTATATTATTGATTTAAATTTTTTAAAGAATTTTGGATTTGATTAATGCATATAGATAAGGATTAAATTAGAAAGTAAGACACCACGCAATATTTAACTTTATGGAATGTAAGTAAAATTCATTAATTATTACCATGTTTTAGATTTGAATCTTTGAAATTATGCAACAAGGATTTAGGGTGCAACTAGTCAAGGGTGTGTTTGATTTCTAGGTTCTTGGATATATTGATCCCATTTATAAATAGTAAACATGACTATGAAAGAACTAACTCTAAAGGATTCCATCATTCCCATAATCACTATCCTATTTCCAAGGTATGTTGAGAGTAACTTCAAAGGGATAGCCTCTTACCAATGCATTAATAGAATGAACAATCAAAGGCTTCCTATGGTTGAAAACAAAATCCTAGGCATTTTTTATATACCATGAGGTATGTAGAAACTAAAATTCATATATAGTGATGTTTAATGTCTTGAGTATTGGGGTAGTACCCCTCACACCACATATTAGGTAAAACTAAAGATTATTTTTCATATAAAAGCAACTCCTATGAGTTTTAAAACTGTCAAAACATAGTTTCTAGGAAAATAAAATAAAAAATGAAACTAAAAACCAAATCAAAAAAGTCAAGGATCAAAAAGAATAGTTTGGGTTCACCAATATGTTTTACCCTATTGTTTATAATTTTTATTTAACGTGTTATAATAGGTGCACCATTGAAAAATATCAGAATGTTAAAGATATATAACAATAAATAATATTTATTTTGACAAAATGTTGAATATATAAAATTTCTATTTTTAGAAAGTACTAAAAAGAGAAATACTTAGCTTGCACATAGATTTATGTTGAATTTTATGACTATCTAAAAATGAATATCAATGAAAGATATGATTGTATAATTTTAGGAACAAGCAGAAGATCAAAAATAGATTTTGAACATGTCCATAAGAAATGGAATGTAATTTAATGCATTTGAGTCCATTGACTTCAAACTTGTCATAGTTGACTATAATTAATGACTAACAACAAAAGATAATATTTTTTTTTGAATATGATATATTAGAGGTAAAAGTATAGAATATCCCTAGACATGGCCACTGTAAGTGGACAACAATGTAATGTGTTCAATTAAATTAAATGCTAACTTATCCCATGTGATTATAATTAAGGTCTTATAGTAGAATATAGAGAACGCATAATTTTGATTGTGACATATTAGAAGTAGAAGTGAAGTATATTCCTTGACGTGGCCACTATAATTAGAAAAAAACATATTATGTTTGAGTTCATATATTACAAACTTATCTCAGTAGACTATGATAAAAAAATGATCATTACACCTTATGTGCATATGTCTAATAAATAATCTGAGATGTTGCAAACTATATTATCCCATGTGGAAATCATTTTTTGTCTTTTAATAATTTTGAAACCCTCAATTAAATTTGATAGATTGAAAACCTATAAGAAAAAAGGGGTGTAATGGGTTGAGTTAACCTCAATCAACTTCTTGATGATTGACCATTGCCTATGTATCCAATAATCTAAGGAGGGCAATCAGTCCCATGTATTTATCCCACCTATAGTGAATGTGGATTGTGCTCCTTTGACTATACATATGTAACTAAAATATGTTTTGATGATGATAGATATTGAATTACTTTAGAAGGATATTGAATTGGACTATGACCAACCCCCATGAATGATCTTGAAGAATTTGGAGATAATATGGAAGATTTGCTCAATGTGTAATAATGTGAAGTATTGAGAGTAGTGATTGATAGTGGGGGAGAATGAATGGAGTTTTATGTGTATTTATATGATTTTAATTTTATAATTTCCTTTAAACCATGTAAAATACACTAGAAGACCTAAATGAATGTTTTGAATTTTTGAAACTAGTTATTATTTTGGCATAGGATGTGGTAGCTATAAGTGGATAAGAGTGAAAAACACTCCTATTCACCTAGCATGGACTTGTCTGAAATGCTTAGAGACATATCTCCTCTGTTGGAGAAAATATTAAGGTGATTTTAGATAGCTTAAGCATTTGAAAATGAGATTTTTTTAGAATATTGATTATAGGCAAAGGTTCAAACTCATATATAGATAAATGACTTAGAGGAATGGAAAATAAGAGTCATGTATTTGTGTGAAAGTCATGTGGTTTAATGTATGTAAATAATTAACATTTTAAAATACTTGTGGCTAGATCTATGTGTCTAAAGGAACATGAATAATTACAAAAGAGTTTTATAAGTGTTCAATTTCTAAGGAGCATAATGGTCACTTAAGGATAAATTCATTAAGGCCTATGGTAATTCCCTCCAATATGTTATAGGATGTGTTTCATCTAATGAATGTGTAATGTTTAGGAGAGGTTATTGATGCATGATGGAATGGGGATTGCATAATCTATGCCTATAATATAGGTCTACTATTAAATACACTATTTATTCTAATAATTTTAAAGGTCAATAGTAGGTACTAGTCATTTTTTAGAACTAATTTTTGTCGTGCTTAAAATTTTTGTCCCAAAACCCATGTATTTTATTTTGTTATCTCATTTTAGTGATGTTTATTTATTCATTATGGTTGCTTAATGTTTAGATATTATGATTAGGTCAATGCACAATTGAAGTGTGACATAGATAATTATTATAATATTTATTTAATACATTCATTTTCCACCATGAGACCTATCTAAGAGTAAAATACAAACATAAGAAGTTATATCAGTGCAATTTCAAAAATCAATAGATAATAACCTGATTAATGAATTAGATCAAGTCACATTATTAAAAAGTATTGAATTATAATTTACTGATTTAAAGAATCACATATTTATTCACAAAAAACCTGATCAAATACTCTATATAAATGAGGTGATCTTGGATAACAATCAATTAACTGATGGTTACTACTTTAAGGCTTACCAAGGGAGAGTCATCTAACACTATAAAAATCTACTCTTAAGGTAATAAAGACAAGGAAACCAAAAAATTTAAAGTTAAATGGTTAAAAACAAATACGTGATGATAAAATTCAAATTTAAATTAATATTATACATATGTATCCAACCAAAGATGCACAAACCCAACATGAAGGACAATGACAAACATACCTAACCTAGCCTAAGAACCTAAACCCAATGACCCCACCATAAATTTCATAACCTACATATCCACTCTATGGAACTAAGGTCTGATTTAGTTCTCCTTACATTTTTGATAGATTCCTCCATAAGACACCATCATTGAAAAAGAGTTGGTGATCTAAGTCATCAAGGGAACTAGTACATCATTCAAGCGAGCTTCTAAGGTTATAGTCATCTACTCAAAAAAAATGACACATCTTAATGTCATCAATTAGAATATATGACATCACAATGTGTGTTTGCTTACCCAAGAACTTCCACACAATTTCAAAATAATATTAAGGTGTGACAAGGAACTTATATATTTTTTGTTCTAATGTGGTCAATGACTTAAAAAATCTCATACATTTATCAAAGAAACTTCATCTCTTGAGCAAGTCTTTAAAAGTGTACAAGGTTAAAAATGGAGATAATAATATCAAATCCAAACAATTATTTGGGGTCACTATCCAAAATATTTTATTAATGATGTAGATAACCATTAATACTATACTATATTCAACCTCTGATACCTGCAAACAACACCAACACTTGCAAACAAACGTCTCAAAACTCCTCTTGCTTGTGAACTTGCCCAACACTTAGACAAAACTATTATGTAATAATATCATTGACAAGGTTTCTTGAACTCCTTTAATATGCGTTTAAAATCCTTAAACATCTCAATGTTCAACCTTCCAACTCATTCTCACTCTCTTACATTCATTTCCCTCACTAAGCTCCAATACTTATTTAGGCCAAATTACATCAACTTTTCAAAAGGATTTATATAATAAATATTTTTCATAAAGATCCTATTATAGATTAAAAAAAAACTAGTATTAATCCCTCTTACACTCTCTATCAATCTTAAATTACTTCTTGTCTTACTCAGCTATCACCCTTCCTTCATCTCTTGTAGCCTTTTTCCAATAAATTTACATTTTATGGATTATATGGAATAGTAATTATAAATATAAGTGTATATTCAATAAAAATATATAATTTTTGAGGTATACACAAACTTTTATGACTTAACTCATTCCTTAGATGTCATTTCTAGCATAGGTGTAGACCTAATTAGGTCTCCTAGCTCTATTGGAACACACAATCACTTCTGCTAGTACATACACATATAGTTAGGGAAAAAAATATTCTTAGTCATGTCAAAAACCTTTTAAACTTAAAATTTCATTGCATTTCACTAATTAAATATTTAGATATCTCACTTTTGGTCTTTATGCCCTAAACTAGGGTTTTTTACTAACTGAATAGGCCCAAGAGGGATCAAAAATATCTAAAGGGATTCTAATGGGGTTTAAAATATTCCAAATTCCATATTATAGTTTGAAATACCAAATAAAATCTCTTCCAAGCTTTAATTCATCTTGGTCAATGCACAAACACGTTCTAATATTGAAATTTCATAGTATTAATGGCATAGTCTGACTATATTCACCTAGAATAGGGTTAAAAATGCATTTAGACTTCTCAACAATATTTGAAAACTATTATCTATAATTATCCACTACTTTTTTATCACTATAACCCACCTTAATATCATAACAAACAATCAACCATACATTAATCTATAAAACAAGCAAGTTTCTTTATAACACCGTATGTCTGTGTGTGCTTGAACATGGGTTTGAAACGTAACTAAGTATACCTATTATGTTTAAGAATATGGTTTATAATTATTATATAATTATTTTCACATGTGAATTGTCTTTCACCAATATTTATCATGCATTATAACTATCATGGTTCAAACACAAAATATTTGTCCGTGTCCTAAAAGCAGAACACTTATAGTTTGGTAATATGAATTCTCAATCATAAAGAAGTGAAATATAGTTTATATATTCATAAAAAAAAATTATTACATTCCTTAATATTACTTTAATAAACATAACATAGTCCTGAGAAAACTCCTTCTTTGATACTCTATATTCCTTCATACACATGAATATAAAATAAAGGCCTACCACAACTAGGTTTCCACATTCATATTGATTCTATAGGCTATAAGGCCTTCAATTCACTAACTTGTAGTCATAAAAAACAAAATTTCAAAGGTAAATATTTATACAAACTCCCAAACATGTTAATCTTTATTAGTTCTCCTTTATACACTGATTACATTTCTATTATGAACTTGGTACTAAGTTCTTGATGGTTTGCACTCCATGATCAAACTCCAGCATAGCTATGTCTCTTAAAAAAAGAATTATAACTAAATACTAACCTTATACAAAAATACTAAATTCCTACCTCTCTTCTACGAGACTACAAAACTATACCAAACCAAAAACTTATTGCATATACAAGAAACTACCTCTTTTGCATAACTACCTCATTAACAACTAACTTCAAATGGGGTTTAAATTCATTATTCTTGGTTTCTGCCTCCTTATTCATTATTTCTACATAAAAAAACTTTCCTAATCTACCTAGACTTAATTAAGAACTAAAAAATACATTTTCCAACTTGACACACCCAAAATGCTTCAAAAGAAATTTACATAATTCAAAATTTTAAATACCCAATTTGGTGGGCAAATGCTAAAGGGCCACCTAGACACACTTTAAGACTAATTTAATGAATCTAATGCCTTCTAAGGCATGTTTTAAGACCAATGACATTGTCAAATGACCAAATGGACATCATCACTTAATTCCCCTACATCATACTCTTAAGCGAAGAAGAAATTAGAGTCTAATGGATTGATATGTTCTTATTTCTTGACTTATAGTTCTTCTCCCTTAGATCATCCTTGTCTTTCAATTATCCTTCATGCTTCAACTACTCCTCTTTTCTCTTATGCTTACCTTAGTCAAACACTATTATACCTCTTTGCTTTTTTTATTATCTTGAATTTCATGTGAACTCATTCTTATAACTTTCCCTTTGTCATATGGGTTCTGTATGCCCCGATATAATATTTTTTTACCTATACCTTCTCCTAATCCTAACATGGTATTCATTCTTGTAACAAAAACAAAAACAATGTCTTTCCTTTTTGCTTCAACATGCTTCATTGTTGCCAACATTTATCTCTATTCATGTTCTTTGCCTTCACTTTCAAGGCTCTCATCTTCTGTAATATATACTTTCTCTTCATGGTCCACCACTTCACCATGTAAATCTTTCTCCATGGCTATCAATTCTACTTCTAACTATCCAACACTCTCATAGGAAAATGTGTAATCAAGTTTCATGCCTTGGTCCATCATTTTTATCTCATCTTCCAAGCATTTGAATAGGCAATCAAAATGACATGCTTCTTATTTATAATCTTCAACACCTAACTGGCTATAATTTT
This sequence comes from Torreya grandis, assembly GCA_037957365.1. Lineage (NCBI taxonomy): Eukaryota > Viridiplantae > Streptophyta > Pinopsida > Cupressales > Taxaceae > Torreya > Torreya grandis. Next base: position 299,746 of record JARHVA010004152.1, on the reverse strand, counting down.
ACTCTTTCTCTTCACTCAAATTGATCTTAACCAACTCATGTTGCTATTTTTCTTCATCTATTTACTCACTCAACCAAAGCTTATGCATCTCCATCTTATGGCTTACATTTGCCTTCTCCTTTTTCTTATGGCTTACATTTGCCTTCTCCTTAGATGTTGCCTTATTGGACACCCAAATCTATTTTTTCTCATCACCCATTCATAGTCTGGCCTTTCCATCTCTCTCACCTATTATATCTTGACCATAAACTCATCCATTTCCTACCTCATCACTTTCTCCATCTCTATCTTCTTCTTCTCCTTGTGGTATCTCTTCTCTCTCATGATATGTTTCCTCTTTTCTATCTCTTTCCTCATCTTTTTGAATATTTATAATAACTCTTGGGTCTCATTTGGACCTATACCTCTTTCTAACAAGCCCTATCTCACTTGCCACACCATGACCATTCACTTGGTCTCTTCTCTCAATCTCTCATGACCTCACATGGGTCTTCTTCTCTTATCCTTTCACTAAGACTTCTTATTTATCCTCAAGCTCACCTATGAGCTTTATCTCATGATATTTTCAACATCTCTCTTAATCAATAATCCACACTTAGTTGTAGGGTTGCTACCATCTCACAACTTGCACTCACACTTCAATACATTTCATGAAAAAATAAAAAAAATAAAAATGAAGACTCAATAACACATGCACCTTATTTTATTTTTGTATTAACTATAATTATTCCCAAATAAACTCCTAATTTGATACCAAATTATGTATAGAAACATTAATACTCTGTTATACTCAACCTCTGATACCTGTAAATAACACCAACACTTACAAACAAACTTCTCAAAACTTCTCTTGCCTATGAACTTGCTCAATACTTGGACACAAATATTACACAATAATATAATTGATAATGTTTCTTTAACTCATTAAATATTCCTTTAAAATCCTTAAACATCTCAATGTTCAACCTTCCAACTCATTCTCACTCTCTTGCACTCATCTCTCTCACTAGGCTCTAAGACTTCTTTAAGCAAAATTCCATCAAATTTTCAAAAGGATTTATATAATAAACATTTTTCATATATATCCTATTATATATTTGAAAAAATAGTCTTCATCCCTTTTACACTCTCCATCAATCTCAAATTCCTTCTTTTCATACTTAGCTGTCACCCTTCCTTCATCTCTTGTAACTTTTTTTCCAACAAATTTGCATTTCACAGATTGTATAAAATATTAATTGGAAATAAAACTATATATTCAATAACCCTATATATTTTTTTAGGTCTCAATAAATTTTAAGGACTTAACTCATTCTTTGATGTTATTTCTAGCATAGGTGTAGACCTAATTAGGTTTCCTAGCTCTATTAGAACACACAATCACTTCTGCTCTATAGACATGCATATTTAAGGCACAAAATCTTGAAAATATTATTATTCATGTCAAAAAAATTATAACCACAAAATTTCATTGCATTTCACTTGTTAAATCTTTAGATATCTCACTTTTGATCTTTATGCCCTAGACTACGGTTTTTTACTAATTAAATAGGCCTAAAAGGGATAAAAAAATATAAAGGGATTATAATGGGGTTTAAAATATTATAAATTAAATATTATTTTCTTCCATACAAAATAACATCTCTTCTAATATTCAATTAATCTTGGTCAATGCATAAACATGTTCTAAACATGAAATTTCATAGTATTAATGGCATAGTTTGACTGTATTCATCCATAATAGGGTTAAAAATTCATTTATACTTCTCAAAAATATTTTAAAACTCCTATATATCATTATTCACTACCTTATTATCATTATAACCCACCTTCATATCATAACAAACAATCAATCATACATTAATCTGTAATACCAACAAGTTTCTTTACAACACAGTCTAATTATGTGTGCTTGAACAAGGGTTTGAAACAAAACTAAGTATATTATTTTATTTAAAAATATTTCAAGGTTTATAATTCATTCATAGGTATTTTACCATGTGAATCATATTTCACCAATCTTTATCATGCATTATAACTGTCAAGGTTCAAACACAAAATATTTGACCATGTCCTAAAAGCAGAACACTTACAATTTGGTAATATGTAATCTCAATATTAAGAAAGTGAAATATAATTTATATATTAATAAAAATAAATTATTTGATTCCTTAAAATTACTTGAATTCACATAACATAGTCTTGAGAAAACTCCTTCATTGGTAGTCTATATTCCTTTATACACATGAATATAAAATATAGGCCTACCACAACTAGGTTTCCATGTTCATATTGAATCTATATGATATAATTAATTAATTTCACTAAATTTAAATTATAAAAAAAAATTCAAAGGTAAATATGCATATAAACTCCCAAACATGTTGCTTTTTATTGGTTCTTCTTTATACACTGATTACATTACTATTGTGAATAGGGTACTAAGTTTTTGATGGTTTGCACTGCCTGATCAAAATCTAATGTACCTATATCTCTTTGAAAAATCCTTATGACTAGATAATAACCTTATACCAAACTACTAACTTCTTACCTCTCATCTACGAGACTACAAAACTATATAAAACCAAAAACTCATTGCATATACAAGAAACTACCTCTTTTGCATAACAAACTCATTGACAACCACCTTCAAAAGGGGTGTAAGTTCACTATTCTTTGTTTATGAATCCTTATTCATGATTTATACATAAAACACTTTCCTAATATACATATACTTACTTATGATCCAATAATCCCTTTTTCCAACTTGACACACCCAAAAATGCTTCAAAATACATTTACATAATTTAAATTTTTAAATGCCTAATTTGGTAGGAAAATGACAAAGGGCCACATAGACACACTCTAATACTAATTTAATTACTATAATGCCTTATAAGGCATGTTTGAAGACCAAGGACACTATCAAATAACCAAATGGACATCATAACTTGATGCCCCTATATCAACCATCTAAGAAAACTACATGGTTAAAACTGATGCTAAACACATGCAAAAAGAAGGAAACCATACCATTCATGATTAAGAAATCATACTAATAATTATATGTTTTAATCACATATTCCAATAACACACTAAATTTGGTATTTAGTTGTCCACACTAGGAAGGAATCTAAGGGTTAGTTATCTAAGCTTGTGCCCACTCCTTGAGCTACCTACATATATGTGGTGATCCCATCACATGAAAAATTAGGGATGGATATAGTTCACCCATTCCTAAATGAATGTTATATTAGTTGTATTCAGTGTAGCTACCCCATGTGGGTAACCTTGTGGCCACTAGTTGACCCAAGACATCTAGGTGCTATCAAGATTTATAAGGAGTGTCTAATGGGATGATCACTTACATTTAAATTTCAAAGTTTGAGCATAAAAGTGATCCTTACTCCGAAGGTGTGTTCTAATTCAAATACTAAAATGATCCCCTTTAGTCTAATAAGATGAATTTAGGGCCTAAAATAGTTATAAGATTTTATGACCTTAAATTATCCTAAGGTCAACATTTATTTTAGGTAAATTAAATACATCATAGCCACCAAAATTCACCAAGGATTGGAAAGGATACAATTAAAAAAAGTTTCTTGACTTATGAAGTTTAGGGGAAGAACAAAACATAACTCTCAGTTGAGTATATTGGGTTTGGAAATACCTTTGTTTTAATTTGTAATAAGAAGGATATTTTTTTAACACTCACAACCTATTCTTTAATATAGAATTAATGTGTTTAAGGCTTTGGGAGAATTTGTTTTGAAATAAAATGATGATTTTTCTATGCATTCCAAACTGAATTTAATAGACCAAAAACTATGTTGTAAAATTTATTTGTAAATTGACTTCAGAAAACATAGTGCTAAAAATAGCAGAACATATGCTAAATTTTATTTTAATACGATATTATTAATTTTAAGTTATTTTAAATTAATTTCAACTCTCAGGTTTGAGAAATTTAATTTATAGGTATTCTATTTATGTCAATTCCAAATCAACTTCCAAAATAATAAAAAGGGTATCGACATTTTACTCCATCAAGTGTCTCACAGAACTGGTTGAAAAAGATGATTCTTGACAGGATTAAAATTGATATAATTAACAATTACACATTCCATATCTAAACATAATTACTTCCAAGTCTTAGAATTTAGAAAGCTTAAATTAAATATTTATTTAAAGTTAGTGTGACACCCAAAACACACTAAAATAATTATGTAAAAATAACTAATAATAATTTTATTTTTATTTTTAAAGTTTTAAACTATGTTTGCACACTGATAGGATAAATTAAGATTTTTAATCAAAATTTTAAATTTATTAATTCTTATCTCTAATATATCATAATTTAATAAAATGGCTAATAATTCATTACTAATTTTATTATCCATTAGATAATTAAATATCACCCAAAAAGATTTGGGAAAAATTGATTTACTTAGTAGTGGTCTAGAGATAGCTTAAATGAGAAGCTAGTTAAATAAAATTAGTTATAATAAAATAAATTCGAAAGTTTCCTCTTTGACATTTCATGTGGTAGATTAAGTCAACACTGTTGGATTGAACAAATCTCCTCCTTAGGATCTAGAACAACCTCTTAAAAACCATAAGTTATTTTGGACTCCCAAATAAAAATTATTTTCTAAATTTTTATTGTTATTGCCTTTTTGTTTCACTGCGGGTTTAGAGATAGAGTATATACAACAAGAAGTCCATATATATTCTAAATTTAGATTTCTCTTTTAAATATTCAAAATTATGATTATACAAAGATTCTATTTTGCATTATTTTACAAATGTATGATTAAAACCCTAGTTGTATAATAATAATAATAATAATAATAATAATAATAATAATAATAATAATAATAATAATAATAATAATAATAATAATAATAATAATAATAATAATAATAATAATAATTATTATTATTATTATTATTATTTACAGATATAAATATGTATTTTGTTTGTTTGTTTATTAATATTATTTTTTTATCTTTCATTATTATTTTTGTATGCATTGTAGTCCATGGCCAAATTACGGCCCTAAGAAAACATGGGGATAGGGGTAGTTGGCTAGTTGACCACTTCCCTTACTCTAAGACGGATGGGGTTGGGGTCATCTTAGATGCAATACCCCCAAACCCCTCCCAAAACTTTGATAATTATATAAATATAAATATTATTATTATTATTTTATATTTATAATGTGGTTTATTTTATAACTTGAGGTACATACACATTAAATTTTATTAAATAAAACAATGTATTTATTATCATATTTTATTTATTATTATCTTATCAAGAAAAACAACAATTTTAATATCATTTTGACTTTTTAAATAATATATCAATTTTACAACCTTACTGATCTTGTTTTATTTGTTTTGATATATGTGTGTGTGTAATAATAATAATAATAATAATAATAATAATAATAATAATAATAATAATAATAATAATAATAATAATAATAATAATTATTATTATTATTATTATTATTATTATTATTATTATTTACAGATATAAATATGTATTTTGTTTGTTTATTTATTAATATTATTTTTTATCTTTCATTATTATTTTTGTATGCATTGTAGGCCATGGCCAAATTACGGCCCTAAGAAAACATGGGGATAGGGGTGGCTGGCTAGTCGACCACTTCCCTTACTCTAAGATGGATGGGGTTGGGGTCATCTCAGATGCCATACCCCCAAATCCCTACCAAAACTTTGATAATTATATAAATATAAATATGTATATATTTTTATTATTATTATTTTATATTTATAATGTGGTTTATTTTATAACTTGATGTACACACACATTAAATTTTATAAAATAAAACAATGTATTTATTATCATATATTATTTATTATTATTTTATCAAGAAAAACAACAATTTTAATATCATTTTGACTTTTTAAATAATATATCAATTTTACAACCTTACTAATCTTGTTTTATTTGTTTTGATGTGTGTGTGTGTGTGTGTGTGTGTGTGTGTGTGTGTGTGTGTGTGTGTGTGTGTGTGTGTGTGTGTGTGTGTGTGTGTGTGTGTGTGTGTGTGTGTGTGTGTGTGTGTGTGTGTGTGTGTGTGTGTGTGTGTGTGTGTGTGTGTGTGTGTGTGTGTGTGTGTGTGTGTGCGCGCGTGCGTGTGTGTTTGCACGTGCGTGAACACACACACACACACTCACACACACACACACGCGCGCATGCGTGCATGTGTGTGCACGTGCACGCGCATGCACACACACACACGCGCACGCACGCACACACACACACACACACACACACACACACACACACACACACACACACACACACACACACACACACACACACACACACACACACACACACACACATTTGCTTCATATAATTTTAAAATAAATAAATCACATCATCATCATCATCATCATCATCATAATTGATGTTCCTAGAAATAGGAGACAAATATCACACATCTATTTATTCACATAATGTACATATTTTCCATCATATTGGCTTACACCTCTTGGTTTGTAACAACTTTAATAACAAATAATGTTCACTCATTTACTTATTAATTTTCTAGAAGGATGATGTAAAATTTCACAATCCTTTTATTTTCATAAATTTATTTTAGAAATGGATAAGAGGGAGGGAATTTTATTTTTTCTTACAACAATTGAATAACATCCATAAATCTATTTTTTTTTTCTATTTCTAAATAATTCATTTCTCATCTCCAATATAGATTCACTTGAGGAGTTTAAGAGAAGATAACTATTTACTACAATAATTATCCATACAATCTATAAATTAAATAACAATAATATTTTTTAGAAAAAAATGATATTAATTTTACTACAAAATTCAAGGTATTAGAAGATAATAGAGAAGAGATGGAGAGAGAGTTAATTTTTTCCAATAAAACAACATTTAATAAAACATGGACAATTTATATTTATAATTCTAATTAAACATTTATTTAATTTTAATCCAACATAATGACATAAGAAGTCTACCTCTTCTCCACCATTTGTCAAGCCTGCCATAACCTCCCAAGCTCCATGAGGGTCTCCTTCACACAAGCTCCTCCCCATTTCTCCCAAAATGATGAAACACCTAAAAAAAACTAAGTGTGGGAATGAAAATAAATTCTAAAGTTCTTATCTAAAGGATTTTCTACTCAACTCCATAAGTAAGAGTCTATTTTTATTACAAGAGTTACCTCATATTTTACAAGCCCATATTTCCACTCAATGACTTACCAAGTCCATGTGAGATTACTTATCCAATCCACCCATAATAAATTCTCTTACATTGTCCAAAATTTCACTCCACAAGCACATTCACCTATCTTATCCTAGGTCCTAATTAATAGCTCACCTAGTCTCCCTAGAGAGATTGGACACAAGTTGTTAAGAAAATCCATTATAAAATTCCTCATGATTTATGTGGATTTAAATATTTATTGAATTAGGATTTAAATGAAAAAAATATAATATTATTCTCATTTTATTTTAAAGATAAAGTTTTCAAATTAAGGGAGGGGAAAATATTTGAATTCCTATGCATACAAAGGATCAATATGATAAGCAACACCCATCAACAACAAGGCATAAAGGTTCAAATAGAGTGGATATTACTTACTACCCCATTATAAAATCATCATCCTCAATGTGCTAAACCAACACAAGGGGTTTAAATTATCACACACTTCAAAAAAATATAAAAGGTTACAAATACTATAACTTAAGCCAATCATAATATCATAATAATTTTCAATTGTGTTTCAAAATCCCTTAATTCCAAATATGTCTTTATGTCATTTAAAATAATTATCAATAATTTATTTTATTCAAGTTTTATAATTATCAACATCTTTTATTATTTTTAAATTTAATTCTCTTGTAATTATGAAGGTTTTTAAGTCAATAGTTAGTATTAATTTTCTTTAGGTAGATCCCATAGTGTCATACTATCACAAGGTCTCCCAAATCTATCATAAACCAATTGAAACTAAATAATTTTTATTTCCAAATAATTTTAATAATTAACATGTTAAAAAATAATAGATTTATATTTTAATATCACACTGAACACACTAAACTCCATCTCATGGTGAATGTCCATTATAAAAATATTAAGTGCCATCTAAATAAAGAAATGCCAATGCTGAAATAAAAGTGTAATCAATGTACTCTAAAAATAATATACTTAGACTTCCCAATAAATAATAAAGTAATGATATATCCTAGTCAAGTATAAGATCACATAACCTCCCATGAATAATTCTACTTATACCTCCCAAAAGTAGGATAACAAGTGTTTTAGCTAAATCCTGTATAAAACCACTACATCTAGTGGGTAAGAGGATGGCTCAAGACTTGACCTCACAAGCTAGCTCATCACACCCTCTATCTATATTATAATATACTTCTTCTCCCCCATACACACAACAATAATATAGTTTTCACATCATGACATGCATGAAACCAACATTCAAACATATAAGAAAATAAAAAAACTCACCAACATAATCCAATAACTAAATCAAATGCCAAATAGATTTAAAGAGGTATTTCAAAAAAATATTAAATATCAGTAAATCATCTCAATTATGTAATAAATTGAGATCCAAACAGTCAAAATATAAAAATTAAAATTCTAAGCAAACTAATTCAAAACCAATGAAATATCTGTGTAAAAAATAATTATGTTCAAGAGAACAAAATGCTAGTTTTGGAAAACCACTTAAAATGTAAACCAAATTAAAATAAAATAGGGAAAAAACTATAAAAAAAAGTTCACATTACAACATTATGTGGTTAATAAATACACCTAAGGGGATAATGGATAATATAAGCCTCAATTACCTCCTAAAGGTAAGAGGAAATCATCACTCTCTCCATATGTCTCCCAAAGGTTCACAAGACTACATCAAGTATAAATCATGAAAGTTTTTCTTTTGAAAACCACTAAGGGGTGGGTTAAGGAAAATTCCATTTATAAAGTGACCATTATGTGTAAATATCCCAACCTAAGATATTAATGGTGCACACACTTAAAAAAATTAGGTAGCTACTTTGTGTAAAGCTAAAAAGTGGGGTTTCCACTTACGAGAAGCTCTACTTATTACCCTATGACCTGGTCCAGACCAATATAAACATATTTATACTCTACCCTAAAATCCCATACTTGCATTAGTACCTAAATACTACATTAATTACGTAGGGTTATGTGACACAACACATTACTACATACCAAAATTTTTCACTTATACATTATATTCTTACATGAACAAAAGTTACTTTACACCACATTTTTACAATGGGAGTTGCACACAAAGCATGTCACAAACATATTCACATTTATAAGAGGATAATTAGGATTAAAAACACAATATCATACTGGTACTATGATATACACATTCTGTGATCACATAAAAATGTTTTTAAGTAGAGAGGATCCATTATTTATGAGGTTTGCTATGTATACAATGATGCAGGAGTTTACACACCATGTTACAATTAAACATATACATAACAAAAATTAAAGCTAAGCGTAAACATGTTTAGTTTAGATACACTGTTTACATTAGTTCACAACCATAACATAATTTTATTAGAGATACATAAGGATATACATAGTCTCATCAATCCAACCAATGTACATATGTCATCTCGAATGTCACTACTGATAACCATCTACCACTATTAATATCAAAGAAGAAATAACACATTCCATACTTAACACTTAGTATTATAATAGTATCTCATGGAAATATACATGTTTCTATGTCTGATCACTTAGGAATTATAATCACTATAGTACCTTTGTATAGATAAGTCTCATGAATCATTATGACCAAACTAGAAGTACATAATCTAATTTCTAATTTGTTAAGAAGGATAACAAAACCAACCAATTGATATTCCTAGAGTTCCCAGTGCTGAACTTATGTTCTGATACCAAAATATCAAGACCAAAATTTTTGTCTCAAAACCCATGTAATTTTTGTTTGTTATCTTATTTTAATGATGTTTATTTATTCACTATGGTTTATTAATGTTTAACTATTGTGATTTAGTCAATGTAAAATTGAAGTGTGACACACAATTATTACAAGAATTATTTAATACATTTGATTACCACCATGAGACCTATCTAAGATTAAAATATAAGTGTAATAGGCTAATATCAATGGAATTATAGAAATCAATAAGTAATATCCTTATTAATGAAGTGGGGAAAGTCACATTATTAATAGTTAATGAATTATAATTTCTTGATTTAAAAGATAACAAATTTATTCACACATGACCTAATCAAGTAATCAAGAGAAACAAAGTGAATTTAAAAAAAAATCAATAAACACAAGGTTTCCACTTTAACCCTCACCAAGGGAGAGCCATATAACATTATACAACTATACTCTTAAGGAAATCAAGACAAGGAAACCAACCAATTTAAAGTAAAATGGTTGAAAACAACTACATGATGATCAAAATAAAATATAAATTAATATTATACATATATATCCAACAAAATACCTATGAGCCCAACATGAAAAATAAAATGAAAAACATCCCTAACCTAACCTAATAATCTAGACCTGATGCCCCCATCATAACTTGGGCAACCTACATATCTAATCTATGTAATTAGGGTCTGATGTAGTTATCCTTACATTTGTGATGGCCTTCCCCATGAGACATCATCACTAAATAAGATTTGATGATCTAATCCAACAAGGGAAATAATAAATCACTTAGGTAAGCTTATAAAACTCTAGTCATCTTGAAAAATAATGACACATCTTAAGGTCATAAATCATAATGCACGACATCACAAGGTGTATGTGCATACCAAAAAAATTTCCATGTAGTGTCACAATAAGAGTCAAGCATGACTAGGAACTTATATTTTATTTTTCCAATGTAGTCAATGAATTAAAAAATATTTGATTTATGTTACTTGGAGAAAATCCATCTCCCAAATGAGTCTATAAATGTGTCCAAGGTCAAAATGGGAGAGAACAAGCTCAAATCCCAATAATCACCAGGGGTCACTATCTATAACAACTAAGCAACTAATAAAACCACATAGTTGAAACTAACACTAAACACATGCATGAAGAAGAAAACCATACCATTCATGATTAAGAAATAATACTAAGAATTATAGGATTTAAATATAGATTCTAATAAAACACTAAAGTTAGTTGTCAATTGTCCACACTAGGAAGGCATCTAAGGGTTAGTTATCTAAGCCCACACCCACTCCTTAGGCTACCTAATATCTATGGTGATCCCATCACACATAGAATTATGGATAGATATAGTTCACCCATTCCTAAATGCATGTTATAAAAAATTGGAATAATTTGTCTTTGGTTAAGTAATCGTATGACTGAGCTATGTAGTTATCCCATGTAGGTAACCCTGTAGCCACTAATTGACTCAAGGCATCTAGGCACTATCAAGAGTTACAAGGATCATCTCATGTAAGGATAAATTATATTTAGATTTATAATTTTGATCATAAATGGGAGCCTTACTCCCATGGTGCATTCTAATTCAAATTCTAAAATAATCCTTTTTTATTGAACTAGATGCATCTAGGGCCTAAAATAGCTAAAATAATTTATGACCCAAAATTGTCCTAAGGTTATAACATTTATTTTAGGAAAAAAATACATAATATACATGAAAATTCACCAAATATTGGAAATGATACAATTAAATGGGTTTTATTGACCTATAAAGTTTAGGAGAGCAATAAAACACAACTCTAAATCAAGTAAATCAGGTCTAGAAACACCTTTGTTTTAATTTATAACAAGAATGATAAATTTTTGTAACTCTTATAACCTATTATTTTATATATAATTAAGGTGTTTAAGGCTTTGGAATAATTTATTTTGAAATAAAATGATAATTTTTTAATAAATAAATATGATTTTGATGGGATCATTACCCTATATTAATACTAAAGTTACACAAGAAACTAGGTTATAAACACCATGGCCCAGAAAAAACAATTACAATAAACAACCATAAGGAAAAAAGAAACCAAAAAACAAGACTACCTACAACCCAAAATCTAGTATCAAACATCAACTTGTGGGATAGTAATCTAAAAGATTAGTTATCTTACCTTTTTTACCTTTTTCTTTTTTACTTCTTACCACATTTCATGATCAAAATTCACTACAACTAATTGTTTATCTTAATTCTATGTTTCTAAATTTTTATTTTCAAGTAAATCCTTATCTGAGTCTGAGTGTTCAAACTCATGTCCTCATTTCACTCCCCCTACTGGTTGCTTCAAAGAGTGATTTTGAATAAATTCTATCAATTCTTCATTGGGCACTTCTTATTTAGCAAGTGCATCTTTTTCCCCTTTATTGCCATCTCCCAATTCTATATCTTCTTGTGTTTTTGAATTACTAAAATAGTCTTCTACCACTAATGATGGATCTAGGGCACTCCATTTGATTTATTTGGACTTTTTTCCCTTCATTTTCATCACTTGTAGATGCCCTAGAGGACAAGATGCATGAAGATAATGTGGTGTTTTGTATTTATGGAATCTAAAAGTGATATTCTCATAATCTAAAACTTGAACATGATAAACTTTTCCATATTTTAAAATGATTTTATCTAGAACCCCTTTGCTTAAATCAATCTCTACATAAATTATGGCATAAGTGCACAAAATTGTAGTATCTCACTCATTATCATTCATTAAGAATGACCTTATATCATTATATATTTCCTTATGGGAATTCAAAAAATGTAAGATTGGGAAGATGAGCCAAAACTAGCATCTTAGTGACTGAAAGAGTGAAAAGGTTAATTTATAGAAATTAGGGAGTGATAAAAAAGCCCACATTGCCCCAAAACTAGGGGCCTTCTAAAAAACATTTTTGGTAATCTTGTTGGTTATGGAAGTGAGCAAAAAAAACCCTTGAAACACATATCTATTTCATAATGATTTTACCATGTCTCATGAACCTATTTGTATAAAGTAGTCATAGATGGCCATAGACCATTAAACCTATAGATAATTGTATCCTTAGCTAGATAATGATAATACTCATCCATTCCCTCATTTGAGATCTCCACAAAAGGGACTTCCTTCATTTGATCAACAATATAAGATTGAGGAGAAGAAAACATTTCTTTAAATTTAGTGTGGAGGTAACATTTTTAACTACATCTTTGAAGGACACATGTTTGGGTTTAGAGGATTGATTTAACCCAACCATCCCTCTTTACAACTTGGAAGCCATGAAGATGACCGAGTCTTTAACTAATAAATAAAAGGATAGTGTTAAATTATTTTGTATCTCCTTACCTTGATGAACCAAGCACTAGGAGTCAATTGGAACATCTAAAGAGGCTTGCAACATCTATTTTAAATCTTTCATAACATCTATCAATTTTAACCAAAAACATTATGTTACCCTTGAAAGAGAGTGTACCATTACTTGATATCTTGGTTGCTTAGTTTTTGAAGTCTCTTGGTCAAACATTTTATCAAAAATTTTGCCTACATCCTTAAGAACCATAAGTTTATATATTATTAGATCCTTTATTTTGATTAATTCTTAGTTCCCAACCTCCTTTGACTCCCTATTTGCCTTTACTTCTTCAACCAGCCACTTAACACTTGTGAATCCTCCCATAGGCCCTCAAGTATATGCTTTATGCCATGCCATATGCTGTAGAGGAGGTGAAATAAGGATTCTACCTATAGAAATATTACTTGAGGATCCATATCCTAGTAATGTCATAGCCTTATTTATAACCACCTCCGTAGGAGATCATGATTTTGTCTTGTTTGCAAAGGTAGGTTTTGCCAATGTCAAAGTTGTCATCACCACCAAACCCTAAAAGTACCTTTCATCTACAAATTCATTGTTAGATTGGCCATGACCAGCTCCTATCACTACCACTATATTCTGTAAGACATCCATTTCATATCCCTCGCTACCTCTTCTATCATATCCCTATCCCACTATTAGTTGTCACCCAATTTATGATGCCAATCATATATGTTCATAATAGTTTGGGTATAGGCATTTTTATAACTAGAATGCCTAAACCAGTAGTGAATATTATCCCTAGACATGGACTATAGAATGCCTCATCATATTAAACATAGGTTTCAATCCACTTACTAACCCTTGTTGCATTGAACATTGAACTAGTTAGCCCATTGCATGTGGATACATTTCACAAAGGTGTGTATACCTTACCCCCTACAAGATTAGAACCTATGACCTCCATTTTGGGAGTACATGTTATTCACCATTAGGCCAACTTAGGTGTGCTTAATAAACTTATTATTTTACTATGCATTCCAAAATGAATTTAATAGACCAAAAAATGCATTGTAAAATTTATCTATAAATTACCTTAAAAAAACATCATGCTAAAAATAGTGAAACTTATGTTAAATTTTATTTTAATATTATATTATTAATTTTAAGCTATTTTAAAATGATTTCAACTCTCAGGTTTGAAAATTTTAATTTCTAAGTATTTTATTATGTTGATTCCAAATCAACTTTTAAAATGAGAAAAATGGTAGTGATATTTTACTCCAACAAGTGTTTCATAGAATTGGCTTAAAAACATGATTCCTAATGAGAGTAAAATTTATCTAATTAACAATTACACATTTCATATCTAAATGTAATTACTTCAAAGTCTCAAAATTTAAAAAATCTTAAATTTATATATATATATATATATATATATATATATATATATATATATATATATATATATATATATATATATATATATTTTAAAGTCAATGTAACACCCAAAACACACTAAAATAATTATATAAAAACAACTAATATTTTTTTTAAAAAAGTTTTAAACTATGTTTAAACATTGATAGGATAAATTAAGGTTTTAAATCAAAAATTTAAATTTATTAATTCTCACCTCTAAATTATCATAATTTAATAAAATGGCTAATATTTCATTACTAATTTTTATTATCCATAAATGAGTTAAAAATCACCCAAAAAGATTTGGAAAACATTAATTTACTTAATAGTGGTCTAAAGATAGCTTAAATGAGAAGCCAGAAAAATAAAACTAGTTATAATAAAATAAATTTAAAATTTTTCTCTTTGAATTTTCATGTGTTGGATTAAGTCACCACCACTGGATTAGAGGAATCTCTTCCTCAAGATCTATTGAAATCTCTTAAAAACCCTAAGTTATTTTAAACTCCCAAATAAAAATCATTTTCTAAACTTTTGCTCTCATTTCATCTTTGTTTTCATTGTATATTTAGAGATAGAGATTTAAGGAGAGGATGTCAAATATGAAGGCCAATCTCTGAGCATTTACAAAAAGAAGCCAACAAACAAACATGCACACACACAAACACACACACACACACACACACACACACACACACACACACACACACACACACACACACACACACACACACACACACAATCTAAATTTGTATTTCTCTTTCAAATATTCAAAATTATGAGAATATAAAGATTCCATTTTGCATATAGATTTCATATATGTATGTTTTAAACCATAGTTATATATATTTTTTGATAATATCAAACTAAATCTATATATTCATTTACAGATATAAATATATGTTTTATTTTTTTATTTATTAATATTATTATTTTATTTTCCATTACTTTTTTTAATTAATTTATATGCCTTATAGGCTATGACTAGCCTGTGACCCTAAGTAAACATGGGGACAAGGTTGGATGGATGGATGACCACTTCCCTTACTCCAAGAAGAATGATGTTATGGTCAGATCAGATGTTGTGCCCCCAAACCCCTCCCATGACTTTGATTATATATGTATATAATTTTATATTTTATGTTCTATTTTATTTTTTATCTTTATAATGTGGTTTATTTTGTAATTTGAGGTACACACATATTATATTTTATAAAATACAATAATGTTTTTATTATTATCATGTATTATTTTTTTATTATTATTTTTATCAAGAAAAATAATAATTTTAAGATTATTTTGTTTTCTTAAATAATATATTGGTTTTATAACCTTGCTGGTATTATTTTATATATATTCCTCAACATAAAGATAACCATTTTTTCCTCCAATAATATTTTTAACTAAGGTAAGTGAATATTAAGAGAAAATGGGGAAATGCATCTGTATATTTACAATCCATTTACTTCATACAACTTTAAAATAAATAACTCACATCATCATCATCATCATCATCATCATCATCATCATTTAGATCGATATCAGGGCTTCATGGGTCCCTTTCCAAAAAACATAAAGACAACAAAAAACCATATGGCTTAGCTTGATAATAAAATTGTTAAGGCATATTACCAACAACTCTAAACAAAACCAATCAATTGAAAGTAATAAAAGACTTCATTTTCCCATTATAAACATTATTTTTCCCTACATAAGACTAAAATAACTATATCTCACCCTTAATTTGAAGTATCCTAGTAGGATAATTTGGGATGAGGCATCCTTTTTTCTTTCTTCTTACTACTGTTCATTCTTCTTTATTACCCAAATTACCTAAATCTGAATTTGGAAATTTTCAAGTCTCCACCAAAGAACCATCACAAACCTTATTATTATTAAAAAATATAAATTATTATTATCATTTGACTTGATCACCTCAAAAACTTATAAGGCATCCACCAAAATTACTATATCTACTTTTGCATCTTCCTTGTTATGGATATCTGATACAAATCCTGAAGACAAACCAGATTCATAAACTGGATAAACTATAAGCATCTCTTCATTTGCCTCATTCCACCATAAAGACTCCACTTTATGTTTTGAATATTTATAAAAATTAGAAAGATGACCAATCTAAAAACATTTATGACATCTAAAGATAATCCCATCATAATCAATGATTTGTGACCAATGTCTTCCTTTAAATTTTAGCTCTATCTTTTTCGAAAGATCCTAAAAAATATCCATACAAACAAGAACCTTAGAAAAGGTAGTTATAAAGAAATTTAAAGAAGAGTCATAAATTTATATAATATACCTAAATCTCCCTCAATAGCTAAAAACCTCATTTATGACCAAAATTAGAGTGGAAGATACAATAGCCATACCTAGATGGGTCTAAGAGATATTTTTAGTTAGTAGGTTAAAATCTAGAAACTAGGTCTTCAAAAAACATAGGCAGTGATCATAACTCCAGGATTCAGCTTGAATAATTTTATTTTGATCATCAAGGTTATCAAAAACCACAATGAAAAAGCCTCTAGAATAGGGATAAATTTCCAAACTACCTTCCAAGACATGCCACTAGGATTTGAAAAACCATTCATACAAAATAGAAAGAGATGGCCAAAACCTATTAAAATAGAATATTAAACCCCTCTTTACTTACCATTATTCACCTTCCAAAACCCCCTCCAAATCCTTCTTCACAAAATTCACCACTAGGACATCTTTTTCTACTTTCAAAGACCTCAGTTGTGTAAACAGGGAGGCCAAATTTCCTAAAGAGTGCTTAGTTGGATCAAACAATTGATTAACAATGTTAGATGGATGCTCTACCTTCTTGAATCCCAAATTCCACTTGTCTAAACATGTTACTAATTCCCTTTTTCCCAAAGAAGAATTTAAGTAGCTCCCTTCTAGTGGAGAAGATATCAACCTATCATCACCTTGCTCAATCTCCTTTACCAATCATTGTTGATTTACCTACTTGAGTTCTTTACCCAAACCTAAAGATTTAGGGAAACTATTATCAAATTATTTCCTAAGTTTAATTCTTATCATTTCCTTGAGACCCATACTATGCTAAATAAGCTACAAATTTGAATTAGATTGAAAACTCAACCCATTTACTATTGGTGGGAATTAATTGGAAAGAGTGGAGAAATGCATAGATATTGCATTGAAAAGAGAAGCTAATGATGGACATATGATTTTTCAATCAAATTTTAGGGTAGTAGGATTTTTGAAATGGACCCAAAACTAAAAACATTTTTGTAACCAAAATAATAATAATAATAATAATAATAATAATAATAATAATAATAATAATTAATGTTATTAGAAATAGATGGGGATACAAATATCACACATCCATTTATTCACATAATGTACATATTTTTCATCACACTAGCTTACACCTCTTGGTTTGTATCAACATTAATAATAAATAATGTTCACTTCTTTATTAATTTGATAGAATAATGATGAAAAATTTCATAATTCTTTTCTTTTCATAAATTTATATTAAATTTTATTTTTTCTTACAATAATTGAACATCCATAAATCCATTTATTTTTCTATTTCTATCACTATATTAATTATCCATATAATCTATAAATTAAATAATAATAAGATTTTTCAAAAAAAAATCATGTTAATTTTACTACAGAAGTGAAGGTATTAGAAGATAATAGAGAAGAGAGGGTGAGAAAGTTGTTTTTTTTTTCAATCAAATGTGGATAATTTATATTTATATTTATAACTAAACCTTTATTTAATTTTAATCTAACATAAGGACATGAGAGGCCTACCTCTTCTCCACCATTTTTCAAGCCTATCATAACCTCCCAAGCTCCATTAGGGTCTCCTTCACACAAGCTCCTCCCCACTTTTCCCAAAAGGATGAACCACAAAAACAAAACCAAGTGTGGGAATAAAATTAAATCATAAATTTATTACACAGGATTTTCCAATCAAATTAATAAATAGAAGTGTAATTTTCTTACAAGAGTCACCTCATATCTTACAAGCCTATATTTTCAATCAATGACCTGACAAGTCCATGTGGGATTACTTGCCTAAACCACCCACTTAATACAAATTCAAAATATATTTTACAACAAACAATAAACTCTCTTACATTGTCCAAAATACACTCCACAAACACACTCACCTACCCTATCTTAGGGCCTAACTAATATCTCATCTAGTCTCCCTAGAGAGATTAAACACAAGTTGCTAATAAAATCCATTATAAAATTTCTCATAATTTATGTGAATTTAAATATTTATTGAATTAGATTTTAAATGAAAAAAATAGAAGATTCTTCTAATTGTATTTTAAAAATAAAAATTTCAAAGTACGAGAGGGAAAAACATTTGAATTCCTATGCATACAAAGGGTCAATATGATAAGAAACACCTATCAACAACAAGGCATAGAGGTTCAAATAGAATGGGTATTACACTTTTTAACATCATCACAAGGTATTGACTTCTGACTTATTAAAACAAATGATAAATTATTTTTAATATGGAAATATATCCAAAACAAACAACTTAAATCCAATTATAGTTAATACATAGACTTGTTCACAATATTTTAAATAATGTCAGATAAATCAATAGATTAAATGAGTTTTTCAATTTGTTCTTTGTTTTATATTACCCTTATAAGAAACCTCACTAGACTCTGAGAAACATGGATATTTGAAAGTATTATTTAAATTTATAGAATATGAGGTTTACATAATTAGCCCCACAATGGTTAGTTATCTCTTTTTTATAATCCATGTTTCTAGCCATACATCAATCTGAAGGTTATACTCACCTAACGGTCATATTGGTAAGTCTTAAAAATCTTAATAAATCCATTATCACTCTCTTCAGACATTATGACAAAGGTGTTTATACACATTTAAAAACCTCTCAAAAG
Organism: Torreya grandis; assembly: GCA_037957365.1. NCBI lineage: Eukaryota > Viridiplantae > Streptophyta > Pinopsida > Cupressales > Taxaceae > Torreya > Torreya grandis. The sequence continues at coordinate 280,054 of JARHVA010004152.1, read as the reverse complement.
AGTATCCCTAAAACCAAGTTTGAATACAAATGTAGGGCAAATTTGTATGGTGTCAAGTTTCAAAATCCAAACCCTTCATTGCATTCTATATTGATCATGATGGTGAACACACACACCTAGATGGGAGAAATACATGCAGTGTAAGCCCTCTTCAGATTAGTATAATGTAGGAAACACTTAGTTGCTCAAAAAAAATGGTTGGGGTTATCAAACCCAACTTTATAACTCTTTTTTAAGGCTCATGTTATGTCAAAATTACAATTAGGGTTTCAAAAAAATAGGAAGTTAAATAGAGATCAATGCATAGGATTGAGGGTGAGAGAACACACAAGTGATATATACATGTGTAGGTGTAGTGGTTTGTGTCATCATAGAGTATAATAATCAACATGGATAGGATTGATAGAGCTTAAAAATTATCGATCATTTTAGGGGTCTAATCTTTATAGGCCTACATAGGGTTTGAGCGAGTTATAGAGTAGACACAAAGAATTTCAAGGTTTAATATAAATATTGCATTTTACGTTCATATTTTTAAGATTATTACCATATTTTAAAGAATTAGTTTAGCTTATTTACATTACATTAAAAAAGAAAAATAAAACATTTTGGTGACCCTGATCATTGATATAATCATGAAAAACCCTAGGTATTTTCTACCTTAGGGTTTCATCTTTATTTCTTAATGTTTCATATTTATCCTCCATTAGGTTTTAATTTTAGATGTGATTTATGATTTCCCTTTTTCACATTATCAAAATCCTAGCATAGTTTCAATAGATGATAGTAGTTTATATTTTGTGATCTAAGCTATGATTTCTATGATTGTATGTTTCTTTCTAAAAACATATAATATGTTTACAATTCATGCAAATAAATGGGTTAAATATGCCTATAATAAATCTAAATATGATATTAATAATGATCAACTCTTATCTCTCCTTAGTAACACATAATTCATGAATATCAAATTTGAGATGCTTTCGATTACTACTTGATAAGAAAGAGAATATACGACTCCTTTTTTCCCTCCTCCCATATATCCCAAAGTAGTGATGGCCAAAATCACTCCCCCGTTAATCACTCTAGGTTTATATTAGATATAGAGTTCCATGTTATCACAATATAAAGAGGTAGGATGCATCATCCATTAGGACAAAGTGATGGTAGTCAAAATATCCAACATATGTTCTTTCTCCATCTAAGGTGCCAACTAATGAAACTAGTATGATTCCATATATCAATTTAAGAATACTCCAACTATAATTTCTATTTTATAATTACTCAAGAGATCCAATATTTATAAATACATTATTTACACAACACTACATGATGAAACTTTACCCAACAATACATAACCAACTTATTTTCCATCTTTTGTTAATACATTGAAAGATAGTGAAGACACAATTTATTTAGAGAAGGTAGATTTTACTAGTCAACATACTATAGATAAATATCTACCATTATTTATTCAAGTATTAATATTAATTAAGGGGTTAAGTGTTTTCTTATGGTTAATGGATAAGGATTAAACATTTTCAATATCACATTTTTATAAACATTTTGTATCGATATACATTATATTCATAAATCAAGTAAGAATATAAGAGGTTTTGATAATATACCTCACCAAGTGATAAGAATGATTTATTTTGATGTGATAGTAGACCATAAAATTTTAACAACTATATTTCAAGTAATGTCAAATCATTTTCATTATAACATACTCTTAAAAATACCTTGGATTCATGTTATGGAGAATGTACCATCCACATTATATTGATGCTTAAAATTTGTGCATGAGGGATGTTTAAATACACATCTTGTAGATAATTAGTCTTGCAATTATTGCAAGGTGGTAGAACCTAGTGAAGAATGTATACCATAATATGATTATTACCATTCCTTCATAATACCTCCATTACAAGTCATACCGGTGGAAAAATACATATATATAAAGTTGGATAATTTATAAAAATTATTGAAAATGAATCAAATGAAAATATAACACTTGTAAAGAGACAAAAAAATAATCACCGTGTATTTATGAGGCACAAAGGGAGGATATAAATTTTTTTCCTTTGTTGGTCAATACAAAAAATCATGACTAGATATTTATGGAGAATGATAGAGATGATGATGAAAATGAAGTTCATTCATATGTAGATGATTATTTGTATCATCTAATATTCACACATATGGGCCCAAGATATTATCATGACAATTCAAACATGGTGATCACCACTAAATTTATGAGGTCTACTTCATGCATAACAATATTTAGATAAATAGGATTCACCCCTTCTATCCAACCATGAGTATTTAAATGTATATGCTTCTTGAAAAGTCAACTCAAGATAAGAATGTCTCACACTAAATTCTCTATTGAGATAAAATTTTGACAAATCCATTATGACTCAACCATAATATAAAATGTATATCACATGATGTATCAATGTCAAATAACTAATGTTTATACAAAGCTAAGACAACATAAACAATTAATGGGACACACTTCCCTCCACTTCTTTTGGAATAAAACATTTGACACACACCAAGTAGACCTTGTAAGGTCATAATGGGATTATTGTAACTACCTCATCCTTCCTCTTATTCTATTTAAATATCCCTCCCCTCCTACATTCCATGTCAATGTTGCTCTTGCAATATTTTGATGCCTCTTTTAGCTTGAGACCACTCTTCTCTCTTTCTCTTGGATTCTACTTGCTATTATACTTGGAGTTCAATTGTTTGCAAGGTTTCTAGTAGATTGTGTGGTTTCATCCATTTGACAATTTCCCCACTTGTCAAATCTCATCTATCTTTTTGTGTTTTGATTCACCCTTGAGGTAAAATTATTGATTTATTCATTATTTTAATGTATTTAATGTTATTTCCTATAGATTTTTGAAAATAATCTAATATGGTATCAAAGTTGGTTTATTTTAATATTGAATATTTAATAGGTTCATGGTAAATAAGAAGTTTTTTTACATATATTTTTGCTCACTATTAGTGTTTTGGATACTTGATTACATATCTTTGTGTTTCAAACTAATATTTAGCTCTTAATACATGGTATTTTGGTCTTTTAGTTGGTTGTTCATGTTTTTGATCATTACATACACATGTAGCATATTTTTTTATGGAATGCATTCTATGTAACATTCCATTCCATTTTATCTATGTATAATTTATTTAAAGCTTCTAATAAATTTGAGAAGTGGTGCTTTTATTTCCTAGATGAGCTATTTTAGTTTTGACATTTTGATTTCAGTTTTCTCACCTTTTTTTGGCAAAGCATTTCCATAGTGTTGCATTTACCTTCCAATAAAAAATGTATTTTAATTTGTTTTATTTCTCTTTAATCTACTTGGTGAAACTACCACTTGATTCTTTTGTGGCATTATCTATCCTAATACTTTTGCATTTACTTCTGATTTTCTCTTAATTTTATATCTCACTATACATAATTATGACTTTTTTCCTTTTTAAATGGATTATATCTATGGTTATACATATTATATTATCTAAAACCTTATTATCTCCTATTCCTTTATATTCACTCCTTGCTTACGGCATGTTGGTAATTATTAAATTCAACTTAATGCATTGTATCTATAAATTTTAATTGGGTTTTATCTAAATGATGTGTTTTTGTTAGCATTATTTTACAGGTGTCATTCCATTTTTCTCTAAACACCTTATTTTTTATTTTATTTTTATCCTTCTACAACCAAGTGGAAATTTAAAGTTTGGTGAGTGATTTTTAACTTAAAAAAATGTGTTTTATATTATATTCCCACATGGCATGAGATGATAAATTCAAATATTTTTAACTAAAAAATATGTGTTTTATATTATATTCCCACATGGAATGAGATGCTAAATTAAAATAAGTGGTATTATTTTTAATAATTTTATATTTGTTTATTTTATATATTACCTTTTTTAAACTCCACAAAAGATAAGAATGTTTAGATATGTGGATTTGTTTTTTGTCATTATCATTTTATGATAGGACCTAGGTTCCCCAAAGCTCTGACACAACTTGTCAGAATTAAGAGCACATATGATTACCTTTGTATAAGTAACTAAACACGCGGAATTATACTAGAAGTATAAGTAACTAAAAATAAGAAACAACACAGAATATGAGAGGCAACACACAATTGTATTCAACTCATTATAGAAGGAAATTACAATAAAGAGATCACACTCTTCTTCCACCTCTGTGAGGCTTCCCACACCTCAAGGGCTCCCAGTAATCTTCCCTCAAGAGTAATCTTCTCTCAATACAGGTCACAACAAATAACTCAAGCACAGAGCTATTGTTCACCTCAACCAGTCAGTACAATACTGCCAGTACAACTGAGTATGAACCGGTACTCCAAGTAGATCTCACCATGATCTTGCTCCTTGATGTGTTGCTATCACCTTGGATCTTGCTCCCTCATAGATCTCCTTTTGACCCTCACACACACACACCCTTGCAAACCAACCTGATCTTACTTATCACATGTAGATCTCCAACATGATCTTACAACACCCTGCAGATCAAACCTGATCTTACATACCTAGAAGAACCCCTATGATTCTACCATGGGAAGAACTCTCCTAGTTCTACACTTTACAATACAGCCCATGAGTCTATTATATAGATCTCATGCATACAATGATTAGACTTGTGGCTCAAGACTCGACTCAGTCTTTAACATGCAAACAACCCATTCAACTAACTAACTATTTGTCAACAACTAGTTTTGGAACTGCACAAGCGACTGACATTAGTCCCTATCTGACTGGAGGTGACCGACATTAGTCGACTCCTGCTGATGTCAGTTGCTTTCTATCGACCCCTGCCCGACGTCGGTGTTGGCCTACCAACGTTGGCAACTGTGACACTCAGTAACCCTCCATGTTTGCATCTGGGTGAAGCTTTTAGCTCCACAACCTAACAATCTCCCACTTGGAGATAAATAGCTACACATGTACCTATACTAGTACATTGTCTAATCTGTATCCTGGCTTGTATCCCTCTTCAAGCTTAATCTTGAAGACCACCCACCACACAACCTGTGGTGCTACACCTATGTTTGAATTTCTCCATTCTTAGCTTACCTTCTTCTGCCATTTCTATACTCCCACTCAATCAGAAACCCCTAAGAGTAACCTATAATCAAAACATACTGAACAGATCTGAACCACTTATTAGTAAACCTTGCTTTGAGAACCTCCAACCTCACTTTGATACCATTTGATAGGACCTAGGTTCCCCAAAGCTCTGACATAACTTGTTAGAATTAAGAGCACATATGATTACCTTTGTATAAGCAACTAAACATGTGAAATTATACCAGAAGTACAAGTAACTAGAAATAAGAAATGACACAGAATATGAGAGGCAACACACAATTATATTCAACTCATTACAAAGGAAATTACAATAAAGAGATCACACTCTTCTTCCACCTCTGTGAGGCTTCCCACACCTCAAGGGCTCCCAGTAATCTTCCCTCAAGAGTAATCTTCTCTCAATACAGGTCACAACAAACAACTCAAACACAGAGCTGTTGTTCACCTCAACCAGTCAGTATAATATTACCAATATAACTGAGTGTGAACCAGTACTCCATGTAGATCTCACCATGATCTTGCTCCTTGATTTTTTTCTATCACCTTGGATCTTTTTCCCCCATAGATCTCCTTTTGACCCTCTCACACACACACCCCTGCAGACCAACCTGATCTTACTTATCACATGTAGATCTCCAACATGATCTTGCAACACCCTGCAGATCAAACCTAATCTTACATACCTAGAAGAACCCCTATGATTCTACCATGGGAAGAACTCTCCTAGTTCTACACTTTACAATACATCCCATGAGTCTATTATATAGATCTCATGCATATAATGATTAGACTTGTGGCTCAAGACTCGACTCAGTCTTTAACATGCAAAGAACCTGTTCAACTAGCTGACTATTCATCAACAACTAGTTCTAGAACTGCACAGGTGACCGACATCAGTCCTTGTCTGATTGGAGGTGACCGATGTCGGCCAACTCCTGCCGATGTCAGTTGCTTTCTATTGACTCCTGCTCGATGTCAGTGTTGGCCTATCGACGTCGGTGACTGTGACACTCAGCAACCCTCCATGTTTACATCCGGGTGAAGCTTTTAGCTCCAAAACCTAAAATTTTCATACTCAAAGATTTTGATTTCACTTACCATTTTTGATAGACATTTAGGGTTAAAGGGGGATCTCATCCATATAAAGATCAAGATCAAGAATTAAAGAGGAAAGGTAAAGGTTATGAGTAATCATTAAACCTTTCCCAACAAAATGTCTAACACCAAAAAAAGGGTTGGCTTGAAAAATAATAGGGAGCAAACCTTGATCAAAAACTAGTTTAGAGACATATAAAGAGCCCCAAGGGAAAGAAACCATACAAACCAAAAAAAACATGAAATTTAACATTTGGAAAGATAGATAGACATAAAAAGTACACAATATATAAATTCATGCTTTCAATACCATGTCAACAACCACCTTATCACCATCTAACCTCTACATAGACTAAAATTATGAATAGCCTTCTAGCTATTGAAACTTCATAGACAAGATCACACAGACCTAGCAAACAAAACCTAGAAAGCTTAGATCCTCAATATAGCAATGGTAGAGGTGGACTACAACATTGGTGCCACTCCTATCCACTTTTAGCACTCCTATCCAATCATAAAATGAAGTTTGGATCTTAGTTTGTGATAGTGTCTCAATCCTACACAGTGGATATTAGACCCTATCTCAATCAGATCAACTAGTTTCTAGCTAAGTTTTATTTTATCAGTCTTATTACTCATTTTAGAAAGGTTAAAATTGGTATTTAATTTACACAAATTAGTAGATTAATTATTACATATTTATTTACTAATTTTACTACTTAGACCCTTTAAATAAATTAGGAATAATACACCAATATTCCCAAAATTGTTAAATCATTTGGTGAACTTGACTTTGTTTGAGCATAAAAACCCTAGGGTAAATTTCCTACTAATTTTTCCTATATTTTTTTGATTTTTTAACTTCATAATAAAATTATAAATTAGCATTAAATTTTAAAATTTCTTATTAATTTTAAAATAAATTTCTTTCAAACCCTAGTTGCCCATACTAAGTCCTAGTATTTTCCTAGTAATTTTCCAATAATTTTCTAATTTTTTACTAGAATATTAAAATCTAAAATTCACTTAAAATTTTAAAATTCAATAGTAATTTTCAGATATAATTATTTTTCAAAACCCTAGTTGCATATAATAGGTCCCGTTCAATCATAAATTTTCCAATAAAATTCTAATTTTTTACTTGCATATTTCACTCTGAAATTCACTTTAAATATCAAAATTTTATAGTAATTTTCAAAATAATCATCTTCCAAACCCTAGTTTCATACACTAGGTCCTATTGCTTTTGAGATATCACCTTACATTATAAAATTATCTTTCAAAATAGATCTCACTTATTTACAAATTTTTCTTACATTTCTTGCAAAAAATAAGGAGACCATCATTGGTCCTATCATGGACATGAATGATGAGGTTTACCATATGTTATTAAAAATTTTAATTCTTTGCATTTCATTCTTATTTTTCTTAATATGAGATGATATTAAGAGAGTTATGGTTAAACACAGTAATATACCTCTCCTTCAAAGCAAAGTTTACTTGTCTTTAATACAAGGTTTCGTCTCTTTCTTTCTATCTCTCATATGGAATTTTTTTCAAGTTTATCATGCTATACACATTAAAAATGTCATAGAACATGCCAAAGTTTCTTATGCATTCATGCAAAAATTCATACTATATATCCCTTGCTCTCTATCTCTCATATGTAAAATTTTTCAATTTTATCATGTTAAACACATTAGAAATGTCATAACATATGCCAAAGTTTTTAATGCAGTAATGCACAATTCCATGCTTTCTATCCCTTGTTTGCTATCTCTCATGTGGAATATTCTTTATAGTCATATTGCTATACAAATTATAAATATAATGAACTATTTAACATGTTATCTCTCTATTATGTGTAATTCAATCAAGAATAAAATCCTTACATACTTAGAGGATCTATTGCATATGCTAATAACCATCTGTCAAGTTTCAATGTCATATCTTATGCACAAGAAAGAATTTCCTTCTCCTCATCTCTCCTAGGAGGGTGATAGATACTTTCCCTCTAACTAGGTCCATTCTATCACCCTTAGAAAAGGTGAGTCAGCCCATACTATTGTTCCTAATGCATACATTCAACCTATAGCTTCTTCAAAACCTCTTCAACATATGTGCTTACATTTTCAATTAGAAGTAACTAAGGTTTTCACTTGTGAGACTCTAAGGGATCAAATCACCAGTATGAGCAAGTTAATTTTAGATTATAAATACAAAATTAGATATTACATGAAAAGATCATAACATTAAAATATCATATTATAATACAAACGCATCAAAGGCACCCTAGTGCCTATCATGTATATGTACCTTCACCTAGTCAATTAGTTGCAAGAAATGTTACATATCAAAATAAGAAATCACATGAAAGTAACTCTACAACTAGTGATTCAAAAAGAATTCAAAGATAAAATAAGAATTCAAGTGAAGGACTAAGGGAAATGATTAAATATAAGTTGATCAAACTACCTCCTCTACATCCAATGAGAATATCTAGATATTATTGTGCATATCATATAATGCATGGGCATCACACAAATTCATGTTTGGTATTGAAAAACATATACAATAAATAATTTATAATGAGGACCCTATATAAGGTAAATCAATCAAGAAATCCATAGTGACATAGGAACACATTTACAAAATGTCAAATCCAAAAATAACACAAAAGTGGTTACCAAAGCATAACTCAGAACAACAAAAGGATCAAAAAGAAAAATCAGAGAAATAAATAATACCACAATCACAAATAAATCATGAAAAAGATACAAGTCTACCTCTCCAAAATGAGGCTCAACTTTCAAATTAGTATGGGTTTGGTCAACAATATCTACAATAGTTTGATTACCAAGGTCAAGGGTTGGGCAAGCATGCTCAAGGCATCACTACTCCTATTTTGGTAGTTGATAATGTTTTTCACCAAGGTTTGGGATTTATTGAACATCCTAAGGCAAATAATTCATAAACATAATTTATCAAAGGAAAAGATCTACATACAATAAAAGTCAACACTAGCATTCTATTGGTTCAAAATTAAGATGATAATGATAAGTGAAACAATATAGGTTATTATGATTTTCAAGAGAATGACAATAAATACGAATATTCAAAGTCATATTCATAGCCATTTCCTTATGCTTCACAATCATGCATGATTCCTTTATTTGATATAGGACACCATGATAGGGAGTCTCCCATGAGACTCATCAATTATTATCATTTTATTCTTAGCTTACTTGTACATAATTTTTTAGATTACTTGTACATAGTTTATTTTTGATTACCTGTACGTAGTTTCTTAGTATTTCTTGTACATAGTATCCTCATGATTGATTGTACGTAGATTATTTAAAAAATACAAAAACATTCAAATATTTCAAAATCAAAAAACATTCAAATATCTCAAACTACCTCAAAAAAATTCAAATTGTATGCATTATACATGCTTTAAATTTTTACTACCATACTAGACTTACATGTGTTGTTCTCTATTATTGTTTATCAATTTATCTACATTACCATGCTTTACTTGATATTCTTGGAGTGTGTGTAATGACATCTAGATCTATGATTGCTTCACTCTACCCATTGAGGGGGCATCCTACTTCTACATTCGAGACATACATCAATATATTTACCCACTCAGGGCATCTTCTACATGACTACACCATCCAAGTTATGCCATTCCTATACCACACACTCTATTTATCATGTTGATGTACATCACTTAATATGATTACATAGATTACTCTATCAACATTCTATTATTATATAACACTTATGTATTTCTTATCATATACCTAGTTGTGTATTAACATGTCTTGCATACTTTCCTTCTTGATTTGATTAGTTAGATGTGATTATATTTCTAGTTATCACATGCTTTACTTTCTTGCTTAGAATAACTAGATTGTTTACATTTTTTAGTTCCCATTTTGTCTCCTATATGTGCTTTAGGACATTTTCCAATGTCCTTTTTATATACTCTTATATGTGATTATGGCCCTCATGTTAAACCTTAATTATTTCAATTGTATGTGTATGTGGAGTTTGAACATGCCTTGTATGTTTTCCTTCTAGTATGAGTGGCATGTGCCCATGTCCCTTATTTGTTTGGCCCATAGGCCACCCTTGTATACTTATTGCTTCTTGCCTTGTGTGCTTGTTGCTTTTTTACTTATTATTTACAATGCCATGATCCACATCATGCATTTTTCTTGATTTCTTAGATGCCATAATGGACATCATACTCCATCCCTCTATGGTAAATAATAATTAACAACTAACTAGATTTCTAGTTCTAGTTCAGTACATTACACATGATATTAAATTTTTATATCTATTTATACATACCCTTGTTGATCTAATAATCTTTCATTACTAACCATGTTATATCTTGAGATATCTTGTTGATTAGCGTTGTTATATCATGCATATTTGTAGCATAATACACTTGTGGGATATTTCTTTTGAGGGATGTCATTACAGGGTCTTCATTCCTACCCTCAAAAGAGGGGGAAATAAATAGGGTTTTTTCATAGAGATCAGAGCTTTTAATAGTAAAAAATCTAGCATTCAGAATACCCAAAACAACAACTAGACATCAAAATAGTCAGAGTAGACTAGACAGATAGTGAAAATGTTAGAATAGTTACCATATTTGGGCCAAGAAAATAGGGCCAAGATTAGACTATAGTTCTAGTGCCACTACTATCCATTTTTAGTTCTCCTATCCAAATAATAAAAAAACCATATTTTCTAGAACTAGGCAAAAAATTAGGTTCAAATATAGTTTTGCATATCTAGACTAGTTTAGAATTAATAGTTTTTAGTACACTTTTGATTAGATAATCTAGATATACAGGTAATTATGTGTAGCATGATGGATCTCACTTCCAATTTTAGATATGGTAATTGGTATATATTTTAGATTAGAGTCCATGTTTTAGACACCAATGATTGGGGGTAATGTGTGCAACACATTTGTTTTCTTTTCTTTCTAAGTTCAAAATTACCCAATTATTCTCAGTAGTTGCATGCCTTATTCCATTTATAGGTGGTTGGCATCATTTTGAAGTGGATTCCATACAAGCCTAACCTCCAAAATTTGGAGTGGATTTCATGTAATCCTAGTGCACCAATTTTAGATTGGCTTTCATATAAGCCTAATCTCCATCTTTTGGAGTGGCCAAGAGTGGCTTAGTTTCTAGCATACAATCAACTATCCATGCTAATATTGTTATATTATAGATAATTTATGGGATTTAGGATCCATATCATATGACATATATTTCATACTAGTATTAGTTCATAACTTCACTTTATAGGGCAAAAATGGAGCCAAAGGACTATCTAGCCTTTATATTCTTGAGCTACCTATTCAGAGGGATTGAAAACATAGTCCAAAATTTGATTATCATATGCATGATCACATAGATTTACTTAATGGGTGACAATAGAGAGAAAGGGATAGACTTTACATTCTTGAGACACTCTCAGGGAATTGATCACTTAGCTTTGCTCATGATATTACTCTTGGTACAACATCATCCAACATTACTCAACATCACTCAGCATCATAATAGGTTTTGTATTGGTCCATGTACTAGTGAGGTGTATTCATTCATTTCTCTTCCTCTCTCTCTTACCCAACTTTTATATGTTCTTATTTTAGATATAACATATTTAGTAAGAACTGATCTAATCTTTATTTTTCTTACATATTTATACTTCACAGCATGCTCTCTCTATGCACACCCAACATCACACAACTTCATGAGCTTCACCCTTACAGTTAAGTTCAAGTACAATTTCTTTTTTTCCTTTATCTTAGTATTTCATTTTCTTGCATCATTAGAGTAAAGGAGGGGGGGCAATGTAGTCATATAAAATAAAATAAAATAACAACTTGAGTGTGGCTTATGACACCTAACCCATAGGTTCATTTTGCTTTCTCTCATGACCCTCATAGGCATATTTTCATTGATTCTCAATCATCCATAGCCTTCCAGACTTAATCCTAGCTCAGCTAGACAACTCTTTTCATGACAAATCCACTCCCAGGTCCTATTAGATTAGGACAATAGTGCCACACTTGGACTATAGCACCAATGCCACTCCTATCCATGTTTAGTGATCTTTTCCAAGTACATTTTTGGCCCCAATGGTCAATTCCTTTTGGTTACCCATCCTTATCCTTATCAGCCTAATGTAAGCACATTCAACCCATGACCATTATATCCCTATAAAATCTCATTCAAATATCATTTAGAAAGGGTTAATAATTATCATAAAGCAAACACATCAGGTGGGAGAACTAGATATGGCTTGATCCCTCTTTAGAGTATTGGTATGTAGGTAGTGTGCCCACACAAGGAGTGTGGATACATGTTTAGTGAATATTACACACACTAACCCCCCTTTCTCAAAATTGATCAAATCACAATGGAGTATAGGGTTTAAAGAGAGAATCTGCTCTATATGGAACTCTATAGACTTTGAACTATTGAAACTTCATAGATAGGGTCACACAGACCTAAAAAACAAAACCCAAAAAGCTTAGATCCTCAAGAAAATAGTAGTAGAAGTGGAATACAACATTTGTGCCACTTTTATCTAATTTTGGCACTCCTATTTAATTATAAAATGAAGGTTAGATCTTAGTTTATGATAGTCTCCCAGTCCTACATAGTGAATATCAAACCTAAGTTAGATTAGCTATTTTTGAGCTAAGTTTTATTTTCTCCATCTTATTACTATTTTTAGAAAGGTTAAAATTACAATTTCATTTACACAAATTAGTAGATTAATTATTTTATATTTATTTACTAATTTTACTACTTGACCCTTTAACTAAATAAGGAATAATACACCAATATTTCTAATTTTTTTAAATCAAAGGCCCAATATCAATACTTGAGTTTAAGCCTCATTATTAGTACCATATTAAATATTTAATAACAAGTCCCTAATCATATATCTTGATCCATCCCTAATATAACAACCAAATCCTAATGTAAATGAATTACCTCCTGTTTTTGCATCAAAATTAACCTTAAAAAATATCGTAAGGGGAAATCCATGGAGCAGTATTGCAAATTAGTGAATAATTCTTGATTACTCTTAACTCATTAACTAGGTATTTAATTTTCCTTTTAACATCTATAGATAAAATCAAAATAGGAAGTGGCTTTCTAATTATTATTATTATTGATGTTGTTGTTGTAATGGAATGTTAAATTAAATCATTTAATTGATTATAATTTAAGTTCATTGTTTAAAGCTTTAATTTAATTTTTAAAGTATTTGATACTATTATACTTGAATCCAAGTATTATCATTTACATTTATATCTTTTATCAATAAAATGACTTTAGTGAGATAGTTTGGCATTTTTTATGCATCATAAAATTTTGCAAGAACTTTGCTAAAATAATTTCATGTATTTACCTTTTCAGTATCACATTTATTTATTAAAAAGTGTGGATGGGAAAACATAAATTTGTTGTGATTCCTAATTTTAATCACCAACACTTGGACAAGGATAATGAAATTTTTGTGCTTAAATACCAACTTGAATGTTAAACCAAAATAATTTTTCTTTTGTAAAAATTGCATAATGAAAAAACTAAGTGAAATACAATTTTGTAGTTGACTTTTTAATCATCAAACTCACATATTTTGAAAATTCACAAACTTATAATGTTATTTTTTCATCTCCTAATGAGTGTATTTCTTTTTAAAATGTTATTTTTAACCCTGGTTTAAAAATTATGCAATCTATAGTTCATTCTAGCAGTGGTCTTGGTAAGTATGAAAGTGGTATTATTGAACCTCTTTTGCTTAACCATAATACCAATTGTAAAGGTCTCAATTTTAATTCTTACACTACTTCTAATGCAATTTTGAAATCATATTGTCCTCCACACCAAATGAATTATCATGTAACTTATTTTGATTATAATGCTTGTCATGTTCATTCTTTGGTTAAAAATGATAAAGTCACACCCAAGGCCTTATCATGTAACTTATTTTGATTATATGCTTTTCATGCTCATTTTTTGGTTAAAAATGATAAATTTTGTGAGCATTATGGAAAAAATGAGCATCATATCTCTAATTGTTAGAAATTAAATCCATGCAAATATTATGGTAAATCTACTCATGACACTGTATATTATTGGGAAACCACTAAAACACCTAATTCTAATGTTAAAAATATTTATATACCTAAATATAACATATGTTATAGAGACTTTGATGTGTCTTCATGTGATAATTCTTCAATTGATTCATATCTAATATCTTTTGCAAGTGACACATATTATTTATCTCCTTTTTGATAAACACAATATATTTTTTATATTATTTGATTTTTGGGAAAGGAAATATGCTTTTATTGGAGCTTAATATTTGTGATTTTATTTTTGTACAATAATTTGTACTTTGTGATGAAATTTTCCTTTTGATATATTTGCCTTGTTTTATATCTACTTTTATTACATTATGTATGCAAATCTTATTTTTGTAGAATATTTGGTGTTAGCTTGTTTATTTTGTAGGGTTTAGTGGATTATTTCTCTTTCTTATTAGTTTTTATTCCATTGTGGATTGACCATATTATCTAAAGAGGCTTCTTGGATATTATTGATCACACCTTCATCCTTGTGACTTTTGATAACACCTTCTTTTCTTATTTATTTCTCAAAGTATTATAATTACTCTTGAATGGATTTTATATTAATGGGAGTATTATGTAATGTCAACTCTCTTCCTTCCTGGTAAAAGGTTTTCTTCACTTTTATAACCCCAAATTAAGCTTAAGGGGGTGTATTGGAGATTAAACTTATTTTTCTCCTTTAGGATCTTTAAGATTAACCTAAGTCTCTTTTAGGAGTGCTTTTATTATAATAAATATGCAATTTATCCTATATTTATGATATTTATTTCACCATTCTTGTCCACCTATAGGATTTGGGAGTTACTTGTACAAGCAACTCTTCCACCCCACATGTCACACACTTATCTCCACATTCTTGGGAATATGAAATTTGTCACACACTAAAGAAGCCTTGAAAGGTCATGATGGGACTCTTTTAAGTCACTCATCCTTCCTCTTGCTCTATTTAAAGAACTTTTTACTCCTATATTCCACATCAATCTTGAGATTGAAATATTTTGATGCCTCTTTTGGCTTGAGGCCACTCTTATTTATTTCTCTTGGATTCTAACTTTTATTTTAATTTGAGATTAATTTTTTGCAAGGCTTCTAATAGATTTTGAGGTTTTTCTTTATTTGATGTTTTCCCCACTTGTCAACCCTCATATCACTTTTTGTGGTTTGATTCACTCTTGAGGTAACATTATTGATTTACACATTATTTTAATTTATTCATTGTTATTTCCCATGGATATTGGAAAATAATATACTTCATGTTTATTGCATCAAAAATGGAAATCACATTTTAAATATCATAGGATAATTTGACATGGAATAAATAATTATGAGGCATTATAAAAAGAGATTCAAAAGTTTAAATATTGATACATCATTACAATACATATAATCTCAACTAATAATGATTCTAATATAAATTTACAACCTAGGATTGTCCTTAGGCTCCTTAAATGAGATAATTCACACACTTATTATAAGCTCTACAACATATATTAAAAAAGTCACTTGACTGTAATCTCATTTCTCTCCCTCCTCCATTGGAGGTTGATATGAAAAAGTCAAAAACTAAAGGGTTCAATATCAATTCATATTTTGATCATCATATATTTACAATAAATTGAATTGATAGATGATTTGGTTGGAAATATAAGATACATGACTTAATTGACAACAACATTATTAAAATCAATAATGATATAAAACCTATGAATGATTGGTCACATAGCCTGATGCAAAGCTTCATATATTTATTAAATAATTTTTATCACTAAAAGTACTTGAAAATAAGCTAACCATGTTGATTATGATGACAATGCTGGATATTTCATAACTCATATTCATTTCTCTAATTTAGACAATTATACAAATGTTACTCCTTCCCCATGATGTGTGACATTCATATTAATAGATATAAGACCTATACCTAAACATCCCATTGATGAGATCATAGGTTTTATAAATCATAATTCAATTCATAAAAAAAATAAAAATAAA
Organism: Torreya grandis; assembly: GCA_037957365.1. Lineage (NCBI taxonomy): Eukaryota > Viridiplantae > Streptophyta > Pinopsida > Cupressales > Taxaceae > Torreya > Torreya grandis. The sequence continues at coordinate 263,640 of JARHVA010004152.1, read as the reverse complement.
ATCAAAAATTTCAAAAAAATATAAAAAATTAAATATTAAAAAAATACAAAACTAGGACCTATGCATGACATGCTTTGATAGAATACATGGTGATTTACATTTTATACGCACATGATTTTCATAGTATACAATATTACGATGTAGGACATATAGTATAAAAATTATACATGTATGTACGATGTATGACATTCATTACACCTAAAGACTACCTTTCTACATTGGGACAATGCTTATATGGTGGCATCTTTTTGCACTTATCAATTTAGATATTTCTATATCAGTCCATGAATCATAGTAAAATGTTATACATGACTCGATATTAAATATATTAGAGTGTAATTGCCTATGGATATTGTGTTTTTCTATATTATATGATGTCATTGATTAATTATGGTGACTAATATTACTTTCTTTATGTGTGTTTGATGTTGATGATTATCACATTGTGTGATCATTGATGTGTGTTATTTTTCATTTTATATGAGGGAATTAATTATGTGTTGTCATGTCATGCATTAGTTGTGTCATAAGATCCTCTATTCTATGTCATGACCATATCATGTTTGTGTCAGGTCTGAGTTGAATTGTGTCTTGAGTGCTTGTGTGATTCATGATTATGATATTATGTGCATGTGTGGATACATATATGACTATTTTTAATATTGGTGAAATTATTATTATCATGCATGTTTTTATTATGTGTTATTCCATTATTTATATCATAAATTTAACATTATGCTTAATACTATGTGCCTAATTATTATATCTACTTGACATGAAACTTGTATGCCCATTACCTTAGGTGACATGTTTGATATGTGCTTGAATAATCAAATATTTATATGATAAAATATGTTATCATGTTTGTGTACATGATTTACATGTTTACATTTTTATATATAACACTTGATGCACATAACTATTATTTTGAGATGAGTGATTCAAAAACTTCATCACTCACACCAAAAGGGGCATATAATGGGCATGTCTCAGAGATTCAAGTATTGACAAGTAGATAGTTCATACTTTGTATGATATTAGGAGAATAATATGGGAAATTTTTTATTATTTATATGGGATATACTAATAATATTGAGACATATAAGAGGCATATGTGGAGAACTATATGTGCTTATGATAAATAGTTGGGATATTATATAACATTCTAAGATAGATTATATGGGTCAAATTGAGAAAAATTATCAGAATGAGTAGACTAACAAACATATTATGACATTATTTCAAATAGATTATGTAATTTAATATTACTTTGAAGTACAAATAGATCATATTTGGGGCACAAATTTTGTTCATGCAAACACTTTTTTATTTTAATGTAAGTATTGATGGGGAATGTTGGTAATAAATAAACATTTTGGATCTAAAATCCATCTTTAACATTGATTTAGAGTTTTAGTTTACATAAGAACCTATTTTAGGGTTCTATCTTGGCATATAAACATGTTTTGGGGTTACACCTTTATATAAAATCCTATTTTGGAGTTCCACCTTTACATACAACCCTGTTTTGAGGTTCCACATTAGCATACAAACATGGTTTGAGATTCAAATAAAGAATTATGATGATATGAGTAGTGTGGTTAAGGTTTCTATGACACTCAAATTATATAAATTATCCATATTTGATGGTGGTTGAGGAATTAATAATCTTCAACCCATGGTTTCATTTATTGTATTTCTGTAGGGAAAACTCACTCCATGGAATTCTAAAAATAAGTTCAACAAACGGAATCTTGGTTAACACAAAATTAGGGGTGTTCAATCATAGAATTTTTAATTTCAAATAATTTAATGATCTATATTATTTAAAATTTCATATTATAAGTGGATATTGATATATACATGTTTTATAGTATGTAAATACCTCATTTATTGGATATAAATTCCCACATTTTGACATAAGATATCAGTATCAGTTGTCTTGTGATAAAATAAAACATAGGATTATAGCCTATGTTTTGTGGGTTTGTGCAACTAGTTGGAGTGTGTAAGTAAAATTATAAGAAAATTAATTAAGTTGTAATAAGTTCATGTGGGAATATATGGAATTAAACATGTAGATAATAAAGTGGGTTTACTTTTTCAAATAAATCCACATGGTACATGTAAGAGAATTTAATTAAGGTATGGGTCTTGTAAGGAAATTTAATAATTTGTAAGAAATGTGTAAGAGAGGGTTTACTTATCTAGGTAAACCCACATGGAATTTTAAGGAAAAAAATGAGTGTTTAAGGGGAAGTAAACTCATTTGTAATAAGAGTAATCCTTCCATTAATGAAATTTTGTTGGGTCTTGTGTAAAAGTTTTTATTTAATCTCCCACTAATGGATGACTATTTGGGTCGACTATCCATGGTGTGGAGCTTGTTGGAAGGAGGAGCTTAGGGAGACAGAAGTAGATATATCCTTATTGGATTTTGGAGACTTTGATTTTTTAAACTAATGGAGAAGAGGTAGGATCCCTTACTTGATCCTTGTTGCATTATGAAATTCTAGAAAATGTGTAAAAACAAATTCTATTACTTTAATTTCTCTTTGATAAATAGTTAGTATTAAATGATAATATAGCTTAGTATCAATAGATAATCATTGAAAATGGATAATAATATGGATAGGAAAAAAATATTAATTGTAAACCCCCCTCTCTCTCCCGACATTTAAATTTGAGCATTTTTTTTCACTTATTCATATGTTAGAGTGGTGTCTTATATGTTTACAATATTATGAATAAAATGAAATATAAAAAGTATAAACTTTTATTATAAAAATTTAAATTAATTAATTTGTTTATAAATAAATTAAAAAAAATTAGATCACATTTACAAGAAGATTAATCCTAAGACTAATCCAATGAATGGGCTTTGGTTGCTAAGAAGTGCACACACACACACACACACACACACACACACACACACACACACACACACACACACACACACACACACACACACACACACACACACACAGAGTTATTAAAAATAATGCACACATGAGGAACTGAGATGTGCTTCTAAAACTCATATGCATACTCAACTCACCCTAAAAATTTACCCTTATATTTTAATTATCAAATTTATAATTTACTAGTTTCATAGTTTTGTATTCATTTTATATCTTTTATATTACTTTAGAATTTTTTAGCCTTGTATGGTTAAAACTCTTTTAATTTAATTTAATTGCATTAATACTACCTAAACTATTGTGAAGTTATATAATAAATGTGTGAGGTTTGGGTTGACCATAAATTCATTATAAAATTACAAACCCCAACTTTACTTTCATTTAATTTTTACTTAGAGTATTGGACAAGTAAACCTTGTCCTATAAGCATTTTTTGAGCCCATACCTATACCCATTAGGTAAGCAGTCTTTGAAAGTGTCTTGACCACTTTTTAGACATGTAAGGCCTTAATTTTATACAAAATTACGTATGAGATATACTTGTGTTAAAATAAAACAAGTATTATATTCTTAATCATGATCATACTTTATGAATGTCAATTCTTATATATTATATGAATACCATAATCATGTTCATAATAAGTTTATATGAATACTTTACATATACATGGATATTATCTTCTACCTTAAACTAAGGAACATACACTCAAATTTGAAAAAAATAATATCCATTTTTGTTTGGTTGTATTTTTATCTCAATATTATTATATTCTCTTTTACCTTAAACTAGAAAATATACACTCATATTTGAACAAAAGAATATACATTTTTGTTTGGTTTTATTTTAATCTCAAAATTATTCTGACATATAAATTATGTATATATTCTCCTTACATCATGACATTAAAATCCAAACATGAAAACAAAATAAAGACACAATCAAGCCACATAGACACAAAACCAAATGAGAAATGATAATTAGTTGACCATTGTTTTAGGGTCACAATCTAAGGTTAGAGGTTTAGTCGATTTGTCAAATAGGGCCATTTGTTCCAAATATTCTAAATTTAAATTTTATATCTAATATGATGTCCTTATGATTATCTTAACTCCATTTTTAAATACTTATTTGTTTTTGATTTCATTAAAATATTATTTGAGATTTATAAAAGTAAATCAAAATTTAAATTACATACTCTCATATAAGAGAAAGATTGATTACTTTGAGAATAATTTGTTTCTGATGGCATATTGGTTAACTTAACCTCACTCAAGTTAAAACAAATAGTTTATTCATGGAAGTTATAATAATCCATGTATAAAATAAGATTGAAGGTAATTTTAGAAGACAAATATGAGACTTAAGTGGTACCTATGTGATACTTTAAATATACATGAAATATTTCTGTAATGCCAACTCTTCAATTTAAACTAATTATTTTAATATAAACCCCTTAGTTTTATGAAAACAAGTTCTAAGTTTAAACCAAACCAAATGAAGTAAAAAAATTTAAACTTAGCCACAACCAAAAAATTAATGTTTTATTGTTTTATCACTCTGTTTTAGCATAGTAAAATCTTTTTGAAATTGACAGGAAATAAATACCTATTGTTAAAAATTTCTAAATACGGAACTTGAACTACTTTTAAAATAGATAAGAAATATCATATCAATAGTTGGATAATTTTAATATAAATGATTATACTTAAAATGGGTTAGTTTTGGAAGATAATATTTACAAGTAAATTATTTTACTTTTCCATGTTAAAGTTAGTTTTGATTGTAGATAAATTAAATATCTAAAATTAAAATTTATCAATCATAAGGATTGAATAATGTTTTCAATGGATATAATTTATAATTTCAATAAACAAATAATTTTATGATGGTGAAAACTATTCATTTCTATTTGCTCAAAGGTGATGATAATGGTGACATCACATAGCTAACATTCACTCCACTAGGAAAAATAGTCTCGATTGGAAAGTTTCCAATAGTAGCAACTGCTTAGAATTTATCAACAAAGTTGCCTTCCAAACCCCTTCCTATGATTCAATAATAATAGGTGAATGGGAGTGGTATAAGTGAGGTGAGGTAAAGCATTATATTTTATCCATTCAAGAGTCCAAAGGGAAGTAGGTTGAAATTTTAATCAGAAGATGGTATCCCTTTAAAATTGTTGGCTAGGGCATGGAATGCTAGGATTATTATTGCAAAAGAATATTTGGGGATATACCTGGTGGTGGATGATAATAAATAGGTGGTTTTAATAGTATATATGAGTGAACAAAATTCCTTATAGATTTCTTGAATGTCCAAAACTCTTTCCATGGGTGTAGTGAATTTTCTTGGAAGAAAATTCTCCTTGTTAACCATCTTATCTCCCCTATGCTAATTCCAAATAAGCCTAAAAGAATATAGATTGATGGTGTAGCCGTTAGGGCTTCCACCATGGCTCAAAATGTGGCTTCTCTTTCAATGGGGCAATATGATATTGGTTTTGGATCAAAAGTAGGTGTTATTGCTGAAGAAACATAGACATGTTCTTCCTATATTCATATTTAGGTAGACTAGGGTATAATATAAAATATATAATTAGGGGATATCCCATTTTATGTGGAAAAAGAGATGATGGAGATTTGTTTCCCAAAAGATAGCATAAATTAGTTTGTAAAAGAAATGGAGGGTTTCTCTCTTTTAAGAAGATTTTTTGGCATGGTTTCAAATTTACCATAAATTTATAGCTAGATGAAAACCATGTGGAAGTACACTAGGTTTCATAAATTATTTACACTTCTGAATAAGTTCTTTTTAATAAATTTTCTTTCAAGGGAAGATCACTATTTTGTTTGGGTTGAGAGCCCTTGGTTTCATGACAAAACTAGGTTAATTATTTACCATTAAAGACCCTTTTTGTGATCCTTTAATAGAAAATAATGATAGGATTCTTATTTGGATTCAGTTGTATCACCTTCATTTGGCATTGAGAAACCTAATGTCCATAAAAAATAACATAAAAGGTGGTAAAATTTGTCAGAATTAACCCATGACCAAATGTTTTTTAGTCTATTTTTATAGAGTTTTCATTTTCTATACCCTTCACAACTAGTTTTTAACTCATTTTTATCTCCTCCAAACATGGGTAGTGGCTACAACATGTGGATATTCAATAATTTATTTTACACTAGAATTAATTATGAATTAAAGTTAACTCTAATTATAAATTTAATCTATTAAAATCTAATGTAGGATTATATATGAGAGAAAATATGGTAAATACATAGATATATAAAATTTATATAATTGATAAATTACTAAATATAGAAAACTAGGGTTAGGGTTAGATAATTGTCCTTGCAACTAATTTATTTATGATTGTATTAGCTTTTTGTAAGCTATGACTATATTAGAAAACCTGAAAACACATGCATCTAAAAATAATGGATTGTTATTTATTGAGACAAGTCTAAAGGAGGTAGATAGGAAATTAATGCATTGTTCTCTACTACTACAACATTATCTTGTTACACAATGCATTAGATCTAAAAATATGGGTTTGTTCACCTATAGCTAAATGGGATTTGTTTCTTTTTAAAGCATGAATTGATGTGTAGAAGATATAAAATCAAAAGCCTATTCATGTAAAAACACACAAAATAAGATCAAATGTAGAATGGTAAAAATGGGGGAAGTGAGAATGGTGAGTTATCATTATAAAATCCCTTGTTAATTGAGTGCTACCTAGATAGCTTAAAAGGGATCGGACTCATGTAGTTCTCCTTTTTGGTAAGATCATATGAATGAAACTAGTAAACTTGATTATAATGCTTCATAAATGATGTCATCAATATAAAATAAATAATGTTATACATGGCCAACAACTATAAATTTGAACCAGAATTGCAACAAAGATATTTAATTAGAAAATATATACTTTTAAAATAAAAATGAGAGATGCTTTGTAAGTGAGATCCAAGTTCCTTCAAGTGTGACCCTTGATGTGATTTTATAGAAAGATATTTTGAATATTTACAATAAATAACATATTGAAATGTGTAGGAAAGCCATTAGGAAGTGTTCCATTTTATAAATATGATCGTTAGAGTGAGAGGGATAAGTCCACACTACTAGACATGCATGTAGTGTGCCCCTATTTTCCTAGTGTACCCTTGTCCAAAAGAAACATAAACTTCTAAAATAAGAATGTAAATAAAGTATATGATAAATAGGTATGAACATGATAAAATAAGGAAGTTTGAAATATATTATCAGTAATTGTAAGACTTTGAAGGTTTCATAAGATATTACAAGTTATTGAAATGGAGAATTGGCCAAACAATGTAAAGGTGTTAAGAACATGATTTTTTCAAGATTTTATTAGGTGATTTATAATGTCTACATTTTCCTCCCTTTTATTATAGTGATGATAAACTTATTAGAGTAAAAAAAATGAAAACTAGAGTGTGTATACATACATTGTATTTTTCATGGAGATGTACATGCCTCCTTGTTGAGGTATGTGGATAATTGATGAACATGTGTCAAATTGAGAGTGATCAAGTCTTAATTTGAAGAATCAATAAGATGTTTGAGTTAGAAAGATTATATGCTTAAAAAATAATAGATAACTCTATAATTATTGAAGAGATGAGATCCAAAAAATTAGTTTATAAAGGGAAAACAAAGATGTGTAGTTTCACTAAGCTCAAATATGGCCCACTTGCAAAAGATGAATCACACTGTTATAGATAGATCTTTATTAAAATTGTAAATTTTTTAAAATTGAAAAAGAGAATTCTAAAATTTGTTAGGTATTATCTTGGACATAAATGCATAGATCATGCCCTTGTACTCTATAGAATGCCAATTTTATAACTTTAAAACTATTTGAAATCTTGTAACTGTATTTGCTTAAGTGTATATGTGCTCATGTAGCTATTAGACTGGAGTGCATAAGCAAGTTGAATGCCCCCAAAATATATATTTTTTATTTTTACATATTGTAAACTATCAATTATGAAATGTATTTATTATGAAATGTTGGGATAAGACCATTATGATTCCCCCTTTTGAGATGATGGAAATTTTCCTGCAATTCACTTCTCCCAAAATAAAAAGTTAAAGCATTTGTGGAAGAGATAATCATGTAAGAATATTTTGAATTTTTGAATTATAATTTAAGTTTAGAGATGTAAAATTGAAGCATATAGAAAGCTTGTATATTTAATTATATCATGAAATTTGAATATATAATTTAAATAGTATATGAAGCATGTAAATAGCATGCAAGTCTTGAATATGTATTGTAAGCGTAGTATTGAATAGATGAAACATTGACGCACATGAGTATTATGTACATGATATGTATCATGACACCATAGATATATGTAATATATACATAATATTTCATGATAATAATCATGACACCATAGTATCTAATAATGAACATGTAAGCAAAGTCACATAATGTGATGCAAGAAGGCCCAAATGCCACATACAAGGATAATGTAAGATGTCACATAGAGTTATAAACCATGCATAACTGTCACACATAAAAATCAAAGGATGAATACAAGGGACATATTAATGTCACACTAATATAGAAATACAAGGGCCACACACACATGACATGATTATACCATACAAGAAAGAGGGTGTATGCTGATCATATATAATGTCAAGGGTCACATATAATCAGAAAGTAAGTTGAAACATGTC